>SRMA01027179.1:252980-335480 GCA_007224835.1 Danionella cerebrum | reverse complement strand
TACAAATATTTAAAACTACAAAAACACAAGCCCCCCCTAACCCTAACCCCCCGCTCAGGGAGGTATTATTGTGGAAAGTGGGATAAAGCTTAGACGGAGTAAAAGAATGGTTGGTTTGCTTTAGTAATATGAGATAAATCATAACCAAGCACTCACCAGTCACTCAAAGTACAGAATTCTCCAGCAACACAATTGAATAAATACACTCACCCGCCCTCGCACCTGTAGGTAATGGCAGCCCAGATCCTGCTGGAGTGATTTGGACTTCAGCAAAGTTCGATCCAGCGTAGCAGAGCCCTTCTGATAAACTTGTCTGCTGGGTCCTAATGTAAGAGTGGACCAGGGTCCTGTTCTACTAAAACTTCCATCAAACATTCCTCCGGTGACCCCTCCGCCAACCCCAGGTCCTGGGAGTGCAGGGAGTGGCTGGTGCTTCAGGTCACTGTTACTCTTTGAGGATTTTATGAGGTTTTGGTCACCAATTGCACTGTAGCCCTGCACGAAGTACCTGGATGCCACCTGACTCTCCTGCCCTGACCCCGTTCCTATACTTTGACGACTTAACGTCATCATAGCCATAGGGTTTCTATAGTTACTAATATCCCCATCTAAATCATCAGAACTCCAGTAACCAGACATATTTGACCGAGGCCTTCGCTTTGCTGCTGCGTCACTCTTCACCCGATCTTTGCTTTTGCTTCGGTGGTGTTTGTCATCACTGTTTGAAGATCTGCTACTGCGACCGTTCATGTTGGCCTTGATCGCTGAGTTTTCCAGAGACTGAGATTTAGCGAAGAGTTTTTGAACAGAGTGGACCAGATATCGTATTTTTCCAGGACTGTCTGTGCGGTGCTGTTGATGTTGCTGTTTTGAGGTTGTCACAGCAGCACTGCGTTGAAACTGTAACGTGGTGAAATTGTCTGGCTGACCTGGAAGCTGCTTCTCAAACTGATCGAGAAGGTTTGGAGGCAGACGATTCATTTTTCCAGCCCCTAAATGGAAAACAGAGTAAATATTCAGCGTTGTGTCAAGAAAAAACATCTGGTAATCATTTTAGAAAAGCAAAGTACTTGACAGTAGAGTGGTCAAATTTCAGTTGGAATTGGTTCAGTTCATTTAATTATCCTTACCAGATATCGTGGCGGATCCACTATTGATCATGGCTGCCCGTCCCGTTCCGAGACCCATTCCCATGGACACAGAGGTACCCATCGTCCCAGTGCTGATTCCTCCAATGCTGTCGGCTCCTGGATGTCCAAACTCTTGATCAAAATGTGAGTTGTAGTTTATCCGTGGGAAAGTGCTGCTGGAAGAGAGTTGATTGTTGAGGGGCATTAGACAGTCAGGAGGAGGCGCCGGGGAGAAACGGTGTGGATCCAGTGCCCCATAGTGATCCATGGCACCAGGGGCCAGGAATGGGGCATGGGATGGTGGATACATCGGGCTAAGTTGACTAGGAGAACAGGGTGTCTCACAGTCTGAAAGGTGACGAGTGCGGTGAGGAGTGAAGGCTTTCATGGCAGAACGGGGCGATGCCCCCTCCACCAGCCTATATGAGGAGAATCTGGAACCCTGGAGGAGAAGAAGAGGGAAATAGTTAAAGAAAATCATTTTGACTTGCAAGTTTAAAATGGTAAACTTTTAAAATCTTGCTAATGATTCGGCATTGGGATATCTGGGGTCTGCTTGGAACCTTGATGGTTTGCCAGTGATTTAATGCAGATTTTTTTGGCTCGAGGCACCAGCATTTAGCAAACTGATAAGGATGGCACTAGTTTCTGTGCCTGGAACTTCTCTGGAGCTGGTTTCAGAAAGAAGGCTGCAAAATAGAGTTTGATGAGGAACCCCGGCGCGCTGATGACACAGTGGAACACCTTCAGTCACTGACTGATTCAGCTCCCATTTCTATAAAGAACGCTACAGGTTTTTTTCCGGCCAACAGCGATCAACCTTTACAATAACCATGTTTCTGAGCCAGGAGATGAAACGCATGCTCTGACAACAGTTCATTTCAACTGCACATATTTGTAATGATTTTATGCATCCGTCCGTCCATCCATCCATCCTTCCATTTGTTTGTCCATCGTCCATCCATCCAGTAATCTAACCCTAACCCAAAACCATCCTATGAACTCAACCACCCACCCACCAATCTATCCACCAACCCTGCCATCCGCCCACCCACCCATCCATCCACCTATCCATCCATCCATCCATGCCAGTAATCTGCAGCAATGGTCAGAACAGTGAAACAATAAAGATATAAAAAGGTACTGTGGTTTTGTGGTGCATCTGAATGGAATTTGCATGTTCCCCTCATGCCTGTGTTGGTTTCCTCTTTGTATTCTGTTAGACTTGGATTTTGTTAACTGTAACAAAAGGACTTTCATTGTTAACTGTATCTGGAAAATATTCTGAAAATTGAATCTGATTTTCCTGTCATCTAAAAAAATGTTGTCTAAAAGCACCTCACCACTAAAGCATTTATTTATTTAAAAGAGAACACCCTTTGTTACTGTGGCTGGAAAAAAATACAACAGGCATCATAAATAATACATTTTAAACACTGATACCATATAATTAGGCTATTGTAAAGAGGGCAGACTAGATACATGCAGCACTTCATTCCAACATTGGGACAAACAAAAATAGCAGCATGAATCCTGAGAGAAGAAATGCCAAGATTCAAATTGAAAAAGAAAAGACACCGTGAAGACTGAACACAAACACACATCCTTGTGCAGAAGAGAATTTCAAAACGTTTAGCTCTCTCTGACTATACAAGGCAGATTTTTCAGGCCTGTGGGTCAACAGTCACCATCTGCTGAGTGTGTAGGTGTGTGTTTATGTGTGTGTAGTGGTTAGCTCAGTTTGACTCTTTTAAACACTCGCCAAACACAGTTCAAAAGCGAACAGGTCAAGATCTCTACCAGTAGAGGGCGCCAAAAGGCAAAATATAATTAGGAACTAAGACGCATTGAAATATTTTAGAATTTATGCATTTGATAAAATATTTTATCCCATGCACTGAATTTGATCTCAATGAGAATTGAACCCAGAAACCAGGTGGTTGTTTGCTCCATAATGACTGAGATTAAGTGATGCTTCTGTAGTGAGATGGTTCATACTATGAGGAGCCTGTATGAGTAGAAGCTACAAATGTTCACAATATTTGCAAGGATTTCCTGGGAAGTCCAAAAAAAGATGTTTTCAAGAACTACATATATATTGTTGTGATCTCCATTTGCCTTCAAAATAGTATTTCTCATCTTTAAAATACCATCATTTCTTACCAATTCCATTAACAGAAATGCAGCCCCAAAATGTTCAAGGAACCTCCACCACGCTTTACCATTGCCTTCAGACACTCATTATCGTGCTGCCCTCTAGAACTTTTGTGAACAAACTGCCTTCTGCTACTTCAAATATTTTCTCTCATCACTCCAGAGCACTTGTTGCCATTTTTCAGCACCACAGTTCCTATGTTGACAGATTCTTCAGTCACTTTAGCTTGTTCTCATGTTGGATGTATGGTGTTTTGTCTGCAACTCCCTCTCTGTATCACTGGTTTCTGCAAGCTCTGAGCTAATTCCACTGCTGATAATTTCCCTTTGCAATGGGGTAATCAAGTACATGACCATTTGGTCCCCTGCTTGACAACTTAGATATCTTTGTCTGGGAGAGACCTTGTTGCTGCACTATAAATACATTGTGTCTTATTGCTGTGTCTTTACATCTTTTTAAACCTCACCTTGTTAGCAGAGTTTGGCAGTACCTCACCCACTGTTAAGCCTCGTACACAGCTATTTATATTTCAGTCCATGACTCGGCTTCAACCTTTATGTGACATTGATGTTTGTTAGCACTTGTTTGCTTAATGATACCCCTGAATTTACCCCTATAAAATTCATCACTTTGTGCTACTGTACCTATAAGAAGGCTGGCTTGAAGGCAAAAACAACACCCCCCCCCCGAATATTAATTAACTTTATAAATCTTGCTCGCTCACTTTGCATTTTGTAACTGTATAAAAATAAAAAAAATTGATATTTTGTTATTGATATTGTTTTCAGTTTGGGGCAACGTGTAGGTAACACTATTTAATTGTATAATAAAAATAAACAACAATAATAATATAAAAGATAAATTAATATTTTCTTCTAATTGAATTAAAAGGGTAGAAAATGATAAAATATTCATGCATAAACTCTACCTCAGTGTTTGTTTCCGTGATGCTTCAGAGGATGTGTGTGTGTGTGTGTCCCTGAGAAAGTCTCACAATAACCTTGCCCTAATTACATCCTGCAATGCTGCTTTTTTGCTCTATTTCACAGCTCCAAATATATACACACACATTTATTCCCTCTCTCCCTTTCTATTTTCAACAGCCAAGTGATCTTAAATAAGATTAACAAGTGAGTTTCAAAGATGAATGAATGAAAAAATTTCAGATCAGCCATGACATGAGTGCGCGTGTCTCGCTTCATGTGTGAAACTGAGATTTCTGAAGCGAGCGACTGATAACCCAAGCTCTGATAAAAAACAACCTCATTAACATTAGATATCAACAATCTAGGCTTATTAGCTCATGTAGAACTCTAATTATGTTCAAATCCGTGCAGTGTCCTTCTGGTGATGTGAGTTTGAACAACTGTGTCCCTTTTTGTAAAGTTCAAATGCACTATTAACCCCGACAAAATAGTTCGGTCGTCATTTAATCACTGTTTTTCAAAAAGGCTGTGGAAAATAACTATTTCTACGGTAGAAACTAACAGTCATGTTATTCTTACAAATTGCGTTCTTTGTGAGAGAATATCTGGAGAAAACTGATGCAGAGTGAAATGCGTTTTATCCTTTAAATGCAAATAATAGAATAAAATGCCAAAATCAGCAGGAGATCTTTTAATTACAGCATAAGAGTGGGCTTTACAGTACTCAAATGGAAAATCATACGTGGTTGTGTACACATTATTGTGTACAAATTAATCTTCTGTTATTTCCAACAAGGGTAAAGGTGGTCTGCTGGAGCCTGTTCCACCTCGACTTAGGCTAAATGAATAAGCTCAGCAACCCTGAATAGCTGTTAGTCTATCTCAGAGCCAAACAAATTCCCATTTGTTCCAAAAAAAAACAACACATTCACTATCTGCTGGATTACATGCTTGTTTTGGGTCTCTAAAGAAAACCAGTCCTGGAGCTACCTGAAGGAAACCCACACAAGCACAGAAAGAACATGAAGTACAGAGATTGAACCATGAAACAGTGCAATCCACTAAGAATCAATGCTACACTTAAAATATATGAACAATTTAAATCCTAAAACAAATTGTATTGTAGCAAGTCATATAAAAAAAATCAAAGGTTTAATTGATTACATGATCATTTATCTGTTAATATTGTGTGTTAACAACAGAGCTTTTGCTCATGAGTTCATCGCTGCTTACTAAATAATGTTGCACATTGAATTTAGCCATTAACCAAAATTAAAACTGGTATTCATGTGACTCATTTATATTTATGCAATTTAAAGATGACATGCTAAAAAACTACAAAACAGTCAACTATAACTATAGAATTGCATGGGACTGTTTATGCTTCTGCCTCGTTTTTTTAAAATACATTTTTTTATGTCATTATTTTAATGTTCAATTTTTATTTAAAGTAAAATGTGTAGGTTTCAAAAATATTATTTACTTTGATATTTTTGGTTTTAAATGATTACAAGAATTATGACACATAATTTGCAAGGTAATTTAAATTAAAATGTGAGAAAATGCGCAATCATCTTTCAGTTTACTTTTAAAGACCCCAAATCTGTTCCATAAGTGCGATCTAGTGGTGAAAAGAAGGGATAACCCTTGGAAGTACAATACCTGTGATATGGCTTGGTTTTTTGAAGGACTGGCACAAAAAAGAACAATGGCACAGGAACGCCGTATAAGGTTTAGGAGATTTTTACCTGGTTTTGGATACAATCTTCAAATTGTTTGACCTTGTCTTTGCTTTTTGGGAGGATTTGTGACTTTTTATTTCATTTTGATTTTGTTATATTTTTGCAGTAAAAAACTGACAACATTTGATACTCTAAATTGTTTTATTATTTTTTTTTTTTACATTTTAGATTTGTTTTTAATTTTTTGTGTAATGCAATTAAAACATGTTTCTTTTAAAGGCAATTTATTACAAAAGCAAATTGTTGAGTATAGAAAATGACCCCTAAAAAAAGGCCCCAGGTTTCTAAGGGTCAATGCTTGATTAAATGTATTAAATTTATATGCACACTAATCAATTTTTTCTCCAGCTAACTTCTCAACACCTCCTTTTGGTCAGGACTTGGCTTCTTTTTGCAAGCAGTGTTTTCTACCCCTTTACATATCTAACACCACAGCTCAAAAATAACACGAAAGCGGGTTTGGGTGACACCAAGTACTCTACGATGTAGAGGAGAGTTTCATTACCAGATCATTTAACATCCAACTAATTTGCTAGAAATTAGAATGATGAAAAAAATCAACATGCTACTGATGTAAAATAATTTCAATTATTGGTAACTTTAATTATGTGGTTGTAAATCCCATGGAAATCACTCATCGGCTTCTAACTCTCCAAATGATAAAATAATAATTGTTATTTAAATTATTTTCAAAAACACTATCATTATTAAACCCTTGAATTGCATTTAAATACTGTTCAACTGTGGCCTAAAAACATAGTCATCCTTTCAACAAAACATGCTCATCCTTCTGTAAAGCTGCTTTGAAAGATTTGCATAAAAGCACTATATAAAAACATTGGACTTGACTAGAGTCACATGACTCACTTACTCACAAAAATGCATTTTTTTTTTTACCTCAGGCAGGTTCATTGCAGTGTGAAAAAAAAAGAATTAAATCTGAAAGCTGCAGAATAAGAACATTTCCTGCCAAAGTTTGGGATAATTATCTCAATAATTTAAAATACAAATTGTCTGAAAAAACAGAAACCTGATAGTAATTTTAACAAGCTACACTATAGCGCCTAGTTAGCATAAAATCCATTTTACTAATGAGGATTATAATAAAAAAGTTCCCAAATGAGGCTCATGAGCCAAAAGCCTCTCTTTGTCTATTTCTGGAGTGTTTAATGATGTAATTCTACACAAGGTCAAAGCAATTATTTCATTCAGATAATAAGCTGATCTTTCAAAGGGAGCATCTCTGCATAATGGGCTGGATCTGGATATTAACAGATAGTAACTGATTTTTAAAACTGGAATTTAAAACACATAATGGAGGGAAGATACTGTGGCCAGAAGAATACTGAAGAGATAACTATGAAAATGAACTTGATTTATATAACATTGATAGGGTAATATGTGCATTATCTCATAGAACAGAATGCACTCCTTACATTTTTATCATCTTTTCTTATGTCAAATTTGCCCTAATGTGTCAATATTTTGTGTGGGCACCATTATTTTTGCAGCGCTGCTGTAAGCCTCTTGGGTATGGGGTTCTTGACAGATTGCAGCTGAATTTCTCTTTCACTCCTACCTGACCACATTATGGAGCTGGTGGATGTTACTGACCTTGCACTCCTCCAATTTCCCTTTGAGGATGCCCCAGAGTTTTAACCAATCCATCACCTTTATACTTGGACATCTTGGAAGTGTGATCTTTCTTCTCTCCTTTTCTTAATCTTTTTACTGAGATTTATGTTTCCCTTTAATTAACTGTAGCTCTCAGTTTTGGCAGTACTCATGCAGCCCCAGAGCATGACAATCCCAACATCATGCTTGACACTGAAATGTCTTTGTTTTCCACACATTCGACAAAAAAGTTTTTCTCAGAAGACTACAGAGCAGTCCTAAAAGTCCATGTTCTGTTTGTATTCAGCAGATGTTTGTAGGCTTCCATCTTGGAATGCACATTTGCTGCAGTACGGTTTTTGCTGCAAAGTATGGTTTTATTTAGTCCTTTTTATTAGCACCCCAAAACTGAGCCTTTCTATCACACATTAGGTTGTCCCATCAAAGTTTAAAGATAAGCCAAACTGTGGCACATGTTTCATCCCAGCACCAGATCTTCTCTGAGAATGACTAAGAAAACATCTACAACTACAACATTAAGAAAACCTGATTGGCTGAGCTCAATAGCAAACACTGATGCTATGCTATGCTATATAAACTGACGGGTATTGCTCCAAACCTGCTCATGAGAGTATTTTTATCATTATTATTTTATCATTAAATCAATCTGACAAATATAAAAGTTCCTGTATCAAACATATTCAACAGGAACTGAACATTGCACTGATTAAGGCAAAACCCATCTTGAAAAAGTTCTTTCTACACAGTTTTTTTTAATGAAATTATTGTGAAAAGTAAATTTGAAAAGGTGTTTTTTAACTACAGTATTTTTTCTAAGAATATTGATATTTTTCTTTATTTGCTAAATATCATTTTGTCAGTTCAATGAAAATACATCAAGTTTGCCTCTTCTCTTTGATTTATTCTTCCAGAGTAAAACTAAATTAAGAAATGATCTAAGATAATTATTCAGGGAAGACCTGGAGTTAGAGACTTTTAAAACAGAAGAAAGAAGAGCAACACTTCTACAAACAAGTTATCGATTCTTTACTTCAGATGGAGCAGTGCATAGACTTTATTTACAAGTAAAGTTTTGAGCTTTTTTTGTATGCCACTATTTGTATATGGAATAAAATGTTGAAATTCAATTTGAAACAAAACTGGTTGCCAATCAATCGGTGAATATCCTACTTAGTTTTTATTGGTTTGTCAATCTAAATGATGACATCCGTGGTGCACCAGACTTGAACTTAGGGGGAATAGAAAAGAAATAATACAATGTATCGACTGCTTAGTTCTGGACTAAAAGAACTGAACCGTTTAGGTGTGAAAACACCCTCAGAGAGATAACAACAAATGCAAAGCACCTGCTCCCCAGTCCCCCTGGAGACCATGTAATGCTAATGTGTCAAATGTGTCAAATGACACTGGGGAAAGAAAATGGCTAATTGGGCCAGATTTGGATGTTTTCACTTAGGGGTGTTCTCACATTTGTGGCCAGTTGTTTAGACAGTAATGTTTGCGTGTTGAGCTGTTTTGAGGGAACAGTAAATGTCTACACACTACTCTATACATATGGATTGTTCCACCTTCTGTGAGAAGTTATGTATAAAATCTTAAAGAAAAATGCAAATTCATTTTTTTGCTTTTGCAGTTTTGTGGACAATTTTGGAGGGCACACAATTTCATATTTTCAAACACCATGTTTGTGCATGCTATTTGTTGTTTTTTTTGTAAAAGGAGGGATTAGTTGCTGGAAAATGCACTTACATTTGTCGCTCATCCTAATTTTGTGAATCAAAACCAGCAGACAACACTTCCTGCAGAAACAAAACAGACATAAAGATAGCATGATTAGCATGCACGTCTATCAAACACAATCATCATATTCATGAGATCAATCTTTTATTCAAAATAGACTTGTTCCTGTTTGTCCTGAAAGATGTGTTTCTAAAACGAGCATTGGTCCCATCAAGGGATTCTCTGGAGCTTATGTGTGAGTGTATTGGGAAATGTGAGCCAGTCATCAGTCTTAACCTGTTTCAGAGTTAGAAATGATCTCACCTTCATGAATATTTCATAAAACATCATAAAGGTTTTACATTTACCCAGCTGAAGCTTCATGACCTGAAGCAGAATAATGCACATTGAAATGAACACCAAAATCCATATTCATGACATCTTAGAACAAAACAACATTAATTTCCATGAATATTCACACACTTGTGAGAGTATACAATGACAATAAAATATTCATCTTATAACTGTCTTTGTGTAAAGGGCTTTGGACAATGAAACTGAAATCTCATATTTTAGTTTAAAATCATTTGTATGAAGGGGCTGAAGTATACAGCCAGTAAATGATCAGCTATGGCAGTGACAGATACAGACACATGGAAAGAACCTATATGCGGATATATGCACTTATATGAAACCTATATGCAGTATATATAATAATATAAATGCCACATATAGCAAAATCGATTTATTGCCATGTATTGCTTCTTTATATCCACCTTTAAATAATATATGTACATACAAGATACGGTACTTCAATGGGGACTGTGTTTTTTGGTCAGATGAGACCAGCATAGAGCTTTTTGGCAACAAACACTCTAAGTGGGTATGGCGGAAAACAAAAGATGAGTATACAGAAAAGCACCTCCTGCCCGCTGTGAAGTATGAGGGAGGATTGGTGATTCTGTGGGGCTGTTTCTCTTCCTGTTAGCATGCATGGCGTCATGAATGCTTTGGACATTTTAAAGCAAAATCAGGTGGCCTCTGCCAGAAAGCTGAAATCTTGTCTCTGGGTCTTTCAGCAAGATAATGACCCAAAACATGTGGCCAAACCTACACAGAAATGGTTCACCACATGCAGAATCAAGCTCCTCCCATGGCCATCTCAGTCCCCAGACCTAAACCCCAATGAAAACCTGTGGAGTGAGCTGAAGAGGAGAGTACAGAGGAAAGGAGTCCTGTGCTGATTTAGAAATAAAGGTTGTAGATCCCTCTGTCTGTGTTCTCTAATCTTGTGAAACGTTATTGAAGATTGGGTGCTGTTTTTATGGCAAAGGGGGTTGTAAAAAGTATTAAACATCAGGGGTGCTAATAATTGTCAGACCAATGATTTGATGTAGAATAATTATTTCTTAATGAGGCATTTTTTTCCTGTGAATAAATGCACTTGAATTAAAAGTGTGAATGTTATTTAGAACAAAAGTGATTTTTTTTTACAAGCTAAAGAACATTTTTTAACCAGGGGTGCCAATAATTATGTGTCCACATGCATATATTGTAGAGGTTGGGCGAGAGAGACTGCACAGGGCATTTTATTAAAACAATGGCGCCGTAATAAATAATTAAAAGAGACACTCAGCAGTTTCTTGGAGCTAATGGTGAGCAGGTTGCATAAAAAAATATTAATAACAATTAATACAAAAATGACAATGACAACATAAAGTGTGTTCCAATTTAATTTCTGGACCCACAACATCCATTCCTCAAGCCCTGCCCTCCAACACAAACAGGCATTCTTCAAGGAACGTGGAGAACAATTATTGTAATTGGCTGTCTGTGTATGAGTCCATGGTTACTGGTGCAACTGGTGTGCAGTAAGCATGAATAGACATACTGGTGAAAAAATAAAAGAGTGTTTCAGGAGTTCGAATATCTGGACCTGCTTTAAGTTCGTAAGCGTGTGTGGCGGGTACGAATGCGCAGGATTGCTGTCGTGCTCGGATGCGTCCGAGTAGACCCCCATGAGAGGTGAAGGGGCGGTAGGCGGTAGGGAGCGATAAAGCTGATTCGGACTGAGTCAGGGAAAAAGAGGAAGGAAGAGCTTAAATGGAAGAGGGTTGGTGGAATAATTGAAGTAGGTGTGGCTCCAGATAGACTCCTCCCAAAAGACGTTTCATAAACTGTATTTGTGTAAAAGTTCCCTTTCGATTGGTCCTTCTCAATTGAGCTAATGACTCCAGACCAGTTTCTATAGTAATCTGTGTCATTGACAGTATTAGTGTGTGTGTCAACTTGTTTTTTTTTTGTCTTTATAAATATCTCAAAACACAGTTTATTTTACCATGCAAGTATTCAAATTCAATCTTCCGCAATGTTAATGGAGGAATAATGTATCTTGACTTGGTGCTCCATTATTTAGTTTGTCATGGCTGACCTTTATTTATCTTTTTCCTAGACTGTTATAAAGTAAAATAAGAATGAACAATAATAAGATAATATGAATAACAGGATACCTGAAAACAGAATGATGAAGATCGATATTTAAAAGTGACATCACGATCAGGTATGGAGTGATTCATACTAAGAGTTTGTGTCTGCATTTTACCCATCTAACTGAGCGCGCACACACACACACACACACACACACACACGCACACGCAAACACACTGCTTTGAATAAAAACACACTGTGAACACACACCAGGAGGAGTGGGTAGCCAAAGTAGCAGTGTGTAACTTGGGAACTTGCTCAAGGGCTGTATTCAGGAGAAAGTGAGGTTTGATTGTTCACCCCACCTTCAACTCTCAATATAGAGCTGAGGATTGAACTTTTTGATCAACCGCCGACCTCCTTATACACTTTTTTGCACGCTACTTACGCTGCTTTTGCATATGAATATGGAAACAATTAAGATGACAAAATATGAATGAACTGCATGAATCAAGAGCACAGACATTGTTTCTGTGCAAAGCAGGTAAAGACATGTTGTATACAGCAAATACAATAATGGCTGTTTATTTTGAAAATGTACAAAAGGAAAAGTGATTGAACAAGGGAAAAAAGTGTAACTGGGATTCCAAGATGTGCTGTTCAAGCTCTTTTCAAGAAACACAAAGAGGATCCTAGATGCCGTGGTTGGCCAAGGAAACAGTAGATGCAAGACACATCAAGCTATTTATGCGTTGAAAACCATCCAGTTTTGCAAAAGGCTTCAACTAGCAGAAACCAGAGAGACCTAGACACATCCTGCATTTCATCTTCTTCCTTGCGTCAGCATTTGGAAGAACATGGCATAGCCCCCCACAGAGCCCTGATCCTAAAATCATAGAGTGTATCTGGGATTACATGAAAAGACAGAAGGAAGTGAGAAAGATTAGTTCTCCAAGATGTCTGGAATGACCGACTGGGAAAATTCCTTCAAAAACTAAAAGCACATGTGAAGAATTGCCGCTGGTTTGAAGGCAATTTATTGGTTTGACTGAAAATGAAAAAAACTGATGAAAATAAATGATTGTTGCACACCCGCCTACATTTTTAGCACATTACTCTAAATAACATATATAAAGTACAGCTTTAAGTTTTTATTTTACAATAATAAAACTATCTTATAATAATGTATTGCACAAGAAAGCTATTGCTCATAAAATGTATTTACAAATGTAGCATCTCTATATAGAGTTAAACTGACTCTGAGGAAGAGTTATTTAATCAATTCCTTTACTTATTTAATTTGTTTAGTTCTGCATTTTAGTTATGTTTCCATTTTGTTTCTGTATCATCATGAACTAGTCTTATTAATTAATTACTCTCACACTCATGTATTTGAACTCTATTCAGAGAGGAACCAATTGTTCTCTGAATAGAGTTAATTTTACTCTGAGCATTTTCCTCTGTATATATTTTGAGCTGCCAATGAAAGTCATGTGACATAAACTGGTGGGTTGAACACCTACACTTACTTTGGGGAAACTGCAAAAAAACCCCAACTTTTTAGAACAATTAATTTAATTTTCAATTAAAATGTCTAAATATTTTCTAAAGCGATTAAAACAGGTGAGAAGGTGAGCAGGGAACGCACAAAGAGTCTTGCGGCAGTTGTGGAGCTGACTCTGCAGATGAACGGATGAGATACTGTACACTCGGCAGATCACTGATAAAAGAAACGACTTCATTCTTCTGAAAAGAGCATGAATGGAATTAATGCATTAATCCCATGCATCCCGGGGCCCTTGCTCGCCCTACTTTACCAGAGAGAGAGAGAAAGAGAGAAGGCGATCTGCTTCCCGGAAATATTAGGAAGGGTTGTTGGGTAGAGAGACGGCTGATAAATTCTGGGAATATGGAAAGAAAGAGAATGGGCTCGTCCTAATGGAGACTCACAGCTTAGGGGTTTATAGCAAAGCTCTTTAAAGGGAAACACACACGCACACATACATACATTTACATTACTCCTCCTATTTGGCTGAGATCAACTTAGACTACGCTTTTGTTCAAATCTCATATACAAAAGAATCAAAATTCACGTTTTCACACAAAATAATGAAAGTCAAAGTAAAATTTCAAACGTGAGCTGCTATGTTGTTTTCTGTGATTTCTGAGGTAAGAGCGGCCGCACATTAACCCGTTCTCCATTGAGATCTCTTAGCTTGAACATCCCATCTCCAGGGCTTCTCTTTATTAGAGCGCCTCATATCTTCCGAATCAGCTTCTGTCCTACATCTCTGCTCTGTTCTCTCGGGTGTCCTGCAGCGTTCAAGTCAAATTGGAGATGAATCCGAGCAGGACTGAACTTCATGGTGAGTGGATACAAGCAGGAACAAGAAACACACGCGTCAATCTTTCAAGTGTGAAATTCATCTTGCGATGGTAGATATGTCGTCATGCATCCTGCAGAAAAAAACACTACATGACTTTTGAAGATCTCTGAACCATTCCTGCTGCAACATGAATGAGTACTAGGGCACAAAACAAGGTCCATAAAGAATGATGGTGCCTGTGCCTGTTTATGATGGATAGCTGATGAGCGAGTTTGGTGGGGAAGAAATTGATTGTCCAATAGATGGAACACCGCTGGGATGAATTAGAGCAGGCCTTCTTGTACAACATCAATGTCTGACGTGACAAGTAAGCTTTGTCTTACCTCCCATACAAAGCCTTCCCAGACCAGTTGAAGCTGTTATAGCTTCAAAGGGTTGTTTGATATCATGTTAAACCCTACACATTGTCACAGACATATCTACTGGCGGATGAGTGAATACTCTTTGGAGTTATAGTGTATTTGATTTGATTTGATTACTCTGTTACGTTTAAATGTGTGACAAAATGTCCATTCTGTCTTTGCATTGTCCATTCTACACTTATTTCACTTAAATTACACGTTCACGCAAATGTCTTATAATCAGAGTGTGTAGGTTTATTTACACCATGTCAATTTTATTACATGTTTTATTAGTGGTCCACTGTTAAGATGAAATCAAATATAAAGGAGCTATAAAGTGCTTAAGTAATTATTATATACAAAAAAAGTTATATTCTTCTATTGCCACAGCTTCTGTTTTTCTTTTGATATTTGCCATTGGTTAATCAAAAGGCATTTTGTTCTCTTGAACTCATTGGATGGAAACAGTGCAAATATTTTATGTAAATTCCAGTTTTGCAAGTAAATTTACTTTGTATCTTTGGCTGGAAACATGGAACCCAGATCACAGCCCTAAAGCTCGATCAGCAACTACTAGCCTCTCTCTAGCTGCACCTGAAGCCATCAATCATGACACCAGCCAATCAGAATCCCCCCAGTAGCACTCTGCTTCCTTTATATTTACTCAACTTACATCTCGTCAACAGACATACTGCTACGAACTCACTATAGCTGTATCCCAATTCAGAAGTGTGTATCCACCCAAGTATGTCATTTAAGACCACTTACATCACAACAGTGCATACGAAGAGTCCTTAAATGCAGCCTTAAAATGCGTCCTACTATCTCCTGAATTCGGAGGATGCATCACGACCATCCTTTAGATATCCTACAATGCTTTGCGTTTTTTTTCCTCATTTCTGGATCAACACAAAACACACTTAAATTTGTATTTACATGTAAGTAACACATTTTTTTTAAATATAAAGAACAGTATATTCAAGCTGTAAATGCTGGTAATGATGGGCGAATTGTTAAACGTATTTTTTATTTTAAACATTTATTGTAAATGCTCGGTGCTTATCATATGATATAAAACTTATGAAGATAGAATGAAGCTAGACTTTAATACTGGTTTAATTTACACACAACATAAAATAAAAAATAATCCCAGAGGAAAATGTGAACCATTCAACCAAAACAAAATTACGGTTTTAACACAATGTTTTCAAAATACAATAATTAACAAAATGTTTGAAAATATAAAAATTAAAAATAAACCCTAAAAAATATTGTAATATTATAACCTATAAAATATATTAAGCAACGAAAGAACTTACAGTGATCTTAAAAATGTATCAGACACAAAACATAAATCTAAAAGAATCACTTAAAGAAAAATAATAATACAAGAACGTTTCATTCATTCAATTCGGGATCCAAACTACTGATCCAGCTGGTGGCGCTAATGTACCATAAGAATACTGCCAAAAAACAACAGAAAATAGACCGTCCCATTTACCAAGGGTTTATGCAGTTTTCGGAAGTTATGCAGTTTCGCTTATGATAGAACCTCACTTCGACTTTCCAGCCATCTTCAAAGTCCTCCAAACCACATCTAAAGATTCATTCCTGGACCCTTACCAGGTCTACCCTGCTGGTTGTTCCTGTTTGGGTTTGCTCATGTTTACATGCTGTTGTCCAACCTTTTTAAAGTCTCCATCCAAAGATGCAAATTGAATTTATGCTCAAACTGGACTATCACATAACATATTTGCGAATAAAGCATTGATTCAATCCAAACGAGTCCAAAAGAACAAAATTGTGACTTCCTTATAAACTGGTGCCAAACATCAGAAGAAAAATCTAAGTTACTGTGTAAGGAAAACGCCTTTGTTCATATATAATAACTTATTTCCATCTTGGATATCGTAGACCAAATTTCCTTTCAAATGCTGTGCAATGAAACCGGTCCGTTTGTTAGTCCATTGATACCACCCCAGCGCAGCCGAGTTCCATCAGAAAAACATATTGGCAATGGGATGTATAAACTTTCTACATCCACCAAGTAAATGTATTTTAATTGTAGATTATGCATATTTTATTCTTTTATTCAGATTAAAAGTTTATACTCAGTTGTGCTCTTCATTTTTTATAAACATTTTAAAAATGTATTTGCATCTTGATGTTTCCATTGCCACAATAGTCAATGAAATTCAAATCATTGTAGGCGCACAAAACGACAAGGGAAAGTGACCGGAGCACTGTTAAGACCTAGTAAAGAGAATAAATCACAATAACTATGTTAAAATATCGCAAAAAGCACCCTAGAAAAAATTCGTACAAGTATGAAAAAGAGAATGTAAATGCCTGTTTTGAAAGGCCTTAAACCATGATTTTAAAGTGTTTGATTCCTTTTAAGTGCTAATGGTAAGGACTTTCAAAGCGCGTGTACTGAGTCACAGAATGCACGCTCGCCCCAAAGATCTTAGAGGACGAAGGGGACCTTGAGGTTTAATTTATCCAGCAATCATAGTGGTCGTAACGGAACATAACTTTCAATTAGATTGGAAGTGTACGTATTCAACTGGTAGCCAATGAAGTTAGTACAAAACCAGCAAAAATCACCAGTATTGTTGATGGAAGTTAAGAATCATGGTGCAGCATTCTACATTGCTTGCAGTAGAGACTTGTTTGTCTCATAGTAAAGGGCGTTACAATAATCTAAAAGTGAGCTGATCATGGCATGTTCCATGGCCCATTCATGCAGGAAGGGTTTTCTTCATTAATATCCATTAACTAACACGTTATTTTCAATCACAGGGAGAGGTTTTGAAGCGTGCTGTGGACCATTTTTTCTCTCAAATAAATATTTTTGAAGGCCTGAAAGTGTGAATCAGCTCTTCACATTGATCACGTCACCTTTCCAGTCAAACAAACACACACACAGGCAAAGATGGCTGACTCACACTTTTAATGAGGCCGACATTTAGATTTATACTTTATGCAAAGAATTCTTCTGTTTTGGGTAGAGTTTTAATGCGATGCTGAGTCATCATGTTACCCAAAACTACTAGCCTTTTCTTAAAAGCCCCAAGCCATTCAAGTGGGGATTCTGTCTGTGTTTTTTCCCCAATGGCCTAAACTTTCTTTTACAAGTCTATGACAAATCTATACTGTGGCAATCAAAATAGGGGAAAAAAAACATTACACCTACAACCCACTGAGCTTGGTAATTCTGTGCAAAATATTCGAACCATCATTAAACTCACACTTTCCTCACATTTGTAGCTTCCTTTCTTCCTCCTGTGTAATCTACTTGTGTTGTCCCTTCTGAAATATCATTAATGCTAGGCACTGGTTCAAACATCATATTTTGACTAAAGTAAAGCCTTTTTAAATCGAACCGACCTTGAAAGGACTATTCATGCTTTTATTAGCTCTTGAATAGATTATTGCAACACACTTTATGTCTGTGTTTCTCAAACTGCTGTCAGTCGCCTTCAGCTTGTGCAGAATGCTGCTGCTCGCTTTTTAACCAACACACCCAGACGTCAGCACATCACCCCAGTCCTTTTTACACTTCATTGGCTTCCAGTTTCTTTTAGAATTGATTTTAAAATGTAACTTTTTGTTTTTAAAGCTCTTAATGGATTAGCACCTTGTTATTTGACCGAGTTTTTATTTGTTCAAACATCAAGTCGCACTTTACGGTCAAATAACCAACTTCTTTTGGAAGTACCCCGAGCCAGGCTCAAACACTGGGGGGATCGAGCTTTCTCTGTGGCTGGTCCCAGACTGTGGAACAATTTACCATTTGACATACGTAAAATCACTGATTTGAACCTTTTTAAATCTAGGCTCAAAACACATTTGTTCAAAATGGCTTTTAATACTTAGTAGTTTGTGACACGTTTGCACTATGCTTTACTGTTTATACTTTACATTGTTTTATTCTGTACAATATTCAGTTTTTTGTATTCTTGTTTTTCTGTTTTTAATTGGAAAGCACTTTGGGCACCACTGGTGTTGTAAAGGGCTATAAAAATAAAGATTGATTGATTGATTGATTGACTATCGCAATTCTCTTTTTTAACAAACACAGCTTTAAATAAGCTTCCGTAAAACCACAGATCCTCATGATTCAATCTGATCCTAGTACCTGAATGCTTTAGACTTGGTTACCAGTTGATTTTGACATCCAATACACGATTCTCTTTCAGATGCCAATCCACTGATGCCGGCCTTTAAATCTGTGAGTCTCAGGGTGCTCTTGCTGTCTATTTATTGACAACTGAACCCCTAATTAGCTAAATGAATGAAAGTTGGTTGCAGGGTTTGGAAAAAAACACTCTCTCTCTCCTTCAGTCACGTTCAAATCATGCTTGAACCTGGAAGGATTGATCAGATGTGATGCGCTGAATGAACACTCCTCATCGAAGTCTGTGATCTTGAGGACTCATGCAGTGCTCAGTGAGTCAGTATTGAGCAGTTCAAACAGCAGATCTTCTATTTGCACAAAATTCTTGCCCTTTGTGTGATGGGAGATATGTTATAGCCACTTTATCGCAAATTTCTAACCAGCCAATCACATGCTAGCAAACCAAGCAATAGAATGGGGAAGAAAGGTGAAAAAAGGTGATTTAAATGATAGAATGTGGCATGATTGTTGGTGCCAGATGGCTGATCTATGAATTTCAGAAGCTACTGCTCTCTAGGGTTTTCAAAGAATGGTCAGAGACTATATACCCATCCCTTTATGAGCACAGTGTACCCATTTTCTGATGGCTATTTTCGAGCAGGATAACACTCCACGTCATAAATTGTGAATGAGCTCAGACTTGTTTCTTGAACATGACAATGGCCTCCACAGTGACTAAATCTCAAATCCAACAGAGCACCTTTGGGATGTGATTCAACGGGAGAATTCCATGATGTTTCCAGTACCTTGTTGAATCTATGCCACTAAGGATTATATGTATATGTATAACCACAACTAAAAGCTGAGCCAATTTGCTGAACACTGTCCTTAAGCCACCCTCAGAGCCACTATTCAGTGGCCTCAGTACACACAGAGCTAAATCAGAGGCTCGGCTATCCATCATAAACAGGCACAAGCACCAGCATTAAAGTCACTACAGCTCTTAAAGGACATAAAAAAGCTGTCTGTGTGCACGTGTGCGTTTGTGTGTAAGTGGCAACATTTTTCCATAGGGTTTCTAGAGTTTGTGTGTATGCAAGTGTGTAATTCTGAATGAGTTTGCCCTAGGTGCAATCTCTGGATCTCGAAAGAGGAGGACAGGAAAGAAGAGAGGGGAGAGATAGAGAGAGTGTGCTTTTGCCGCAGGCCTCTGGGGTGTGTGCGTGTGTTTGTGTGTTTGCCACTGCTATCTGGAGTGTGTGTCACAGCTGCAGGGATTGACGAGTTTTGCTCTGGCAGATGTAAAGCAGAAGCACATTCACATCACTCACACAAACACACACTGAACACACTCTTAATGTTCCTCTGATTGTGGAGACAAATGGAGGTTTAAACGCGGAGTTTCACTTTTCAATCGGTGAATCAGAATTGTGCGTCACGGTTAGAATCCAAACAATTTGTAGCTAGTCAAAAGAATTGTACTATTTTTATATATTACTATTTATATTAATATATTACTATTTTTTAGAATAAAACAAGATCATTGTCAAAAATAAAATATCAATGGTGAGGAACATATGTAGCAAAATGTAAGGATAAGTTAGATATAATAAGATAAACAAAGTCATGTGTGCTCCATCAATAAACACAGAAACATGAAAAACCAAAGCATTCAAGAGCATACAAACTTAAACCCCAAAGGGGAGCTACTGTCAGGACTAGAGAATTACTTGACAAGGGCAATAGCTCTGATGAGAAGAGCATTCATGAGTTTTAACGATGGATTTTCCTTCTGATAAATGCATTTGCATATGTAGAAACACTTTATTGCAGTATTTTTTAACATTTTTTGAACACATGTTGGAAGCTCCACAGCAATATTAATTAAAAGTAATTCAATTTAAAACATGCAATCGTCTTTTAGTTTCATTTTACAGATCCCACATTGATGGCATCTAGTGGTAAAAAGAAGGGACAAACCTTGGAAATACGAAACCTTTGATATGACTTGTATTTTCTTAAAGTTCTGGCACAGTGTATAAGGTTTTGGAGAGATTTGCTTGCTTTTTTTTCATAAAATTTTCACTTTGTTATAACCTTGTCTTTGCTTTTTTTTTTTTGATTTTTGCTGGAAAAATTCCATTTTTAATTTGTATTTTCTCTACAATTTCAGTTATGTTGTGGAATTATTGTGTAATTCAATGAAGAAAAAAAAACTGAGGTTGTACTACAATTATATCAAGCATTGCCGAAAAAAAAATCAGTTTTAAAGGTCATGTATTAGAGCAAATTGTAATCCAGATTCTTATGGTTAATAAGTGATAATAAATACTATTGTACTAATACTGATAAAGCAGTGAGGAATACTCACTGAGGCTGCTTTTGTGTACTGTGTTAAATCTCACTGCATGCACAACTGTGTTCCTCAGGATGTAGCTCAGAGAATGAACCTCTTCAAAACACTGTGACCGCTACTGCTATGCATGCTGGGAAAGGATTCAGGGAGCCTGGGAGAGCCAGAGGAGACAAGGATTTGAGGGAAACTCAATGGGGTTCATTTATTATAAACACAATGACAACAATCCACACAGGAGCTAGGTTATACTAAGGTTATACTTGGAGCGACACATGTTGAAGGGGGAGAGCCAAATGAAGGAGATTAGTAAGAGGTGCAGGTGGTGTGTCTGAAGATCAAGGGATGTGAATGGTTCGATAGACGAGGAGAACTGAGGGAGTGAGCCTTAAATACACACAAGGAGGGGTGGGTCAAAAGGAAGTGGAAGGTGGACACAGTAAGGACGATAGAAATCGATCTGTGAGTAACACAGGGAGGTGATGCACACAAACGAAACACAGAGAAGCGTCATTCTCTGTATTTAAGAAAACACGCAATTAGCTTCCTACTGTCATCCACTGACATCATTACAATGCAATAGATTAACACAGGTACTCAACATTCATATGTCATTTGCAGATAATGATTAATGACTTATATTTTTAAACCACAGAAGGAAATCCCTGAGTTAATGAATGTCAAAGTACAATTGTTTCCACAAATTAACAGCACAGTATATCTCTTAATTTGAAGGAATACAATGTCATTCAATTTAGAACGTTTTTTAGAAGCTGCATACCATTTTGGGGTCAATCGGCGAATGACAGGTGAAAAATGAAGTGCATTGTGGGTGCCGTGGCCATTCGTAATGTATAACAACATTGTCGTAAGTTGCGTTCATTGTGTTCAGCTCTGGTTTTTTGTTATTGTCCAACTAATTAAATGTGTGTAATAACATAAAACATTGTGCTGTCATAAGATGATTACTATTCTCAACCAATAGTTACTTTTAACCTGACTTGTAAATACAAAAAGAACGCATACATGAGTCAGGGCAACTTTCAGGAGGTTAAAAAAAAAAAAAAACAGAAAAAAAAACAAACACCGTGTGGTGGGGTAAAACCCAAAATAAAATAAACGCGAACAAGGCTAAACCTAACCAGCTAAACAAAACAGGGAAAAGCGTTAACACAAAAAGCAATATAAGATTGCTACCAGCTGCTGGGGACTTAAACAAGTTACAAAAAGTGTTACCGAAAGACAAAATTAGCTAAAGCACAAGCTTACCATGACACGTCCAGCAACATGAGTCACACACAAGAATGAACACAAATATTGAACCCACACAGGGAAGAGGGAGCAGGGGCTTAAAGAAGGGAGCGGGCTAACGACCAACAACACAAGAGGAGCAGGTGGATCACATGACGGCTAATTAGCAAAGCCACAGAAGGAAGACACATACAGGAGAAGAGGCCAGAATAAAAGGCACAAGAGGGAAAACCCAGACAAGGAGGAAGGAGCAGACTGGAAGAGGCCAGAACATAGAGAAGGCTACAAAATAAAAGGAACTCAGAACTAGAGGGAGAACTTAACAACACGTCTTCTTTTAATGTGATACTGTACAAGCTGAAGACAAGTGTAACCCTGTAACCCGGGTCTGCCTATGTCCTGCGGACATTGGGCGAGAGGCAGGGGTACATCAGTCCATTGCACGATACTTTGTTCATAATTAATGTTATTTGTATAGTTAGAAAAGTTTAACAGTGTATAATTCTTATTTGTAAAGAGTTATAATGGTAAGAATCTTTGATCGCAGTCTGTTGGTTGAAATGAAAACAAACCGTGTACCCAGCCCTTGATGAAATCAAACGATTTGTACATTTAAATAGTTCTGATGTGTATGCACCTATCCTGTAAAAAGGACAGTTCACCATGTCCAGGTATGTTGTTGGAGACATGAGTGTGAGATCTGCAGTCTAACTTTTTGCTGGGAGCTCATAGGGATCTGATTGACGCCATTATTTTCAATATAACACTCTCGTATCTTTTTGAAGCATTTCACAGTACTTAACACACTCGGATTTCTTGTAATAATCCAGATTCTCTTTTTTTGTCAAAATGTTAAAAATTGAAATCTTTCAAGCAATGTTCTGTCTAAGTTATCCCTTCAAAATGACGTGTAAGTGATGTCAACGTCAACCAAAAGCATGTGACTGAAAAAGGCCGATAGCTCAGTGTGATCTTTTAAAAACTAAGTAACTGGTTGAGCAATTGTATATTTATTTACTTTTAGACCGCAATATTCATGAGTATTTTTGTAATGTAACCCCCCAAAAAACAGGTTGTTTACTGTATTTTTCTGTGAAGTTTGGTGGAAGTGTGATTACGCTGTGAGGTTGTTGTGCATGAGCTAGGCTTGGTCTCCGAGGGATTGTGAGAGACAGCTCCAAAGGTCTTTACACACTTTTCGATCTGAAGTTTTTTTTTTTTTTAATCCAACAATTAATTTCATCATTACTTCTGGAAAAAATTGTCAAAGTTTGGTCAGCGTTTATTTTATCTATATTTTGACACCCAACCACCCTAAAAAAAGTTCTGGGCTATTTCCAAACCCTTTTGTTGCATATTGTTTGTAAAACACATCCCATTGATTACTATATTTTATTTTATTTTATTACTTTTTCTTCACTGTACTGTATATTCCTTATGCAGTCAACAGATGATTTATGAGAGAATAATGTGTGTATTTATTTGGATTTTATCACGGCTGCAGTAATGACCGTCTGCTCATGAACAAACAGTTTTTCTGACCTTTTCCATGTAAAGGTCAGAGTTTGATTAACTTTTTCATTCAACGGCTTCAAGACAGAAC
Organism: Danionella cerebrum; assembly: GCA_007224835.1. Classification (NCBI taxonomy): domain Eukaryota; kingdom Metazoa; phylum Chordata; class Actinopteri; order Cypriniformes; family Danionidae; genus Danionella; species Danionella cerebrum. The sequence continues at coordinate 311,691 of SRMA01027179.1, read as the reverse complement.
GGATCAATGTGTCCAAACAAACGCAGAAGCACAATAGTCGACTTGTCCACAGCTACAGCCATACACACAAAACACAAAAACCCACACTGGACTTGTCGATATCAGCAGCTACTTCTGACCATCTCCACACACAATAGCAGGCTCTCTTTCGCACGTGTTTCTGCCACACAGGATCAATAGTGAAGTCAATTCAAGTCACTTTTCTTTCTCTTGCGCATTATTCAACAAAACTGTGTCAAAGCGGCTTCAGACAGAGAAAAGCTAATAAAGGGCATCATATTGTTCATTGAGAATCAAGCTCTTGGAGAAATATGCTGATCAATGAAAGATTGAGTCATGAGGAACACACATGGAACTAAAAACACAATAGAGTAAAGAAAGACCAGATTCAAAGATTTTTTTTCTGGGTCAAAGTTTTGAAAATGTTCTTCTATTCAAGCTTTGACTAAATTACGCCCTGAAGAGATTTATTTTTTTATATCAGGTTGGACGGGCAGTCGTCTGATCATGCTTGCTGACAAAATTCAAACGAACAAACAGTCTTTTAAATCTCTGCAGGAAGTGACGGATGCTTTTATTTTTGTTAACACATTACAACTTGATCAGAACACTGCTGCCAGGTTCTTAGTTGGAGCTCAGTGTCAACACATCATTCCAAAAATACTCTCACTCAAAACTTTCAGCTTTGGATTAATCTGCCATTGATTATTCTGCCTTCAAACACTCGCACACAATGTTTGAAGGAACTCTACAGGTACGTTGTCCCAAACAACTTGTAGAACTAACCACAAATCTTCTGTGGATGTAGTAATGTACATATATCTCCATACAGACTTGATGGTGTTGAGATAAGGACTCTATTGAGGCTATGGATCACTTTCAGAACTTCCTGTTCTTCTTTAAGCTAAAGTGTCGCGTATCAGAGTGACTGTTCATACGAGGCAGAACACAGGCGGAGTATAAACTATATTTATTGAACTAATACAGGAATGAATAGCAATAGTGTTGGTAATAGGCAGTGATGGTAAATCCCAGAGTATCTACTTTCAGTTCCTGAGAACTGTCCTTCTGTATCCAGAAGTGAAGGATCACTCATGTGAACTGGAGTAGGTGAGTATCCAAGGTGTCGCACCCCCAAGGCATGAGCGAAAGAGCACATCAGATTGGGAACACGTGGGTTATACTCGAGGACCAAGCTTACGGTGGAGATCGCATATCTACGGGAACTCACTATGAGAAGCCTTCTGGATCAAAGGGTAAGTGAAGCACAGTTAAGCAGACAATGGTTGTAAATCACAATGAAGACAGTGAAGAAAGCCAGCGAGGGAGTCCTAGAAGTAACACGGAGGAACAACATTGACAACAGACCAGAAACTGTTGAGAGTTGTCGTTTTTATAGGGAACTTTAGAGACATGAGGTAAATGGTTGCAGGTGATCTTGATTTGTGTTGCAGGATCTAACAGAATGATTAGGTTTGTATTTTTGAGTCATTTACTTGCCGCAAAAATTAATTTGTGGCCGATCATATGCCTCCCTTATGGTTTTGCATGATGGATAAGTATCTGAATTTCTCATTTCTTAGCAGAAGTGTGGCCCAAAATGTCCAAGATACCTCCACCGTGCTTTACTGTTACACACATTATTGTACCACTCTCCGGTGATGAAGACATCAATTTCTGCTACAGCCAAATATTTCAAAATTTGAATCACCAGTCTAGTGTCACAGTTATAGGGTGATTGTACGAAGGGGGCAGGACAAAGTAATATAATGATAGGTCAGTGAACAACCAGTATGCAGTGTAACTGATAATGGTAGTACTTTCTCTAGAGATGGATTAGGACGGGGAGAGGTATGGTAAGTTAGGATTTTCCATGTCAACAAGAAGCAGTGCTCTGGGTTCCATATGTTTTAAACCCTTTCCTCCTCGATACAGATTCCAAAATATGAATGAGTAATCCTGTAACAGAGTACAGGTGAGTAATCCAGGTGAGCAGCTACTAACAGGCATGAGACTATGAGTGCAGGATTCAAGCCGGCGATGGAGAGCGACAACACCAGAGGAGAGGAAACAGTCTCCAGATGAAGTAGAGTGTAGGTTTGTAATGGGTAACTCACACAGAGATCATGTAAAACACTGGTGAGGCAGTCCAAGGAGTCGCTGGCGAATGACATTGACGACGTACAGTGAATGCTATGTGATAGAGTCATTATGAGCAATGTAGTGTGCAAGCCGATTGGATAATTGGTGAGTTGCGTTGATATGGGGCGAGTCACCTGGATAATGCGGTAAAAAACTGTAACTTACATCCAGAGCACCTGCTTTCATGTTTCTGTACCCCAGGCAATTGGCTCAAGTCAGAGGACTAGCTGTTTGACTGCAAGTCTTCCTAAAGACCACTTTTAGCCAGATTTCTGTGGACAGTAGATGGGTCCTAACAGTTTCTGCCAGTTCCCTTTAAGAAAAGAAATTAGCTTGATCCTTCTTGAGAGAGGTCTGGGGGATCTTGATGGAGTATAACTACCTTGTGTCTTGTTGCTGTGCTCAGTCTTGCCATGACAAGAAAGAAAGCCAGTGAAGGAGTCCAGTAAGTATCCACGGGGAACAACTTTGGCGACGAGGCAGGTCACATTGTGGATGGAAAGACTTGTTGATCATTGACGAGGGAAACCTGGGAGGTCAACGTTGATGCACAAACCCCGGGCTTCTGGGAGTTGGAGTTTTTATAGGAGAGGTTGCTAAGGGTGATTGGAGGAAGAGGTAAGTGGATCCAGATGAGTTTTATTATTGCAGGTTTGGGGTACTGACAACTTATAAGAATTGATGCTGGTTTGAAGGCAAAGGCTAGTAACATAAATATTGATTTGTTCCCTCACATTGCTATAGATAGTATTTAAATGTCTCCAGTGACTGCATTAAGAGAGAAATATTCATATTTTCTTTAATGGTCACCTATTAAACACAGCAGTTGTACAATAATCATTGAAGGGACTTCTGCACTCATACTGCTCTCAGTCAGAAATTTTGCATGCATCTTTGTGTGCGTGTGTTTTTGCTGGTCAGTCCTTTGGTGTATAGTGTGTGTTTCGCTTTGTGGTGTCACAGCTCTACTTTCTGCTCCACTTTCTGCTCTAGTTTCCTGATCTGTCCTTCAGCTCAGATTTGAGCTGCTTTTAGTACTCTGTGTGTGTGTGTGTGTGTGTGTGTGTGTGTGTGTGTGTGCAGATGTATGATTCAATTGAAGATTCCCCTTTTAAACATTAATGGCTATCCTAAGGTGAAGGGGAAGGACGCTGGTCGGCACTGTTGCCTCAGCTAGAAATCTCCTAGCAGGTTCTTTACACTCATACGTTCCTTCTGAGCTTTAAGGTTTGTTCCTGGTTTGCTGCCAGAGACCAGAATCCTAAGTGTCAGGTGGATAAGTGGCTCTGGGTTTACCCATCTGACTGGGGGTGTGTTAACACTTATATTTAGTTTTTATAAAATGAAATGCTCAGTTAAAGCAGTGAACACCTAGTCATTTAACTCTAAAAAGACCCTCTCAAATAGATTTAAGTCACTTAACTCTCTTCTTTGCCCCCCACAACCACATCATGTCACCTTTAGCACACGAGATACCCCAAACATCAGTTGGCAGCTATTCAGGAACATTCAGAACCAACTTCACATTCCCTTGTCCCATTAATCCTACCATTATACACAGCGGCTCACTGGGGTTCCGCAAGGTTCAGCTCTGGTTTTCTTCCCTTCTAGACTCATACCACTCCCATCATCCAAAATTACGGCTTATCATCCATTTTTATGCTGAAGATGTTCAAATGAACTATAGTCCTTTCCCCTGGACGACTTAACAGTAGCAATCCACACAGCAAACCCCCTCAATCACAACAAAGTTAAGCTTGGCTGAAGCATTTTATTGCCATGCAACTGGGTTTTCTCTTTGCTAGTCATAAGGACAGTATAATCATAATAGCGTCCTGATTGGACACAGGTTGATGCAAACCGGATGGTGTGGCTATCAACGGTAACCAATCCTCACTTGTGATTTCTTAGCTTGAGTTTTAGACTCCCGATAGACCCTTGTATCCTTCCTCCAGTGCTGCATTGATGTTTCTGGTCATAGGGAAGCAAAAGCATCTTGAATTGTATTGGTCAGTGACATGCAGTAAGATGAGGCACACAGTTCTCCATCCTCATGCTAGGGGAGGTTCAGGGTTGGCTTTTATATATGCTACTCCTGAGTCCTACCTCATAACACTCACCTGCTCATACTTACCTCATTTTCTAATCATCGTTGCCGAAGCTGCTACATACACTATTTACTTGGTGTCTGTTGTCATTCTTTTCCTCTGTGTAAACTTTCTGGACTCCTCTCTGACTCTTCCTTGAGAATCCTAAGTGAGTAATTTCTGCTTAACTACTTACCTGTGCTCCGTGAAGAGTCAGCACTTGGTGTAGGATCGTCATCATCAGCTTGTAGCCCGAGTGGAGATTGCCTGTTAGCACCCTAGCTGGTGTGCTTGTCTTGTCTCCTGCCTGGCGGTGTATACCATAGACTTGTGGCAAGAAATGTGGACAATGTGATACAGTCTATTGCCATTGGGCTAATATGATGCCACTGTAGAACTCCTGGAGGCTGCCTTTGACAGGTGCACATGGGCACTTACAACTTTCTGATAAGGATGGAATCATCAAAGTTTCAGAGCTACGCCTCAAATCTGGCTCACACTTACCTCTTTTACAGGCAGCCTGTTATATACAAATATACCTTCTCTGAATTTGATCGTTGGCACTGTAAATGATCTTTCTCAAGAAGACCACTGTCCACATGTGGAGTCAGCTTTGTTCAGTGAAGCTGTCAATTTTAGCTGTCAATCACATGGTCCCACTTATTTTTTAAGAGGGGGGGGGGTTGACCAATCGAGAGCCAAACGAAATCAAACTTAAAACAAAAAAAAAATACCGAACACATTCCCTCACACATTCACACATATGCAATTACCCTGACAGTACCCATAGAAAACCCAAAATAAGCATGGCAATAGCAGGCAAACTCCTCCCGTCTACATGGAGGGCCACAATACTAACCACTGTGCCGCTGCGTCTTCTAACAATCTTTCCATATTGGAGTTACACTTTCCCTTCTTACAAAATGGTTAACTCTGACCTTGCAATACCACAAGGAACAGATTTTAACAGTAAATTAAAACTTTTAATTTACTTTTAATAAACTTTTTTTTGGAACACATTTTTCAAACATCCGACTGTGAGAAGTTTATTTGCACATTCTACAATTAACTCACAGTTATTCCATGTGTATATATTTGTGCCCTCAGTTTGTGTTAAACATGTGCATGCATTTGTTTGTATGATAAACAGACATTCCCGATGCATTTTCCCTATTCACATACATACATGGGGGGGGGGGGGGTATGGGTGTGGAGTTATATGTATACTGCATTCAGTAAACATAGGTCATACTTGAATATTACACCATGACAATGATTCAAACCAAAAGGACTCATTGACCTGTCTTTGACTAATGCTTGATAAAGAGAAGGTTCTGGAGTGGCCATCTCAGTCTCCTGATCCCAATATAACTGAGCCACTCTGGGGAAATAAACATGCAGTTCATGCAAGGCAGCCTCAGATTCAACAGTAACAAGAGGCTTTTGTATAGAAGAATCGGCAGCTTTACTATCGGAGAAGATAAAAGCCTCATCCACAGCAACCACAAAAGACACTAAGCTGTCATTCATGTCAAAGGGGTCAATACTCCGTTTGTAAACTTCTGATTATGCTAATTTGGCTGGCATTCTGTGGCCAACCACTACCACAAGTGAAAGATAAAGAGAATGACACAGATTGTTGTGCACATGCAAACACTAATAAACCTAATTTCACCTTGCAAAGCATGTTTTGCATTGGAGGTCCCCTTTCACCACAAACTGGGTGATATTATTATGAAGAATGTGAAATCATTATTGAGAATCTTCAGCTCAATCAGAAAAAAATGGACTCCTTGTGATCTAAACCTCATTGATTTGCAGAAGGAATCTGACGTGTGTTTTTTGTGTGTGTTTCTTATTCTGGAATCAGGTTGGACAAGCAGTGCTTGCTTAAATGGAAGGTAACCGCGAGAACAAGGTCAGGAAGCAAAGGGTGTTTGTGTGTGTGCACTCCTGATGACAGGAGACATATAAACACATCAGAAGAGAAATGCTTAAAGCTTGAGCACTCAGAGGAGCAGCTGGTACCAACACATGCACACACGCACCTACACGCACACACACACACACACACACACACACACGCACACACACACTCTCTCTCAAAAATAGACACATTTTAGAGGGATAAAGTTTAAGGATTGTCTGAAAGTGAAAGGTTTAATGAATGAGTTAATGAGCAATAAAAAAAAAAATCAAAATTGTCATAAAGGTCAAACATGACATTTTTGTGCTGTAAATTTCAGCACTTTAACATAGGCGTCAATGGAAATCTGCTTATATTTACTTCTCAAGTGGCCAGTTGATGAATTATAGCTTCAGTCACTTCATATAGTGTACATGTCTGCACTGAACAAGTCCCACTGGTCGTCAAGTTTAGATGATCTGATAAAATCTAGATGCTGCATGGTCATTATGTTACAATATTAATATGTTATCCAAAAGTGAGCTCAGTCAAAAGTGTTTCTTGTCAACCAATTATAGTTTGAGTGGTTCCAGGTTTTAAAAAGTATTATGTTAACCCCACAAGAAATTTTTTGAGTGTAATTCTCCACTTTAGAAAATAACAACATGCAAATGCATGTAAGTATGGCTCACAGGACTGACCTTGAAATGAACAGAGATGCCCAGAGCCATCGTGATGGAGACTGAACACAGCTCAAGCTGAGAGAGTGAGAGATGGAGAGGGGATGGGAGAGAGAGGAAGGGAGAGAGTGATAGAGAGAGAAAGGGGGATGGGTTGGTCAGTGTGACTCAGGCCAGTGATGATGAAGCGGAAGAGAATTAAACCATGTGAAAGAGAGAAACCTGTCGTCAGCATGTGCCATGTGTTTCTTGCACAAATTGTCTTTGATGTGCAGAGAACAGAAAGACATATTTTAAATACTTTTTGAATATGGGGTTAACAAATATTTGCTGTGAAAATTTCAGTGCTTGCAAAGTACAAAAACAAAGGCTGTATTAAAAAAGAAGGGCTGTGATGGGTTTTTTTTAGCAAAAATTGACAACTTTTGAGAAAAGAATAATACAAAGATCAGTTGTGCAAATGAAAAACATTACATTTTTATGTCTTTAACAGACAACATTTTGTGGTGGAATAGAGAATAATGGATTGTTATAAAATGGCATTTTAACGTTTTCAGGTTCAGGATTCAAACTCACGTCAGCCTGTGCAACCCTGCACATATGTGTGGGACACTGCAAACTACGCCACGGGCCAGGCTGCATTTCAAAATTTAATTTTGTAACTCAACATTTGATCAAACCTCATTTTAAAACGTACAAATCTGGCCTGAAAAACAAAACAAAAATATTGTGAATTCCTTGTCTTTCTTTTTTTTACATTATGAGACTATTGCTCAGATTTATTCAAGTTTAAGCATGCAATATTTTAAGACTTACATAAAACATTTTCAAATTCTCCTCAATGATTGGTAATCCAAATAATAATGTGCTGATAATAGCTTGAACCCTTAAAATTAACCTTTGCCACTTTACAATTTGCTCTAATAAATTACCTTTTAAACAGTTTTTTTGTGGCAATATTTTTTTCATTATATTACACAAGAATTCCACAACAAATCTGGAATTCTACAAAAAAATACAATTCAGAGTATTACATTTTTTGTCCTTTTTACTGCAAAAATAAAAGTTCATAAATCCCCCTAAAAAGCAAAGTAAAGGCTAAAACAATGTGAAATAAAAACAGGCAAACCTCCCCTAAACCTTAAACACTGTTCCATTTTTTTGTTTGCTTTTTTGTGCCATAACTTTGAAAAACACAAGCCATTTCACAGGTCTTGTTCTTCGAAGGGTTGTGATGGCACCCCTATGATGGCACCATCACCACTAGATGGCACTGATGGCGCCAATTTGGGGTCTGAAAAATGAAAATGGTTAAAAAATGGATAAACCAGATGTAAAAAAATTTTGCAAGAGGTACAAAAAATTTTATTAGCTCTTTCGGTCACTGAAAAAAAACTGGATGCAGTCGTCAATCAAACACCGATTTCAAGGATGCTGCATTTAAAGTTACGTAAAAACTGGTCTTTGGTTAATTGTGAGTTCGTTGGTCAATCACTTAAACATTGGATCGGAATGTGTCTGAAGATTAGTGTCTTGATTTTTAAGAGGATTTGGACAAAAATGCTTACACACTGCAGTGATCAAACCAGTCTTGCAGAAAAGTCTTAAAGACTGTGCCCATTTAATTAAAGAATCCTAAAAAGTCATGTTAACCTATGGCGAGTTGTTCACATTTTTGAGGAACACGATGAAGTGTGATTCAAAGAGACTGGGGTTTGATGGGCAATATTGTCTCAATTGTTCTGACACCATAAATGGTATAAGCGATATAATAGTATAGGAGAATGATTTTCAAATAATGAAAATGTCAATAGGTAAATAATAAATTGTCAATAAGGGTGTAATGATGCTCATGATACAATATTTTACAACACTATTTTTAACTAGCTATTGAAACTTATAAGACAAGTCAAGTGATGGAGAGAGCTCATTTTATAATCGTTTAAACTCTTTTAATATGTGTCAAACGTTTAATAAATATTACACAAAATAAAATGACGAGGTAAAAAAGTTTCAGAAGTGCTTAGAATCAATCACTCATCCGACAACCTTCTAACTGGAAGGTTCATACTGTGCCACCCATCACAATCACTCTTACACTTCAGCTCCTAGATGATATCTCCCAGTAGCTCCATGAAATGTATTGTGACAACTTTGTATTGCAATATATTGTGCCACTATATTTTGTAACAGCCCTAATTGTCAATGCTAAAGCCTTTCTTCAGTTTGGACCAGAAACTGAATTCCTAAAAAAATATAGGAATGATTTGAAAACAACCCTGAGTAAACAGCACAACTTTATCTGGGTTCCTAAAGGTCTTGAGAAAGGTTAAAATAATATTCTAAACAGCATAAATGTCATGGTTGCTAGGGTAAAAATTCTGGTCGCTATGGTGGAGTCTGTTATGCTGTTTAATGTTTCCCTTGTGACTATGATTAGTTGAAATGGTTGCATATAAATCAGTGTCATCTTACAATGTTAGATTAAGCGCTAACCTCCACATGTTTCTACGAGGGTCTCAGTTTGAGTTATAGCTTTACAAAGTTTAACCCCATGTTACATCAATAGAAATTTTCCAGATTTCCTAGAATTCCTTTAGTGGTACCATTCTAAAAAATATATGACAGTTTGGATGTCTTGACAAAGTTTGGTGGCAAGCCACCATGAAATAATCTCCTTCATGCTGCACATGCAAATATTTCTTGCAACTTTTGCAAACACACGGTGATACACATGTATACATAATGTACAAATGAACACATACAAACTGTGGCAGAGGAAGTGAGGGTGCGGTGATGGGGTTGAGTTCCTCTATGTCTCTATAATAATCAGCTTTAGATTACTGTAATACAGCTCTCTCTCTCTCTCTCTCTCTCTCTCTCTCTCTCTCTCTCTCTATCTCTCTCTCTCTTTTTCTCGCTCTCTCTTCCCTCTCTCTGACACACACATACACAGCCAGGCGCACACACTCAGAAAGAACAAAGCCGTGCTGCTATAATCTCCTCCTGTCAAGCTGCCATCACATTTGGAGACAAGACTTGAAACTTCTGCTTTGGTTTATTCCCTAAGTCATTTCCATCATGAATATTTGCATTTATCCAAGGCCTCCATTAGCTCAATCTCCCTCCAAATAAACCCAAAAAGGAGTGTTGGCTAATATGCGTCAAAATAAATCATCTTTTGCCCATTTCCACCTCATGAATGCGCCAATCATCTTCTGCAGAATATATATCTTACTCGAGAAAATGAGCATTTCCTGAATAAATGTGTGAGTGATAGTAGCTGGCATTTCATGATTGTGTTATTAGTTGTGGAAAATTGAGTACTTTATTTATTTACTTTATTAAGTATGAATTTATATTGCCATTCAGAATACTGCGTTTAAGAAATCATCAGAAAAATATGAGATATGGACTCGACCACAAAGTAGAGATGGAGCAGGCAACAGGTGGACATACCTAACACCATCACTGTGTCTACAATTCTGTTTTCTTACAGGTTGAAAAAGGAATACTATTTTGAATACACTGGTAAGTTCCTATTAAAGCAGAAATCAGCATTTTTATATTTGCCAATTAGACAGAATTGAATACATCTGAAGGATAATTAAACAATTTGTTGGCTAAAACTAAATAAGATGCAGTCAAAATCTTTTTGTAACTACTTAATCAGATTCGGTTTCACAGCAATACAAATGTACCACCAACAGCAAAACTTCCCTTAACAACTGAACAGTGACCATGCACAACATTCAGTACAACGCCATTTTCATAAATCATAGTAATATATGGCATTTTAACATCCTGCTGATTTCAGAACCTGTAAAACACATAAGAACAAACAAACACTGGAACATAACTCAAAGCAACTAAATAAACAATATATAACATAACACATTGCAGCATCTTCAAAAGTGCACTGATGACGTCACAGCGATTTTCCACCAGGTCATCACAATGTGAAGTTTAATCTGGATTAAAATAAAAGTAGCACTGAGGGTTCTTAACAGTTTTCTTTAACCTTGAAAAAAATAATATTTCATGTGGATTATCCTACATTACTATGTGTTGAAATATCAAAGCCTGCATTTTAGGTGAACACTCTTGCTTATAAAAAGCTCCTTAATGTCATGCTTCAATGTGTACTTGTGCTTTGAAATGGAATATGACACCATGTAAAATGCGTGTATTAAAACACCCACATCCCTCATGGTTTTGTGGCGCTGGAGAATGACTCCACTCAACGTGTGGTATATTCACGAGCTCATTACCAGGGCTTGTTTTTTTAGTCTAAGCATGCGGTGCCGGGTACAATAGTACAAGACTGGCTGTCCGTGCAATACCCCCGAGTGTGGAGAACTGGTTAGTTATAGTTTTGTGCTTAACCAAAGTGAATAAAGATTAGGTGGAGATGGGGAGAATGGAGGGGTGGAGCTTGGACAACGTGGACAAGAAGGTCGAGTGGTTTAAATACTGGTAGGTTTAATAGTTTTTTGATTGAGAAAACTGGCAATCCCTGATTATTTTTCCTGAATCGTGTTTGGATTCAGCTTTTCTCTTCCATTGGTTTCAATGCAAATTTTTTCCCTTTTCAGCGGTTTACAGAAAATTGCAGGAACATGGCATCTGTAGTACTATTTTTCAACAAACTGTGCGATTCAATGTATACTTGACCATTTAGCACAAAGTGTTTTTGAATTCAAAAGGCCCAAAATGGTGTACGAACCCATGCAACGGTAGACGAAGCAAGGATTTTATTTCTGTTCATTCTGCCATCTCGGCTTATAGCATGTACATGATTACATGTGTTTGTATCCTATTTGCTCACCCAACAGAGGTGGCCATGTATTTGCAAACTCAATGCTGAATACTCATTTTAAAAATGAAATAAATCGACTGCTACCTGTTGGTTTGGACACATTGTGAGGAAAAAATGGCCTTATCCATTCAGGTAGCTAATTACCCTTCAGTTCACATGGGCCTAAATTGTTTTATTGGTAGCAGTTTCTGAATCTATGAAAACGTATTCAATGAATTTCTAAATCACTATTGTAATGAACACTTACCCCTTAAGCAGTGACGTCGTTAGCCCTAATTTAGGGGGGCTTCAGCCTCCCTAAAATATCCCAAAGCCCCCCCTATAATTTGGGGCGACATTTTATTTATTATTATTATCTTGATATTTAAAATATATTTGACATAAGTGCATACATGCAGCGAACATGAGCCAGCAAGAAAGCGAGTTAAACTGAAGTTCGCTTTCAAAATTATTACCGTTATGATTCCCAGCATGCCTCATTAGCATGCGTCAAGCGTGACGTGGTAGGCGGCCGCATAAGCAGCTGGACCAACACAACAGTGTGGAGGCAGCAGCAGTGTACACAACACACGAGGTACACACGGTCAGCGATTGCACGTTGATAGCAGCGATTGTTGCTTAATCTGAACATTTACCTATGGTAACAGAAGGAAGGACGATATTGTAGCCTAGTCTATTTCAACCTTAATGTTGGAAGCTAAAGCGAACATCGTCTAAAATACTAACATCGTGAAAATTCTTTGGGACCCTCCCAAAGGGATTAATAAAGTAAATTCTATTCTATTCTATTTTCACCGCATGCAATGTACAAGAAGCCCTCCAGTTTGCTAAGCCCTCCTATCTGTCAACCCTAGTGACACTACAGCTCTCAAGTAAACATAATGATTTCCTGTCTTGTGAAACAATGTATGAATCTTTAAAAAAGGTGTTCACATCTGCATGGGCCAGTAATGGATTGGCCTTTTTGTTATCTGTTCTTCTCCTCCGTTCTTTACTCATGGCTCTTATTTCCTGTTTTCCTAAACGTTACTCATGTTTATCTATGTCGCATGTCCATGCATGTTTAACTGCTCCTCCCCTTTCTCCTAGCATTCCTCTGGTGCTCTTATGGTCTTAGTTGTTCTTAGTCTTATTTATTTGCAGGTTTTCCCCCTTGTGGGGTTTTATATTTTTATCCAGTGTTTGCTTTTTATTGAATAAATTATTGTAGTAATTAGATAATTCCATACAATATCCTAACAGGACCTGACTTTTGTCATGTTGGAACAGGAAGGGACTATCCTCAAACTGTTTCTATACAATTGCTTGCATGGAATCGTCCAAAATCTCAGGGTATTCTGAAGCATTCATACTTTACTGTTGCAATACCTGCGCCGTATGGCTTACTAGGTTTCTCTGTAATCTCCTGGGCGTATTTACATTGGTGCTCACTAAAGCCTCCAGAGAAGGCTGTTTCCTGTGTTTAGTTAGGTTTATCTTCGCTACCTTGGAGCTAGTTATTAGTAATTTAGGTTTTCCCAGTGTGAGCTTTTATGTTTGGTTTCTAGTGAATGATTGTATATTCTTTAATAAACTTTTTTTTGCATCTCAGTCCTCTATAATGAGTACTGTCACCTACGAGTCATGACAGAAGGCCACATGAAGTTTGACTCCATACAAAGTTGTGTCTTTGCTGGCATCATAATTTTTATGACTATGTTGTTTTTATAGCTACCACTGTGTTAATACAAAATAAATAAAAAAGAACAAATCTGAACAGAGAAATGCCACAGTTTAATGTAACTGACCTACGGCAAGAGTGAGTAGAGAGCAGAAAGTCAAAACCAAGTCGATCTGTAAGTCTATAAAAAGATTTATGTTTGAGGAGATATGTTGAGCCTACAGGCAGGATTAATGAGGGATTAAAGGGAAAAGCTATAAAAGCTGCCCCTTTAAGAATCTTATGAAAGATATGTTTAAATACAACATCTGCTCTGTAACAATATTACAAGGTCAAAACCTCTGGTTAAGCCTGTTTTGCTTCACTTTAAATATGCAAATTTCACTGTGTGGCATGTTTATTTTGATGAATATGGATTTACTTGTTATTACGGGACATGAATAACCACAATAAGACATGCGTCTGTAGTTTATTATGTTGACTTGTAACGCAAACATATTGTTATCCGGCTTTTGCTTGGGACAAAAATTCAATGTGTTTCTGCATGTAGACTGGTTGCATTGGAGGGGTCAGTGATAATGTTCCCCATGTCAGTACAAGTAAAATAAAGCAACCCTCTAAATTTCTATGATTTTCCTAAGCTGAGAAAGAGATATGCAAAATGGATTGCTAAGGTAATAAGTCTGGTTGCTATGGAGGGGTCAATGATGTAATATAATGTTGCCCATGTCAGTACAAGTAAAACAAAGCAACCCACATGTCTCTATGATTTTCCTAAGCTGAGATAGAGATATGCAAAATTCATTGCTAAGGTAATAAGTCTGGTTGCTATGGAGGGGTCAATGATGCAATATAATGTTGCCCATGTCTGTACAAGTAAAACAAAGCAACCCTCATGTCTCTATGATTTTCCTAAGCTGAGATAGAGATATGCTAAATTGGTTGCTATGGCAATCATAAGTCTGGTTGCTATGGAGGGGTTAGTGGTGTAATATAATGTTGCCCATGTCTGTACAAGTAAAACAAAGCAACCCTCATGTCTCTATGATTTTCCTAAGCTGAGATAGAGATATGCTAAATTGGTTGCTATGGCAATCATAAGTCTGGTTGCTATGGAGGGGTTAGTGGTGTAATATAATGTTCCCCATCTCAGTACAAGTAAAACAAAGCAACCCTCATGTCTCTATGATTTTCCTAAGCTGAGATAGAGATATGCTATATTGGTTGCTATGGCAATCATAAGTCTGGTTGCTATGGAGGGGTTAGTGGTGTAATATAATGTTCCCCATCTCAGTACAAGTAAAATAAAGCAACCCACATGTCTCTATGATTTTCCTAAGCTGAGATAGAGATATGCTACATTGGTTGCTATGGCAATCATAAGTCTGGTTGCTATGGAGGGGTTAGTGGTGTAATATAATGTTCCTCATCTCAGTACAAGTAAAGTAAAGCAACCCACATGTCTCTATGATTTTCCTAAGCTGAGATAGAGATATGCTAAATTGGTTGCTATGGCAATCATTAGTCTGGTTGCTATGGAGGGGTTAGTGGTGTAATATAATGTTCCCCATCTCAGTACAAGTAAAATAAAGCAACCCACATGTCTCTATGATTTTCCTAAGCTGAGATAGAGATATGCTAAATTGGTTGCTATGGCAATCATAAGTCTGGTTGCTATGGAGGGGTTAGTGGTGTAATATAATGTTCCCCATCTCAGTACAAGTAAAATAAAGCAACCCACATGTCTCTATGATTTTCCTAAGCTGAGATAGAGATATGCTACATTGGTTGCTATGGCAATCATAAGTCTGGTTGCTATGGAGGGGTTAGTGGTGTAATATAATGTTCCCCATCTCAGTACAAGTAAAATAAAGCAACCCACATGTCTCTATGATTTTCCTAAGCTGAGATAGAGATATGCTACATTGGTTGCTATGGCAATCATAAGTCTGGCTGCTATGGAAGGGTCAGTGATGTAACATAATGTTCCCCATATCAGTACAAGTAAAATAAAGCAACCCTCTAAAATCTCTATGATTTTCCTAAGCTGCGATAGACATAAGGTAATCAGTCTGGTTACTTGGAAGTGGTCTGTGATGTCCCTAGAAAAATTAAGTTGTTACTATAATTAACATAAACAAACCCCAATTTCTCTAAAAGCCAACATTCGTTCATCCATCTTCTAGCCCATAAAAAACGATTTCCCTTTTGGGGTCAGTGGGGTCTGCTGGTCCCTATCTCCTGGGGCAAGAGGCGGGGGTACACCCTGGATAGGTCGCTAGTCCATCACAGGGCAACACACACCCAAGCCAACATAATAAACATTACACCCAAAGTGTTATGGCCAACAGCCAGTGATAGCACATGTACACAACATCCAGTGCATGACCCCTTAAACAAATCTCAAACGTACCAAAGCCACAAGTATCATTTCTAAAATACAAACTAATCAGTTTTAACCCGAATTTCACACTTTTTAATTCAAGCCCTGCAGCAGCTGGGCTAATATTGAATCTTGGAGTCAAACAGTTCAGCCTCTTTTTGCCTGGAAGGAAAAAGCTCTCAGCACAGATGGAAAGGCCATGTGTTTCATGTGCTCTATCAGTCGGAAAACAGCTGTAACTGCTTCATATCATCACCCAGACCTTCTTTCAAAACTAGACGTCGAAATCGACTAATTTCTAGCACTTTATACACAAAACATTTTATACATCTGGGTGTGTGTCTAGGTTACCATATGGATGGATCTTTCTTTAAAGGATCTTAGAATAAAGGGTGATCCAGTTTTCTGTATTTGCTTGCCAGCTCAGTCACCGCTGACTGAAGCTCCTGAAAAGAGTGTCCACTCTCTTATTGTTCAGTTACAAATGACTCTTCAATGAGCCCCATTGAACACATGTCTTTCTTTCTCTCATGGCCTGTTTATTCCTCTCCTTCTCTGCCTTACAGTCTCTCTCTCTCTCATTGACAGATGAGGAAACAACAATCAGCTCAGCTATTTTAAGCCTCGCCTCTCACAAACACTCCACTATCAGCATCTCGAGTGCAATCAAAGATAAAAGTTAAAAGACATCACGTTTAATTTAAATTCTATCAACTGAACATTGGCTTTTAAATGAACTATAAATTAAAAATTCTAATATGAATATGAAATATTGATGAATTTAAAGAAATTAATGTTTTTCAACTTTTTAATTAGATGCAGTGCCATAGATTTTATCTCAACAGTGTAAAATCATGTTGTATTTTTCCAGACAAATAAACTAAATTACTAAAGTAACGATTACAAAATAAAACAAATAATATTATTCATTTCATTTTCTTTACCCACTTGTTCCTTATCAGGGTCACAAGGACCTGCTGGTGATCTCCACTTTGGGTAAACAGAGGAAAAGCTCAGAGTAAAATTAACTCTATTCAGAAAGCTTTTCGTCCCTCTCTGTACAGAGTTAAAATAGCTCAGTGGCAGAGTCGAGTTAATGTTTTATATTGAATATTTAGGATTTTTTTATTATTAGTGATGACCCAGCAGCAAAAAAACAAGAAACTTAAATACAGAATTTTTATTCACAGATTTAGAAAAAAACAACAACAAAATAAACTCATTTGGTCCATTTCCATAAAGAGTTAAACTGACTCTTCCTCAAACTCTATATAGAGAGGGAATCTGAAATTTTACTGTGTACAGGTTGCCAGTCCATCACAGAAAACTAATAGTATTATTTTACAATAAACACTAAACCTTTACAAGAGTTGTATGGGAAACACTATATTATATAATGCTAATAATAGTGATTTTATAGAGATATTAATGTTAGGAGACAACCTTCAGCTCCCTCTACAAATATTCTGTGAGATTACGTCTAGAGATTGGTTAGAGAGCCGCGGTATGTTTAGGTATTTCCATCTAAATCCCATTCTGAATGCCCTGGGTATTTTTCTTAACCTTGATTTGTTAATACATGCCCCTCCCCTTGTGATGCAGTTTTAATCTAAAGGGTATAATAATATCCCTAATTATAGACATTAAGGATGTTAAAACAAGGTTGTTGTTGACCTGTGATGAATTACCTTTCTTCCAATGTGACCTTAACAAAAACAAGTAGGTAAAGAAGACAAATTAACACTTCTAAAAAAAGCTATTCATATTTGTCTTATTTAGTAGTTAAAAAGTGAAATGAAAAAGAGGAAAATGAAATCATCTCCTGCTGATCTTTTCCTGGAATTGGTAAAGCTGACACACAGCCTCTTACAGATGTGCGTATTGAGCATCTGCTTGACCCGGCGGACATGAAGGTGCACGTGAAAACACAGATTCCAGCCGCTCCTAACAATAGATATGGATTAAAAAATATACAGTTTGTTTTTGGACAGAAGGGTCACAAGCAGAACAGTCCTGACAGACAGCATGTAACAGCTTATCATAAATACATTCAATCTGAAATGCCAGATGCCATGTGGGATATGGGTACATTTTGTAAATAGATAAACATTTGCCCACACTTATGGTAATGGAAATCAGTTTAAATTTGGAGTTTTCATACAGCACACTGAATAAATCTGTTCTAACCCTACTCTAAATATGCATCTCATTAGAAAACTGGCTTATGGTTCATCATTTCAAAACAGGTAGCAGTGTTTGAGACGTTTATTTCTGACAAAGCAATTGCATGCAAAGGACAAAATTTCCATGAAAAGAATTTCTCATTTCTGCCCACCTATCCATCCACTTAACCACTCACCCCCCCACCAACCCATTCATTCATTTTGCACAGTTAATCTATGAATCCTAGGACATTGACTTCCTGGGAATTTTTACATTGTTTTGAACTTGTCTTTGCTGTATTTTCGGGATTCAGGATTTTTTTTTTGTCTCAACAGTTTTAAAGTTTGTTATAACACATAAGAACTACTCATTGTCAATGTGTACGAATTTTAATATTAAAACAAACCTTAATATTAAATTCTTTTACAATTTCAAGAAATAATGAGGGATGTAATTAAAATAAAAAAGAAGCTGGGGTTGTAATCAAAAACGAAAAGGTAATTTGCTGTATGCATATATAACTTTGTTTATAATATATTATATATACATATGTTTTAAAAAGTTTTTGTTCTATATATTCAAATATATTTGTATTTCACATTCATTTGAACAAAATACATTTTCATATTTTACATATTTATGAACAGTGGACCACCACATCATAAATTATTTTAAAATAAAGTTCATTTCTGAATATAAAAGCACTAACACCACTGAAAATCTTGCATACTTTTTTTCTGCTTGGTTAAAAAAATGTAAAGTGGCTGAATTTTTTTCAGGCACCCCTGCTGCTAGAATTTTACTGCTTATTACACAATCCTTTAATGGTGACTCTAAATACTGAGTTCATGGCTGTGTACTGCTTAATGTGGATGTCGACCCGGATTGCTGATGACACCTGAACTCCTGAACCAGCACATCTCTCTTCTAACAGCACTTCCTTTAACCCTCAGAGACTGAACGAGACTCGCTTCATCTGTCTAAATGAGTCCAGAGAATTAGGCCACGAATCACATGGAACTGAAAATTTCATTACTGTGAATATTTTTTATATAAAATATGTGTAAAAAGTGCATTGAAATTTGCTAAAAAATTTAATCAACCGTCCAAATAATTTCCAAATTAAATGCGTATGTTGAATGTTATTCGGTCCCACCAATCAAAAAACAAAATTTCATGCTCAAAATTTGAAAATCTGATTGTTTTCATGAATATACAAAAAAACTTATACAGAGCATACAGGGCACCCATTTATATCTCCTTTATATGACCTCAATCACTTCCTCTCATTGTTTTTCCTGGCCAGAAGAGATCCAAACTGAGGACTTTTATTTTTTCACCTTTCCCAAAGGTGAAGCCAGCAAATCCGAGTTTTTTTTTTTAATGTACACATTTGAAAAACTTAAATAAATATCAGTTTCTAAGTCAGGATTCTCCTGGACACCAAAAATGGCAGGAGGGTATTATGGAGGTCAGTAATAATAGCAGGAGCATCTAATGCATGCTATCGTATCAACTTCAAAAATAGAGCAATAAAAAATCCATTCAATAAAAACTATGTATCTAAATATTGCTTATAAAGTGCATGGAAAAAAGCAGGTATGGCTTCTTTTAAACTACACCATCGTTATATAGTTATAATTGACGGGACAAAAAGACTGAAGATGAATCTGTCCCCAATCTCAGCGTAATTGGCCTGATTTACGGAGTTGCACGGCCAGAAAAGTGAATGGAAGTCATCAAACTTTAATGTAGTGCTTTTAATACGCTCCCGGAGGAGCCTGGAGTCTCTGTGGAGATAAGCTGAATGTTCTAGTCGCACTATGAGGAAAGAGATGGTTTTAAAGCTCACAAAGCATTTAGTCGATTACAAGAAAAACGCTTGCTGACCCTCTCTTTACACAGATATTCAACATTCAACAGACAACAACAATGAGAAAGCATAAAACTCTGCAAACACTACTCAAAAGACAAAAATATACCATGAATAATAATTTTATGTTTTACATTCAAGTCAAAATAAAAAAAATATCACATAATATGACAGTTGCTGTCACCTATATTATCAAAAATCAACTGAAAAAGGGCAAGTTAAAGCAGAATTTCTTGGCGTCCACCAACATCCCTATAAAACTACAAAAGTCATCTGAATTATAAAAGCTTTCTAGTTTACTTTATAGCAACATAGACATCCTAAAAATGACCGTTTGCTTCATATTGAGTGATTAAAAAGCTCACTGACCTGACCTCACCAATGTGGCGGCTCAAGTCCAGTGGTGTAAAGAGTACTGAAATATCATGCTCAAGAAAGAGCAAAATAGAGCGAACGAGAGTGATATAGAGAGCACAAAACAGTAGACAGATAGAAAAAAAGAGAACAACTTCTATATAATTAAACATTAAACTATTTTCCTGGCGATTGAAACAATAAAAGAAAATAAACAAGCTGTTCTTGAAAAATAATTTCTATTTCTACTGAATGTATTTCTGTGATATTATTTGATTGGATATATTCGCTTTATCTCATTTTCGGGGATTGTTTGATTGGACATGATAGCTGTCAATCAATGTAGAAGAAAACACATTAAAACAATAATAAAGTAGTTAAAGCAGGTTGAAGAAAAGTAGTGCAGTAAAAGTACAGATACAGAACTAGAAATGTATTCAAGTAAAAGTAAAAGTATACATTTTTACATTTCTGATAAAAAATTTCTGAGAAAAACTTCTCAAATACATTAATTTGAGTATTTGTAATTAGTAACTTTACACCACTGCTCAAGTCGTATCATGTGACGCGAGATTGCAGGTCAAAGTTGTGTTGACTACTATGTATCTCAACTCGTTGCCTGCATTATAACACTTTCATGGTAAAACATGGTAAAAATTTCTGTCCTTCATTCTTTTCAATCACATTTATTGTGTTTTAAATTTGAGCATATATATAAAAAAAATAATCACTATGTTCATCTAATTGGTCTTGGCTACAGACAAAGACTCTGTGTCCTTTGCATCCGTCCCTCGTCAAAAATAGATCGGACATTGGATGAAAGATTCACACCAGAGTTGGCATTTTCCTGATTTGGCTGAATGTGCTTTGGCCATGACATGGACACATACATGCAGCAAAAACCTTGCGGGGATCAAAACAGAGTGATGTATGAACTCTGAGAAGACCAACACAAGAGAAGGTCTACAAAAATGTCTTCCTCTCACACCGAAAAACAAACAGTCAGGAAAAAAACCTAATTCTGTGATTAAACACTCATTAAAACAGTGCATATTTTCATACAAAAACCTAATTAAAATCTGAACGTGAAAAGAAAGCTGTTTGTGCTGATACTGTACATGCATAAAAGAAAGCCTCTCTTAGGAATAAACTACTCACTTTGGAGAACAGCAAGGATTCTTTGATTCATATCAGTTTGTTCCCTTTATAATTGGGAAATAGCTCATGATTAGCCATTGCAAAGCTAGCCAGGTGTAAATATGATGCAAATTAAAATGAACAATTAGCAAATAAAATTTTGTCACGTAAACAACTGACTCTTTGTAAAACACAGATGTCTGCTTTTTAAATCATAATAGTGTAGGCTATTATTAGGAACAAACATATTTCAATAACTCAAAGTGGGGAAAAACAAAGGAGACAACGAATAAGAACAAGGAAAGATTTATAAACACTTTTGCCGATGTTGTGGTTTAGGAGTGAGTGTGAATATACACGATGGATCATGGTGTGAGGTCCTTCACCAGAAGATTTCACCACATTTGAGTTGAGAATATCAGAACTTCAAACTCTAATTGGGATTCAAAAGCAGTCAAAGAAGATGAGAGATTGAAAGTGGAGATCAGATGAGATTTAATGGCTTCCCGTGGGACAAAAAAGAGACTACATTGAAAACAAAGAGTTTTTCTAATAAAACATTGCTTGTATAATGAAGAATTGATTGAAATTCGAACCAAAGCATGCACTCTTAAACTTCTAAAAGGCTCATTTTATCCTCTATCAGGGATCTCAAATATAAGTTGTCCACAGGTCACAGAAGGTAGAGTTTGTGTAGAGACTGGACTGCATCATGTACTCCACAAAAAATGATTGCAAATGAAGTACAATCTGCTCAACCTTTACTAAAAAAAACACTAAGGGTTTTAAAAAACATGGGATTCCCCTCTTCTTGTTACCGGAGACCTGGCTGCCCTTCTTTTTGTAGAGCCTGAAGATGCTCATCAGTAAGTTTGGCTTACATGTTTTAAACATTTTAAAGTGCTCTGACGAAGTAAATGATCTACTTGAACAATCCTGAAATCTCAGGCAAACCTTTCATAAATTGTCCAAGCTTTTTCCATTCACCCGTACACTCTTACAACTCATCACCAAAGTTTCTGCTCACAGCAGGTTTTGGGAATGACATGACAAAAACATATTAGAAGTGTACAAAAAAATACTGGGAAATCACTGAGAACTTTGCGGAATATTCCATTGACTTACCATGGAGTCAAACTTGCTGTAACTCAAACTCAAAAAAGGCTGTGCAAAACAAAAAAATTTTACAAATATTTACCATTGACTTATAATAGTGCTTAAATAAAAAACAAATGAGAAACAGCAACAAAAATCAAGATGAAACAAGAGAGATGGGGTTTGTTTATGTTAATTATTGTAACAAATTAAACTTTTTTTTTTGACCACTGATAGCTCCCTAGCAACCAAATTGTTTACCCAAGCAACCAAATTGTCATCTTTGGTAGAGCTTAAATTGATGGGGTTGGTTTATATAACTTATAGTGACAAAGGCAACATTATATTAAGTTCCCTAGCAACCTGACTTTACCATAGCAACCATGTTGGTATATCACTATCTCAGCTACGAAAAATCATAGAGAGATGGGGTTTGGCTTATAATACTCATTTGGCATTGGAATACTTTTAAATGGCACTTTTACAAACCAACATCAAAGTGTGTTTACAAACTTCTGCCATCTGGTCACACATTTATCCACGATGGTATATGTCTCTATGCATGTAATTCAAATGGGTTCACCACTAATGTAACTTTGTTTGCTGTAACAGATTTATCCAGCCTGATCTATGTAACAGAAACACTTGATTTAGATGGCAGACACATTATGGTCTGTGAATGGAAAAAAACGCGCAGACCACATTATTAGTAAACTTTGCTGTCAGGTAGCTGGCTGCACAACTTAGTACCAAGAGTATGAGAACCCTAAACTAATGGAATTGACCAGTTTGATTGATCTTTAACCAAAATTTGTTTTAAACAGTACTCCGGTTACCAAAATGCTCTTTTACATTTCTAGTAGTACATTGCATCAGAAAGAATTGTTAAAAAGGTAAACAAAGCAAAAAAAAAACAAAAAACTAAAAAAATCCTGATCCGTTTTATGCTATATTATTCTGGATTTGAGTATTTCAGAGGATAAACTGACGGTTTGGATGAAAGGCACCTTGTGCACATCTCAGCTCCTGTTCATCCTCACTAGTGATGAAAGTCTCAGCATGATGCTGTGAGTCGAGTCAGCTTGAAAATAACATGTCTTTTTTAAACCCATGGCTTGAGGTGGAGCGTGATGAATGTTTGCACCATATACTGTGTGAGTGTGTGTTTGTGTGAGAGACAGACTGATGCAAACACAAGAGAGCATGAAGTGTTAGCGTGTAGAACTGGTTGAACATGTACAGACACATTTACTTTATTTGTCTCTGATAGAAAGAGACTAACTACCTTAATTTATTTAGTTTTTCAGAACCCAATGGAATATATCAGAGTACAAATCTGTGAAAGTCCACAAAAGGATTATTAAGTAGTAGATACTACACTTGAAATCGAAATCTTAGAAATGTACCTCTGTGTAGTAAAAAGAAGGTTAGTTTTAGTCAACTTTGTAAGTTTTACATCCTGCTTCTTGTGAATATCATATTATTAAAAATTATCTCATCTTAACAACTCTCAATAAATTGAACATTAAATTCACACTGATCTGAATTTTTGATCCGAAGTTTCGTGCGAAAACGCACCTCGATCGAAAACCATGGATGCCAACTGGAGCTCAAACATCTAACACACCATGTGTTTTTTTTATTTCTTCTCTATCATCATCTTCGTCTTTCTTTTTTCCCCATGTGGCACAGAATCCATCGGCTGTAACATAAACGCCATCTTCAGGCAGGTAGTGTCATTGCATCTATATTTCCTCAACCCAGATGAAGAGCACCCTGCTCAGAAGCCATCCGAAGATTCATGCAAATCTCACTTTTAACCTTTAGATGCTTTAAAGCATCACAACACCCGAATCACTCAGCAGGGTACATTCACAGCTCCATTTGGGAAATCTCTCTGAAAAGGGGGGTGATCAGCTGTGAATTAATGAGATTTCAAGGAGCTGCTTTGGGTAAAAAAGGTACATACTAACCACGGCTCATTTTCTCTAATATTCACTCATTTTCTGAGTGTTTGTACTTTAGAAAGCAGTGTTGAAATGGAGGATTGCTTAGATCCTTTTCGACTTTGTTAGTTTACATTCTCTTGGTCATCTGGTGATCATTGTTAGCACTGAGAGTACAATTATACAGTTGTCCCAAAATAAGGCCCATTTATGCCTGTGTAGAAGCAATACACTGCAAAAAATGCACACGCAAAAATAAGAAAAAAAAACAACAAAATAAGTAAATAAAACTTAAATCAAGCAAAATTATCTGCCAATGGGGTGAGAAAATTTTACTTGGTAAGATGTCTTGAAACAAGAAAAAAAGTCTTCTTACATAGAAGGTTCTGACTGTCTTAAAACAAGAAAAATATAAGTGAATTTAGATAATTAAACTAGATTCAAGCAAGACATAGGTCTTAAAAACAACATAAAAATTGTCAAATCTAGCATTTTTATCTTTAGTTATCTTAAATACTCTTGGTAAGAATATCTTGATATAAGAATATATTTAAACATTCTAAGTGTTTCAAGCTCATTCTAAGAAAATGTTTCAGTTTAATATAGGCATTCTAGTGCTAAAAATAAGCTCTTTTTATTTGTTAAATGATCCAAAATCATATTTAATTTGATGTATTCTTGGCTACTGTTAAGGAAAATATACATGTCCAATTTTGGACTTACTGTGAATACTTTTTGGTGAACAATAATTTGCCTGCCAGCATGAAATAAAAGGTTCTGCTTTAATGATTAGCGGTTCTTGTTCTCATTTGATTCAAAAGAAATGTCAAATAAAAATAATATTTTTTAAAATTAATAATTTATATTATTATAATAAAATAAAATAGAATCCTTAAAATAAGAATCATTGTATTCTTAAAATAAGGAAATATGACTTGATATTTCTTGTTTCAGGAAGTACTGTGTTAAAATGTAATGGTCACTTTAATAAATTACTTAATTCAATGTAAAATATCCTCAGAATTAGCATTTTTTTCTAAGCAAGAAAATTCAAGTCGTATTTTCTTGAAACAAGTAAAATAATCTTTCACTCTCAATTCTAGGCTAGTTAATTTATCTTGGAAGAAAAAAAACAGGAATTTTTGCCTAATTTCAAGATTTTTTGGCTTGTCAAGATTTTATTTTTTGCAGTGTAAGAGATGGGTGGAGGACTGTGGAACGTATGACATGGAGGGATACAGGGTGAAACACCACATATAATTTCAGTCTGTTTAGAAATGTTGATGAAATTATTGGCGGCAAACAAATCACGGCCAATTGTATTTACCAGATCTTACGTGAATGACAGCATTACTTTCATATCGCCAGATTTACAAAATGCATGAGTCATCTCTGGTAGCAATGGAAAGAATACACAGGAGTAAAGGGTCACCATTGCTAGAAAAAAGGTAGATGTAAAAACGCTTACCCGAGACACCATCTTTCTCCACAACCAAACATTTGTGGTATCACCATTGCAAGTGTGTAGTGTACGAATCAAAACATTGCATTCATGCATATTCATACCGTATAGTTTGTCGTGCATATTGATTGATATTTTTGGGAACAATGTTGTGTAACATTGCTTTTTTACACCCCCAAAATGTAAAGTGAACCTCATTTTGTTGAAAACAGAGTTAATGGTTCAGGTTAGTCTTCAGGAGACAGAGATCAATTAATATCTTAAAAAGTTAATATCTAAAAAAAAGAGATTGAGAGCAAGCTGGAGGTAAAAGAAAGGAGAGAAAAAGAAAGGAGAGACAGAGAGAGGGAAAACAGATTTAAAAGAAAGAAAGCAAGAGAGATAGAAAGCATGAGAGAACAAAAGATATAAATACAGGAGAATGAAATAGAGAGAGTAAAATAAAAAGAGGGAGAGAAAGAGAAAAATAGAAAGCATTGAAAAAGGATGAGAGAAAGGAGAGAGAGGAGCAAGAGCAAAGTAGAGAGAATGAGAGAGAAAGAGTATATAGAGAGTGCAAAACAGTAGAAAGACAGAAAAAAGAATGAGAGCGAATAACTGTCACAAAAATGAAACTATTTTGCAGGCGATTGAAAGGATTCATTCATTCCTTCATTTTCCAACCCACTTAGTATAAATGCACTCAAGTAAAAGTAAAAGTATACATTTTTAAATCTACTCAATAAAAACTTTTTTGTTTAGAGATTACAGTATTTGTAATTACTTTACACCACTGGTAGTGACCCTTTAATGTAACACAAACCCCACCAAACACCAAGGTACGTTGGAGTAAACAACTGAATTTGCTTTAATTTACATAGTGACAAAGATTTCAGAGCAAGACACAAGAAGCGCACAACTTTAAACGTTGGAACCAAATTACAACTACTGTATTTAAATAAGTGTCTCTCTCTCTCTCTCTCTCTCTCTCTCTCTCTCTCTCTTTCAGAAGTGTGTTTTGTTCATTCAGTGCTAATTTGAGCAAGTCAAACAGCTCGGGGGCTCTCAGGACAGCCTGCTTGACATTTTCACAGCTTCAATTCTTCACACTTTCTACAATCCTGCCGTCAGGCCGAGAGAGGGGCGCAGGGTAATGAATACAACCAGTCACTTCTCTCTTTCTGTCAGTTTCTCTTTCCTGCTCATGTCTTTCCCTCCCTCTGTCTTGAGTAAATTCCTCTCTAGAATAAGGGCCGCATGGAAAGGTCAGAATCACCATATTTCACTGAGTGTCAGTTCACTGTGTACTTTGCTTGAAAAAAACAGAACCTGTCCTGTGTTTCTCCAAACCAACATGAATATGAACAAAACTTTCATATCCTGCATGCAGTTCTGAGCACAGAAGACTCCTATACATGGTACAATGCTAGGGCACTGAGTAAAGGGTCATTTTTAAAATATTGGCCCCCCAAAAACCCCTAATTTTGAACTTTTATCCTTAATAAAGTCTTCCAATATTGGCTCCCAAACATGAATTAAAAGCTGACAAAGGAAGCCAAAATTGTCATGCCTGTGTTTATCTATGTTTTATTTGATTTCCTCATTTCTCATTTCATCTATCCTGTATCTAATCTCGTTGTATAAGTGTCATGTTCTCATCTGCACATTCCCTTTATATTTCTTCACCTCTCCTTTCTTCTGTCAGTCCTAAGGTTCATGGCTTCTGACTCGCCACGATCGCTTCCTGCTTTCGTGGTTCTCCTGCTCCTCTACATTGTGTCATCTCTCGGTTCTCTACCTCTCCATCCACTCTAGTCTATGACTCCAGTAATCTCTCTCCTGCTACTTCCTCCACTCCTGTCATTTCTTCTGAAGACTGTAAGGAATTTGTTGCTGCCAGTCTGCTTCTCACTGTGTTCCTCTCCCAAACCTCATCCGCTGTATCGAGCACTTTTTGTTTCATTGTTCTTTGTTTTGTGCCAGAACTTTCAAAAACTCAAGCCATATCACAGGTCTTGTACTTCCAAGGGTCAACCCTTCTTTTTCCCTCTCGATGGCACTTATGAAACAGATTTGGGATCTGTAAAATTAATCTCAAAGATGATTAACATTTTCTCACATTTTAATTTGAAATACAGTGCAAATAATGTGTCATATCTCTTGTTATGTTCATTTACAACCAAAAATAACAAATGTTACAACTTTTTGAAATCTACACATTAAATTTGAAATTAAAATTAAACTATAGCTAGGTCACAGCATTTCTACTTAATTCAAACAGCCTTCAAACAGCCTGAAAAAAAAACGCAATCAAGCGCAATTCCTGTTGCAGGAATTTTTGTTAATGAAAAAACAAGATAGTGCTCTGCCCCTTTAAAGACGAATTTGAGTCTAGAAATAACAAGGTAAATAAAACATGTACTTTTTAGTCTCATGTGACACAGATGGGGCAATGAGTAAAACTGAAGCAGTATTTAAGGAAAACAAAAACATCCCTAATAATTTTTTGTAATAGTCGTTTTACAGATTCTAAAGATGGATCACATGGTGGAGCAACTGTTGGGTCCTTCTATTTATTTGTTTGTCACTGGAGATCAGATTGGAGATCGGCTGCTGCGCATTGATGGTTGTCTGGAACTCTCCACGGCCCCTGCTTTGTTGTCCACCTCATGTCAAAAGTGTTACATTATACTGTCCCAGTGGATTGAGCCATCTGGCTACTGTCTGTCTCTGAGTCTTGATAAAATCTGAGTATCTTGCATTTAGGTGCTTACTTCCCACCTAACAGCAACCCGGAATTAGAACAAGCAGTGGAGTAGCAGGAACAAATCAGTCCAGAACCAGAAAGACCAAGAGAGAACCCAGAGGTCAGTCTATGCTGTATATCAAGGAGATGAGTAATCCAGGTACGAAGTTGTAGCAGGGTACAAGCAAAATTTGTAGAGATCAGTGGAGAGACATAAGTCATAGGTAAGCTGTAATAGGCTATACCATAGGTCAGCAACCCATGGCTCCGGAGCCACATGTGGCTTTTTCATCCTTCTGTTGTGGCTCTCTGTGAATTTGGAAGATAATGAGTATTTTATAAAAATTTAATTTTATTTTAGTTCATTTTAAAATATAATTCTGAATTTGAAGATAATGGTAAACTTGTAACAGTAAAATTAAACATTTTTAATATTTTTACCGCCCAAAATATCCGCCGATGTGCGACATTCGAATTCCTGGTGTCCATCAAGTCTGGCAGCCGGTGTTTTTCCAGCACACTACAAGCGTGGTTTTTTGACCCCTGCACATTAACCATGTATAATAAATATTTTAATTGGTTATTATTTTCCATGTGTGTGTGCGTTCATACGTACGTGCATGCGTGTATGTGAAATATAAAAGTGACATAAATACATAACTATGTATTAAGTGAAGTAGTCCTTTTTTTTTAATTCAGGAGGACAACTGGCTGCACACTCCAGTACACGCGATGGGATAGAAGCAGACTGTGCATTTTGTTTGGTTTGCATTGTTTGTTCAGTGCTGGTGGATAATATTTGGATAAGTTTGGATTTTTATTACATAAATAAGAGTACAGGTGACTGCAGGCTGTTTGCATTTTTTTGTTCAGTGTGTTGGGTACGTTTGGATTTTTATTTCTTAAATACAGGACTCAGACACTGGGTATTTTATTTGAAATTAAGCATAAATCAAATATACGATGCTTTTGTTACATGCCGACATAAATTTCTGTGTTCTCTGCAGCAGTTCGTTGATTTCATTTTCATAAATCCAATAGTTGTACATAGCATAATATGTACATGCATAATATATATAATGATGTCAAAATGGGTTGTGGCTCCGGGATTTTCCGCATTGATAATTAGTTTGGTTGATTTCAGATATGTCTGGAGCTGATCAGTGCTTTATTTGTGAGTGAGGCTGCAGATGCTACTGAATCCCTGAAACTAGGCTAGGGGGTTCCTGACACCCTCTCACAACACTGTGGATAGCTAAGCCCTCAGAGTGCTGACTTGTTTAGATGACACTGATGGAACTTTGCTGTCAGAGAGGGGTTTAGAATGTCTTAATGAACCCACAAAGACAAGGAGAGTTTCGTTGAGCTAGAGAGGGGCGAGTTTTTATATAGGTGACAATGGTTGGTGATGCCTGTAATTGTAGAATTATAAATATCAAGAATTTGTGCTGTACCCTCAGTACCTTCATCTGTGTTCTCTGCAGGTGTTCATTAGGTGCATGAGGGGCTAAGTGGTTTTCTTACAGTCGACCTGACAAAAGTCAACTCAAGTTGAGGCTGAAATCTTTTAGAGGCTGTCTCACAAAACATTTAGAAAAACCCTAAATAATTCAAATTTTTTCATTATTTCTCAATTTCTGAATGAAGGAGGAAATCAGGCAGAAACCATTCACTTCATATTGAAAGTCTCCACACCTCTGAGATCTGGATCTGACCACCAGTCCATACTTAACAACCAAACTACAGTGGGTAACCTGGAATTACTCTGCTATGTAATAAAACGAGTTTTGAAAACAAACAGAAAACATCTATGTACTGGATCTGCTGATTTACTGTTTTCTTTTTTTACAGAAAAGCTAAACGTTTACAATTTTTACCACCAACCTAACAATGATATTGTCACCATTTTGCCCACTGCAATTATATCAGTGTCATCATCACTTTAAAGGGTTGCCACTTGCTACGCAAATTCTTCCAAGACAAAATAGACCCATAGACAGGCTGTTAATACAGATGTAGATGTGGGGACATACGAGGCTTAATACTTAGCTAAGCAATATATTAGAAATAAAATGTTTTTAATGCGTGTAACTTTTTTGAAACCTACACATTAAATTTGAAATCCCAATTAAATAAAAGGTGGTTCGCGTCAAAATTAATTAGAAACAGCGTGCAGACACTTCTAAGAGTTAAACAATGTTTGCCAACCATTTGAAATCTACACATTAAATTTGAAATTAAAATTAAACTATAACTAGGTCACAGCATTTCTACTTAATTCAAACAGCCTTCAAGCAGCCTGAAAAAAAAAACGCAATCAAGCGCAATTCCTGATGCAGGAATTTTTGTTCATGAAAAAACAAGATAGTGCTCTGCCCCTTTAAAGTCGAATTTGAGTCTAGAAATAACAAGGTAAATAAAACATGTACTTTTTAGTCTCCAGTGACACAGATGGGGCAATGAGTAAAACTGAAGCAGTATTTAAGGAAAACAAAAACATCCCTAATAATTTTTTGTAATAGTCGTTTTACAGATTCTAAAGATGGATCACATGGTGGAGCAACTGTTGGGTCCTTCTATTTATTTGTTTGTTACTGGAGATCAGATTGGAGATAGGCTGCTGCGCATTGATGGTTGTCTGGAACTCTCCACGGCCCCTGCTTTGTTACCTCCGGTTGTAATTCGAAACAGCGTGCAGACACTTCTAAGAGTTAAACAATGTTTGCCAACCATTTGTAAGCAGATTTGTTGCACGTTGTTCAGTATCATGAACTCTCAAATGGCTGTATTTGGATCTAACTCTCAGTTGATTCAAGAGGAGCGGTTGGTACGGGATGAAGGTAATGGCGGTTCCATGTTGCGTACAATATATGTGTATGAAAGAGTTAAAACGCAGTCTAGTTTCCTTGACTTTGCTAGACTTTAGAAACTAGGGAAAGTGATAATCATTTAAAGACAATCAGCGAGCTAAAACACACACAAGTGAAACTAAACACTTACATCTTGACACTTAAAGCACTTACATCTATCATAATATCAAACATTGACCGTATTAAATAAGAAATATTTTTGAGTAGACCTTATCCTCTTTGACCTAATTGCTTGATAATTATGTTGCAGTATTTCTCTCAGCAAAAATGCAAGGTTGAGTCATAAAACCAACTTAACACTACTCTTTTTGCATCTCCCGCTCATCCCAATTGATGCAACCCAGTGAAATCATGCAGTGCATCTCTAGATATTCAATATGAGGATGCATATAAATAATTCACACTTCATTCCAGAATCATTGTATAGCGTTCGACACGTCCTTCACTCTCCTTCCCAAACACTAGTGTAAGTCTTTCAGTGACAAGAGAGCTATTGGTCCTGGAGGATGTACGTTAGGGCCATAAGAGCTGTGATATGGTTTATATTAAAAGACTGCTGGGATTTAGTGCGCCATTGTAAATCCAGGGTAGAGCAGAGGGAGAGCATTTCCCTTCTCTCTCACACATACATCCGCAGACTGACATTTAGGATTTAAAGTAGTAAAAATGTTTCGCCTCTGGATTTAATGTCAAGCTTGAAAAAAACAAAGATAATTTGGCATATCTGAATATCATATCCCTAATTCAGAGAGCGCAGTGTGTGGAAATAATGAAAGAACAAATCAAACAGGATGTATTATAACAATATGTCAAAACAATAGATCCAAATAAAGAGTCTTACAATATAATAAAAGAAATCGCCTACAACAAATGTGTTTTTATCACTATTTTGACATTCTTGCAGTATAGCTATGGGGTTAAAATTGTAGCAATATTATTTACAAATCCCTCAATCTCAATCCGCCAATGCGTAACAGACAGTTTTTGTCAATACCCTTTCCCTACAGATGACTAGATAAAATATATAGTTATATAATTTAGTAGTAGTAATAAAGCATATACATATAAAAATGTATTTAAATAATTATATATCACAATATTTTTAACCAATGGTTTAAACTATTTAAATAACGATCATTAAAAAAATGTTCAGACGGCAAAGCTAAGAAGGCTAAGGTTTAGCTTTAAAAGTAAAGTTATTACACACTAATCTTTTTGCAAATTTAAGCTCTTTTAAAAATGAACATTTCTTTTGCATTGACATGTAATTCCAAATATTATGTTTCCCTCTCGTATTATTTCAGAGATGTAATTAGTTTAGCATAAAAAAGCACATATTTGGTAAATAACAGAATCTGCAGAATTTCCTGGTTCCATAAGCGTGTGCACCCTGTGGCTATTTAGCATGTATTTGCTAATTCTTTGCTAAAAACGAAGCCCTCTTACTTTCAGTCCTGTTTCTTAATATAGTACAACAAGAGGATTAGTGACAAGAAAAATGGCACCTGCCTTTTGATTTTAAATGTAATAAAACATTTCAATAAGTTACTTAAGATGGACCAATACCAATTTGGAATACTTAAGTATGTACACTATTGGAATCTGTTTTGAAATCATGTAAAAAAGAAAAGATACAACAAGCACATGGCACCCTTTTAATGGAATGGCTTGTAGAGAATATTTGGAAATAATACATTTGCTTTATTGCTATATTCTCTCCAATCTCAAACTGGTTTATCCTTCTTCAGAAGAGGATATTGAGGTCACTAAAGGTGAAGCTTTCTTCAGAATGATAATAATTGTGATGCGCAAACGTACACATAAAACACACACTCACACACTTAGACAAAACAAACACTAAATGACACAACACACTTGCTCATATTTCAGGAAAGCTCCAGTCTGAAGCACCAGCTGGGGCTTTATATGCACTGAATTAACTCGAGGGGGAGGGGCATGCATTTTTGTGTGAGTGTGTCTGTGTTCATGTGTTTCAAAAGCCGATTGATCGACTGGTGATTAGCAGTCCATTCATGGCTTTCTCTGAGGTTCCTGGACTGACTTGGACTCATTCAGGATGAGACGACACAAACATTCTTCAGCTCCATCTATGTGTTAAATGTGCAGCTTTATTTTTAATGAGGGCTCAAGGGTAAGATGGTGCCTAAACCAGTTCTCGTTTGCAGAAAGACAATGGTACACAGACCCTGGATGGTACCCAATCTATCACAGAGCCACACACATGCAATGCCACAGAGAAGGGGGCATAGTATGAGAAATTAATTACTTCTGTTGCCGTATGCACATGCCTCAAGTCATAGACCTATCAGTTTAATACACATCACTGACTTAAACAAATAAGAGCCTTTGGACAAATGCTGAAAACCACTAATCCAGCCTTGATTAGTCATTCCAGAAAACATGTTTCTATCCAACTTTGGCATGTTTTACATGAGGAAACTGATGCTTTGCGTTTCAGCCGGTGATGCATGTTCTTGAGATAATCTAAAGAGCATGAGCAGTTTGGAGGTCTGACAAAATTTGATATTTGAAGTTTTAACCTATTATTTTCAGTAATAAAATGAGCCATGTATATATATTTTTTTCATAGTTAAAAATAAACATTAAAACACATCATATAATGTTTAAAAGTATGATCAACTAAAGTTTTGTTTTTAGGCATTTGGCAAAATTCTATTAAAGAACTCACTGGTCTGTGGAGGGTATGCATTGATTTTCCCGACGAGCCTGTCTGCTTCAGTGAGAAGGGGTGAGAGACCGAGTGGCAAAACAAGCAGTAAAATTGGTAGATTAATAACGAAAAATCAGAACTCGAGATATTCAGATGATTGTTAAGTTTTAAGATTGGGACTTACCAAGATTTCTGTTTCTCAATTCATCACCAAGAAAGTACACAAAAGAAAGTTTGAAGTTGTACAAAAGCCTTGACGCCTGTTCGGACTTTAGGGTTAGACTTGTTGGGGACATTAAAGTGACAAAAGACAATTACAGTGGTACCCCACGATACGAACTTAATCTGTTTCAGGGTTTCTTTCGGATCTCGAACAATTCGTATCTCGAAGCAAGTTTTACATTTAAAACACCTAACAGTTTAAGTAGATTTAGAAAAAATGGAAAACCAGAGAAAAATCAAGTAACGTTTCTTCAATCATTAAATCTACACATTGTTAATGTAATAAATGATAATAAAACAGAATAAAACACAAGCAAATAACATAATAAATACACAAATGTGAAACCTTAAATTGAGTGAAGCGATGTGTCGGAGGAGGTGGAACGGATGCAGAAAACATTACGGCACCACATATAAAAAGTTATTCCACGTATGAAAGTTAACTTTCTCAAGATATTTTGCGAATTACTAACACAAACACGGTTTCAAGCACAAGCGCAGACAGATGGAGAGACGCTTCTGAGAATGCGTCACTGGGTTTCTCTAACTTGTGCTACAGAACAGCGCTTTCCACGTTATAAACGTTATTTCTTTAATGACACCTTGCTTCTAAAATTTGTTATAGCGCATTATTAGTAATCTATACATAATGTTTCGTTATGTTATTGAAGTGTTTTGAAGCGCATCAGACCCTTTTTGCACTGGGAGATAGGAGCGCAAGAAACCCGGAAGCGCTAAGCGACGTCAGACAAACAACTGGAAAATACGGCAGAACAGCTTGTAAATGTTCGTATCTCAAATTTTTCTTCGGATCTCGAACATTTCGTAACTCGAAGCATTCGTATCTCGGAGTACCACTCTATGAACAGATATGTGGAAATCATTTTTATTAGACAGTTTGTAGCTAGCTAGTTAGGTTACAAAATGCTATGGCCTTCATAAAAATGGCCAACAAGTGCATTAAACATTGAATGATTTTAGAGCGGAACACTGTTTATGTTTCGCTTAGCTTTGGCTCCTTTTCTGCGTATTTTCGCAGTCTGTAGAATGGTGTCCCTGAAATCTTTGAAAATGGGTTTGAGCAGTAAATTGCTCAACAGGTTTTCCTAATTCTCAGTGTTTACATGGCTCTTATTCACAAGTTTTTCCACTTTCCTTGGATTATAAAGTAACAATGATAATAAACCTAAACAAATACATTACTTTAGAGATTTTTTGATTTCTGGTAGAACTAAACTAATACTATGCATTGTGCATTTGAAAAAATGCACATGTTGCTCTTCTTAAGATTAAGCAGACACATATGAATTTCACTTGAGCAAGTCAAACTACTTTGAGCAGCTTTTCTTGGGTGATTAACATTATGAAACTGTGGTCTACCCTTTTGAATTTCTGTCATTCCCAATCACTTCCACTTTGTTATAATACCACTGACAGATAGATGGTGATGGATTATTTAGTTGAAAGGATATTTCACAACTTGACTTGTTAACAGAACCATTGCTAGAATTCACTGAGCTCCAGAGAGGGGCCCACTCTACATGCTTGGGCAAAGTGTGAACAAACTTCAACTGAAATCACTATTAAATGTATTCAAATCTTTTGAAGTAACACGTGGTTGCCATGGCAGATGATTTTTTTCAAACAAAGATGAATCAAATGCAGAGTAAGATCATGATTTATTTATAATGAGTACTGTGATCAGGGACTTAAATATTTGAGTGTGAAAAAACAGCATTGTGCGACTCCTTTCAAGAACAACCTCAGCTCAAATAACTCAACGAAACAGTGGCTTGTGTAAAAAATGGCACACGTTGCAAATTAATAATAGACATACAACGCAGCATTAAAAAGTGGCAAGACTTGCTCACATTATTTTTCTCACTGTTGGCTCAATCTTTTTTAAGTTTTGAGTGTCTTTTTTATAAACAAATCTAAAATGAAGATGAAAACAGATGTACTCTTCCAAACACTTGCTTGCTCTTTGTTACTCACTCTTTTTTTCCAGAATAAATGATTGCATATAGAACAGTCGATTTAAAACTGTCATCTTGTAATCCTCGCGTTCATTAAAGATAGCAGCGTCTTTCCCTTTGTTTGGCAGATTGAAGGCAGAGCTGTGTGTTAAATACTACTGAGGGAAGTCCAAAGTCTATCTGTATTTAGAGTGACTTTAAATAAAAACGCTTTAATAAAAATAATAAAACAAAGCATGTTGAGCCAGTAGCTTTATTGTTCCATGAGCTCTTCTGTCAAAACATTCAGCACTCTTTGTGTTTATGACGCATTTAAATCAACAAAACTTCAAAAATCCAGTTAAATAAAAAGGATACCTCAAAATAAATGTGTGTGACATACAGGTTTAGCGGAGTAAAACTTCAGTACAGTCCTGTTAAAGTGAGTTGGCTTTCTATGAGACACTCTGTTTGACACACATTTGTGCTCCAGATCTGTCACTCCAGAAAACACTTTGTGAAGATATGGACAGAGGAGCTGAAAAAGAGTTTTTAGCACTCTACAGTTCTGACTGAAATATGAGAATCATCACGAGGCAGAGATTTCACGTATAGCCCCATTTGTGTACAATTTTACAACTAGAAAAGCATCTTTAACGTGTAGATTTATCTCACTTGCGCAGGTTCCCCTCATATAAGGAGATATAAGACATTTGTTACTCACTATCAACTCTCCCTTACTTAATAATTTAATAATTTATCTGATCATTTACACAAGTCAATGTTTAAACTAAAGGTGTATATCTTTATGCATTATTCGCATGGTATATTTTAAATGTTAAATTTTATGTTGTTTTCTTTTTTAAAGAAAAACAACATATTATTTCAAGCAATAAAAACTTTGACCAAATGAAATTAAATGGGTTGTTTTTATTTAATGATAGTTGTGTGACTGATTTTCAGCATGCAAAAATTCCAACGCAGAATTGTGCGTTTACTGTCAGGACAGTTTCCTTCTCACTTGTAAGACTGGATCGAAGGATAAAACTCTACTATGCAAACTAAACTAAACAAAGCAACAAAGCATATTGCCAGACATACAAAGCTATCCCAGAGTTTCCTTTTAAACAACACTCAGAAGCTAGAAAAAACTCTGCATAAGCATGCAGTGACAGTTCGGGACAAATGGCACGAGGAAATGCAGCTAAGCCCAAGATCTCGGGCACTTCAGTGAGTTGCTGAAAGATTCTAGAGGAGAGGCGAGTGTTTACCAAGCATGACAGCAAGTGCGCTACACAAAACTCTCCTCACACTAGAGATCACACAACAGTGCAAAAATGACAGGATTTTTTTAGCTTAAGAATAAGAGGGACGGTTGTTATGCAACAAACAGATACATTTAATGCCACTCTTTAGAATTATTCAAGGACTATGCACAATCTTAAGTTACGCACAAAGTAAAATGAACAGAAACATAAACAATAAGGTACAAAAAGCACAAAAAGTTCTACTTATAAAACAGAATATGTATTTTTTTCTTGTTGTGGTCCATGACTTGGTCCGTGGTGTGTAAATGAATTGCAGTGATTTAAAGTTAACATTTATTTTGACCTAAACTGATTAAACTGACACTTGTATTGACCTCATTGAAGAAACGTCCAGTTTAGTGATCACCAGAACATCTGAACTCATCTGTAAGCCTCAAAACAGATCTATAATCAATATGATTGAGCATCAGATGCACTACATTGATGCTAAAGTGCTTTAAGTCCAGCAAAGGCACACCAAAAATGACATTATCCCCCCAAGCCAGTTTAAACACATAAAACATAGCCCATTTGACCAGTAACAAAGGTTATTACCCGAAACAATCTCTTTAATGACTGCACGAAGTCTGTTGCAACTTTACAGTGAATTATGCGCAATGACCCGTCAAAAGCTTTTAACATTGTATATGCCATGTACAGCTATAGAATGCCCCAAACGCGACCAATGTTACTTAGTCAGCTCTTTTTAAGACAAAACCCAAATGACCCGCAAGATGAAGGCAAACACGATAATTACCGGTGGAACTACCGCTGACCAACTGAACCTCACGCGTCTCAAACGGTGCAAACAGGCCACCGGGTCGCGTTCGGATTGAGAGTAAAAAAGATCCAGTTTTTACCTCAAACGAGTGTTTTGCGTCGCTCTTGAGAAGCATTAAACTTCCTCTCGGTTTGGCGGACTGTCTGTTTGCACGAGAAAGTGGCTGTGTCCATCCGGGAAAAAGCGCTGCATTTCTCCTTAAAAATCACTTCATCTCCGGCGAGCGCGAAAAACAAGCTGCGCTCATCTCCATCACCGAGAGAGAGAGAGAGAGAGAGAGAGAGAGAGAGAGAGAGAGAGAGAGAGAGAGAGAGAGAGAGAGAGAGAGAGAGAGAGAGGAGAGAGAGAGAGAGAGAGAGAGAGAGAGAGAGAAGAAGGGCAAAGCGAGTTTCAGACTGCATCAGCACCATGGAGAGCGCCCTTTCTTTGTTTATCATGTAAATGGTGTTTTCTAATCCATTGTGTCGAACGTTACATCAATAAATGTAAAATTGAGAAAAAATGGTGTTTTATTCTCCAAAAATTGGTCAATTTTTGTTAGATAAAAAACATCAAAGCTACATTTTTATTAAAACTATTTGGTAGCACTGTGGCCTTCCAGTTAGAAGGTTGTCGGTTCGAAGCTCGCCGGTGACCTTCCAGGAAGGAGTTTGCATATTGTCCCCGTGACCCCAAAGGGAATAAGCGGGTTGGATAATGAATGAATGAATGAATGAATGAAGGTTTTTTTCTCAAGAAACGTGTTTGATACTGTGAGAGCCTGCAACCCTTAGAAGAGCTTTTAGCATTATTTTTACTACATTAAATTTTGCTTCAAAAATTACCTTTAAAAATTACCTTTAAAATTCAATAATTCTCATTCATATAAGCAGGCCCTTTTCTTCTTCTGTTTGATCCACTTCAAACCTGCCCCTTGTTTTCTGACTCCTTCCTGGGGGTTGCATACATCCGAGAATATAACAACCCTGCATGTAACGTGCTCAAACTCAAGGAAGATACAGATAATCCTGAATGGCACTTTTGCAAATCATTTCAAATGATCTTGTCTTCAACTATATTGTTTTGATAATTGTCAGTAGTTATCTATATGCTTGACAAAGTTCAGTTGTTTATCAAATCCAGAAAGATTTGAGAATGTCTAAAACTTTTATGTTAAGTTCTCGAAGTAAGGTGTTTTATAGAACCACTTTTTTTGCAAACTGTGTGCAAGTGTACCTAGAAGAATGCGTTGACTCTTCCTCTATCATTACGTGTGAAAAAAGTGTCAACAGTTTTCTTTGTAATTTCTAATAAATCTTCTCTACAAACATCATTTTATGCAGCATACTTTCAAAACATTGCTTCATGCAGAGTGTATTCAGACATCTGCGTTTCTCTTGAAGCACCTGAGGAAGTGTCAGTGTGTGTTCTGAGACAAGGTGCTAGGAATAATCTGTTTAGCAAACAGTTTATTTATAGACTTAGAGGAACACTGCATAACCATAGAAAAGTGGTGGTTTTTCAAGTTGTTTACAAGACATTGTCCATTTCTTATAATTACTGTTTAGTAGTTTTCAAAAACAGTTATTAAATAAAACAAGATTTAGGGTATACCTTGTTTAACTATATCTTTTATACACTCCATAAAGAATTTCGCAGAGTCCTTTTCAGGTAAACTGAACAATTTGCCCCCTTTTTATTGCTTTGCAATTTGCTCTTATAAATTACCTTTAAAAAAGTTTTTGGTGGAAATGCTTGATAACATTTTTTAGCACAGCCCCAGGTTCTTTTACACAAATATTTTTTACTTACATTATACAATAACTCCACAATAAAACTGAAATTGTAAATGTAGGTTTTATGGTAAATAATCAAATATCGAAAATGTATCGAAATTCATAAATCCCCCAAAAAGCAAAGAAAATGTCAAAGCAATGTGAAAATTCAATAAAAAAATGTAAACACTGTTGCAAGCACTTTTTGTTCCATTGTGCTTTTTTGTGCCACAACTTTAAAATACACAAGCCATATCACAGGTGTTGTATTTCCACCACTAGATGACACTGATAGCGAAGATTCGGGGTCTGTAAAATGAAACAGAAAGGCGATCGTGCATTTTCTAACATTTTTAGTGGGTCACGTCATTCCTACTTAATTCAAAACAGCCGCTGTGGTTGCCACATGCATCGGTGCATGCAGGGACTTCAAGAGGTTAGGAATTGATGAAAAACAGGGGTATGGGGGATAGATAAACTACATCTGTAGAGATTGATGTCAATCGTTTGTTCAATGTTTGTTGAGCTGCAATGTTTCTGATGCTTGGGTTGAAAGAATACAGCAATGATGAATTCAATACTGAGCATTTTACTGGTCAATGTCACCAGCCAGTCAATAGTGTGTGTGTGAGAGAGAGAGAGAGAGAGAGAGAGAGAGAGAGAGAGAGGGTAAAAAACTCCTTGAACAGAATAAAAACCGACATTTCGATGACTACTAAAGACTACTTTCTGTGGTTATTTGTGCTTCTACTGTATGTTCTTGTTTATTTATTTATTATTTTGTGTTTTGGGCACACCCAGGAGCAGTGTTATTTGTACATATTTAAAAAAAAAAGACTTTTGATATTGAGTTAGGGTTAGGCCACAGCTTAGTGAAAGATTTAGTTCTATACATTCAACACGGAGCTGGTGAAATCAGAAGCTCAACATGCTGTAGTTAATGTCTAATGAACTGCTCGTCTGAAGACTGTCATCAACCTCTGCTCTTTTGCATTTTTACTTTAAATTTAGCACACGAAGGAGCCGGAGATGAAGAGAGATGTCACAAGCAGATGCAGAGCTGATGTGACGTGGCATCTGAAGGGCTAGAGCGCACACACACACACACACACACACACACACACGCACGCACACGCACACACAAACACACACTGTGATTGAGAGTAGCTGATGGAGACACTGCAGCTGCTCACACAGACTCCACTCCACACAATCCATTCTAATTTAAACACGCCTGTTAGCCTAATTATACTCGGCTGATCCCTGTAAACTGTCGCCCTCTCACAGGTGCCATCGCTTGAAGCAGAAGTAAATTCAGGACCAATACACCCAAGGATTGATGATTGACCGCAAGCAATCACCTATTACATGCGGATTAAATAATGGTGTCTCTTATGTAATCTCAAAACCACTCAAGGCACTAACAGAACCTCCTAATTCCAAGGGGATAAGTTTAAAATATATATTAAAAACACTGTATTTTGAAGTATATTTGACTTTCTATGAATGCGTGTGAGCTTTTGCCCCCCTGCACTCAGTGTCACCTGCTTCTTGTTCCCCCAATTTCCTCCTCACCTGCTTCTCATTTTGATGCGGCCTTTTGGGCATCTGTTAAATGTGATGCATTTTTCTTTAAAACTAGGGTTTTTGTAATTGAAATTACTTTTACTGACCTTTATACAGTTGTAAGATAAAGTATGTGAACCCTTTGGGATTACGTGGAGTTTTGCATGATTTGGTCTCAACTTATATTAAATTATATGTTTACTTTAATATTTTAAAATGAAATACTTTGTTTTTGAAGATTAACATTTTTATATTTATATTTAAATATTTAATATTTAGTTTTTTATTTGTGATGCAGTCATTTTTTTATTTTCAGTAGCGTTTTTTTTTTTATTTGGAGTACCATTTTTTGAGCAAAGTTCAACGTTTAAAGTAGTTATATACTTCAAAATACCATTTAAATAGACTTGATGAACAACATGCAGACAGACATTTGCACAATGAGATTATTTCAGGAAAATACACACTGGCCACTTTATTAGGTACACCTGTCCTACTGCTCATTAATGCAAATTTCTAATCAGCCAATCAGATGGATTTTCATTTTAGTGCTCAACAAGTGCAAATGAACTTTGTGCATGCATTGCTACTGGAAATAAAACTGCTACTGCAAAATGTAAATTATGTTATTATTTGGGGTGATTTGCACTGGTTTTTGATTTGCAGCAGCATTGCACGCACAAAGTTGAACATTTAAAGAAGTTATATTCTTGAAACCCCAAAACACAAACTTAACGAACCACACATTACAGTGCTTTTACTGAGTGTTAATTCATTTTCAAACCTTTCAAAATAATTTAAGTTTATGTTTATTTTTGTATTTAAAGTACAATAAAAGGAATGCTTTCATGTGAAAAGCAATTATTGTCTGCATTATAATATTTCTAACTTATATAATATTCTTTTTAACAGGATATATCTTTATGGACAGCAAAAACATTTTTCATTTATTACTTATGAATGTGTTAGTGTCACTGTGTTCAAGTATGTTTTGCTCTTATCCTAAAAAGGGATCTGATCTTATTTGTCTTCACTTTTGCTTGATTTCCTTTGAGAATGAATTCTCTTCATCTTTGTCTTCTTTCTCACCAGGTTTGAAAATACAAGCTGACACCATGGAGATGCACAATCCCCCCTTTCAAAAGCAATTTTCAATGTACATTTTTGGATCTGTTAACTTGTAGACATCCAATAACTGACATGCTAAAACTTTCACGGTTTTCTCTTTCTCTGCAGTTCAGAAAATGTATTAAAACATCACAGTAATGCGCATTCTGATCTGCTTAAAACGTTAAAATCACTCAACACATGAAGCTGAACCATGGAACCTGTCTGTAAACAGTTAACGCAGTTAAAAAGAACATTTTGTCTTAGCCCATTTTAACAAAGTATGCACGGGGAGGCGTTCGACACTGTACAATAGCAACTATTCATAACCATCTTCTTGTGAAATTGGATGAATTTTTGTTGGTCTATAAATGTGTGTCCTCAGCTCTCAGATGCACTTAGAGCTTTTCTCATTAATTATCACCTCAAACGCACGCTTTCACAGCATCAAACATCATCGGGATCTCGATGACACGATTCACATGCTTTACTGAAAAAAATCACATGCTCAACCAAACACACACGCAAAAACACACCTGCACGCAGTTTAGTGTCAAAGCTCAATAAGATTATTGAAATATACTCACCGGCCACTTTATTAGGTACACCTGTCCAACTGCTCATTAATGCAAATTTCTAATCAACCAATCACATGGCAGCAACTGAAGGCACGTAAACATGGGAAAATGCTGCCACTGCTGACTTTTGGAAGCTATGGTCAGAATTTGGCATCAAGAAGATGAAAGCTTGGATCCATCCTGCCTTGTATCAATTATTCCATAATAATACTGGTATATTTCCAGTTCTTTGTTTGAATGCAAAAGGGTGTCCAACCCGATTCTAGGAAGGTCGACCTAATAAAGTGGCCATTGAGTGTTCAAGTTTATTACTTAATATTACTTAATTTGATTTCCTCACCCTCGTTTTGTAACCAAAATGAAGAAGTCACTTAATGTCTGCTTTGCTGCTGTTTCCAATCACCTCAACTTTGTATTTACCATTGACTATTTACTGTGGAATATTTAACAACGTACATTTCATGAGTGGACTTACTTGAGTGGACACCCTCCTGCTTTCAGCTACAGCCAGATAGTTCTGACTCACAGGTCCAGAGCACCCACTGCCATTTTTCTGCACCCCAGTTCCTGTGTTCATGCATACTTTGGTCATTTGTCCTTGTTCCCATGTTGAGATGGGTGAAGATGGGTTCACCTAAATAAAAACGGTTACTGCCAGTTAACAAAAAAGCTGTAAACAAAGAATGCTTTCAGAAATATAAATAAATACTCTTTGATTTTGTAAATTAACAAGACGCAAAGTGAGCAAATAAAAGAACTTTTAAGTCGGTACACTTGCACATTTGAGCTATCAGGAATTTTGTAGAATTATATTCAGGCGAATAATCAAACAGGTGCTAATCATCTTCAAGATCAAGTGTAGGGTAAAATACTGTGATAAATAGAAACAGCTGTGAAGGAGCGTAAAACTGGGTCAAACAGCAACAAATACACAAGGTTGTTATACTGCATCAACAAGGTCTCTCCCAGACAAATATTTCAAGTATGAAGGACACAATGAAAAAGTCATGGATGGTGACCAGTTTATTCTGTCGGGGGCTGATCACAGGGAGCTGTTTGACAAAATGTGGAGAAAGCGGATTTGTGGAGCGCTATTTCTTTCCAGTTTCCTGTGCAAAGTTACTATGAAAATGTGGGATGAGCTCCACCGAGTGTCTCTTTTACATCCTACTCATGTCATCTTTTTCGTTGCCACCAATCATTTGGTCACAGGTGTGATGCCCTGGTGTTTAAAGTTTAGGAGAGGTTCGGCTGTTTTTCAATTTTCACAACCTTGTCTTTGCTTTTTTGGGGGAGAGGGGGATTTATGAATGTTTATTTCATATAAACAATTTATTTTTTTTTTTTTTAACTCTTCAACAAGAACTCCGTGTTTTAAGGTGACAAGCAAAAACTGTACTGA
The DNA here is from genome assembly GCA_007224835.1 of Danionella cerebrum. Classification (NCBI taxonomy): domain Eukaryota; kingdom Metazoa; phylum Chordata; class Actinopteri; order Cypriniformes; family Danionidae; genus Danionella; species Danionella cerebrum. Next base: position 267,025 of record SRMA01027179.1, on the reverse strand, counting down.
ACAATCACATTCCTTCCTTGAAATGCAAGTAGCTTTGAATAAAAGCTTCAGCTAAATACATAAATAGCAAAATGTTAGCTTTTTAACCTTTTTTAAATTCAGTCAATTCATGCATTCAAAGTGGCTAATGTTGACAACACACCAAACACGTAGAGAGAGAGATCAAACTCTGGCACCCAGCCTAAATGGCCACATGTCATTTTTCCATTGCACTCATCCGCCTTTAGTCCCCTCAGTCTGCCCACCACACACACAAAGCAGAATGCTTGAGGAAGCATCAGTACTACGGCCTCTTGTCTGGTTACACTAAATCCTGTAAATGGCACGGGCGTCTGTTTGCTTTATGACAGCAAACTCACAAGCACACACCCATACACCAACTCTTTTCACTTCACTCTTGTCCTCTGCCAAACTGGCGTAGGATTAACTGGCACATTTTAAAAAGCAGATTATGGGAGGATTTTGAAGCAGATGAGACCTGTGCTGTTCTCTTCATCTTCCATTAACTGATTGTTCGCTCTTGCCTCACATGCTCCTAACATATACCCGACCCCATACGCATGTATATGGTGTGTGTGTGTGTGTGTGTGTGTGTGTGTGTGTGTGTGTGTTTTAAACAGATCACAATGGTGTTTTAAACTCAACACTGATGGTGATCAAGACAAAAGGTGAAGGCAACAAAGAAAGGAAACAAAAAATACTCACTGAATCTGTTTTTTCTTTCCTCTGATGAAAAATCACTTTTCTAGGACAAATGTGGCTTATTAGTGTGAATAAAAGAAGCGGTACTCGATGTCAGTTTTGGACCCCAGCCATTACTCTAGACCAGGGGTGCTCATTACATCGATCGTGAAATTGAAAAAATATTAGCCGATCATTCATCTCGTCACAGTTCAGTAAAGTTAGCTGCAGATTCACGGATTCGGTTTTCTCTGCTCAATAGCTCGAGACCAGAATGTTCTTAGTAAACAAATAATACCTATTTTTAATCTGTGTTATGTAGCGGACAAACTAAAAAACGTTTTTTATCAAAACATGTTTCCCTCGGCATTCACAGAAACACATTACCGTCTATGAGCAACCCGCTGACATGGAATCGCTTAGGGACCGTCTACAAATGACCAGATCCAAAATATGTTTTACCCAGAATATGCTTCATAACTTCATTCTAAATTGCTCTATTACAACCAAAATCAAGCAACACGCCACTCCTCTCCTCCATACTGTACTGCACGACTCAGTTTCAATAAAAATTTAAATATTTATTAGAGCATCATTTTTATTCTTGATTATTTGGATCAAAGCTCAATTGCTTTCATAAAAATCACTATATTACCACCAATTCAGGTCACACACAACTGTTCTAATGATTCAATTCAGTGCAAGTCATCAAATTAAACTCACTTTATTGCAAAAATGCAAATATTTAATTATTATGTGTGTTTTGTCAATTCTCAATAAAGTTGAAAATAATTGTTTGTTGATTGATGTTTTACATTTTTGTAGCGGGTAGATCACCTTGACTCTGTCATTTTAAAAGAAGCACCCCTGCTCTAGACGAACACGATTTTGAATTTGTATATTTGCTTCTGTAAGTCTCTGTTCAAAGATAGTGGTATTACTGTTTTCGAGAGCAAAGATGAACATAACAGTAATTATTTACTCCGAACATCTAACTGAGGACTCAGCAGACTCCAAAATGAGTCATTGACTATGTTTGAATGCACTTGAACACACAAAAAATGAAAACTAATAAAGTTTTTGAAAATGGCACCTTTTTTCCTACGTATTTCACGTATTTCCTAATTAATTCAAAACAGCCACTGTGATAGGCTCCTAAACAGATCTGTAATTTGTAAACAAAGCTGATTTTTGTAAAAATTGAAGAATGTTTTTTAGTAAAATGGTTTCGACAGTCAACTTTTATGTTGAATCTTACAGATTTTTCATGCTGAACTCTTGAGAATTGGTCATATGTTGAATAATGTAAGATCACATTGCATCTTTTAAAATAGATGTGTTTTAGCTTTGTTGGCAAATAAAGTTCATGAGATTCATGTCTGGATGAAACCTTTTTAAGAATTTTTCAGTCACATATATTTTTAATTGCTTGATTGGAATTGAACAGTTTCAATTTTATAGAAGACAGACTGCTAGAGTCTGATTACTATTTTAATAAATAGTGACTAACTTTTCATTTTTCATTCAGTGGTGAAAAAATTTAAGTTAATCTTTTGGAGTAACACAAAATTCTGATTTTTTTATGCCAAAAAAAAAAAAAATGACAGAAAATTCTGATTAAAAAAGTTAATTGGACTAGTACACATTTCAAGTTTGGAGGTGTGCATTTCAGAAAACTTCTTACCATACTCATAATAAATGAGAACACCACCTTTAAAATATGAATTAGTATCTCAATTTTTACAAGGCTGGGTTTTATTGGACACTTATTTAAATATTTTAGTAATATACAGCTCATAAGTTTACATACCCTGGCAAAATATGAAAAATAACACAAAAATGTTTTTTCCCCATTTTTCTTCCATGGGGAGCCATTGCTGACAGCATGACGGGAAGGGTTTGTCTTTATTTGGGAATGCCCTTTTATAGTCGCTGTCTGAAGCTTACATGTTTGTTCACAAGTCCACAATACACGCAATCCTAAGAATTTGTGACAGGACTCCACAAAGAAAGCCACTAGTTACTAGAAAAAGCATGTCTGAAGTTTGCAAAAGAGTGTTTGACGCTCCACAGCAGTATTTTAAAATGTTTTGTAGACTGATGCAGAGAGAGATTTTGGCCTTGTTTGCTGCATCAGGGCCCTGAATGCTTCAATGATGAGGAGGAAGATAACATCACAAGTATTTGAGGATAATGTAAGGAGTAGAAGGTGTCGATGCGACAAGACAATGACCCAAAACATAGGAGCAGGTCCACAACAGAATGACTTCAGTAAAACAAAATCCACATTTTGGAGCGGCCCAGACCACAACCCAGTGGAGATGCAATTGATGTGGGTTGTACCATTAATTATAAGGGTTCCTTTACTTTTCTTGCAAAGCATTTTTTTCATGTTTTGTTTCGTTTAGATAAAGGTCAGATCACATTTTATTCCAATTTTTTCAGGAAACAATGAGTTTGCATCCTTTTAGATGTATTAATTCTTTTACAAGAAAAAAAAAGTTCATCGATGGAACATGGAGGGATGGAATGATCTTTAGTTTGCTGGATGGATGGCTGTGAGCAGTTATTATGACTACAAAAACATAAAAATGTGTACCACGCAACCATTAAAAACATAACAGTATGTAATAAAAAGCAGCTTCAGCATCAAATACGTGAAAACAATTCTTTAAGATTCATCATGATTTTTTTATAAATGCATGCCAATGAAACTACTGATGCTAAATCTCTGTATGGGCTTTTCATAAGGTTACAAATCAGGATCTGACAATGTTAAAAAGATCACCGAAACTTCTACAGGTTTCGAAAGGATGCTGACAGAATCTGAATTGTGCAGAATAGCAGCGACCGAAGCTCTTGATCACCAAAGCAATCAATAGATCACACAGTTCCACTTTTGTAAACAGGAAATTCATTAATTGTTTAAATTTATGGTAGATGGTAAAAACAGCAAGGACAAGAAACGATGAGGCCAGACTTGAAGTCCATCTGGAGATCCAGTGTGTGTTAAATCATCCGCTCAGCTCCGTGTCCTTCACACATACTGCGAGTGAAGAAGAGCTTTGATTGGTGGCTTCCTCTCAATGCCAGTCTGACCAGGCAGAAGTAATTCAACCAATCACCGCTCTGCTTCTGCATCTCCTGGAGGCTCTTGACATACAGTATTGTTTATATGCATTATGAACTGGATAGGAATAGGAAATAAATAGGATATTCAAAGGATAGGAAAAAAACAACTCATCACAAAAGTTTCAGGGTCTGAAATTTCATGTGAAAATGCTTGTGAAAATGTCATTTAATCAAAGCTAAATTTATAATATTGAAAAATATCAAATAAAAAGCGTAGAAATCCTTTTTTTTCATTACACTCTTTACTTATGGTGAACAATAACTATTAGAACATAGAACCTTCCATTCAAAGATGACCTCCTCACAGTGCATATTAACATAGATAAAGTTTTATTTATAATATACAGATGTGCTGTATAAGTTTACATGTATAACGTCTAGGTTACTTGCGTAACCCCACGTTCCCTGAATAGGGAACGGAGACGTTAGTCGGGATTAGACCGACTGAATGGGAGCTGATCTCCATGGGAAAACGGACCGAATCATCTAACGGGCAAATTGATTTGCAGGCGTGAGTGATTGATTAGCAATCAGCCGGGTATAAGACCGGGCGTAACGCACGCTTCAGTATGGGATTTTCCTGAGGAGCCGACCTACTTACCTCCAGCGCCTCAGTCTCCCGACTTCAAAGGCATGGCAGAAAGGAAACGTCTCCGTTCCCTATTCAGGGAACGTGGAGTTACGCAAGTAACCTAGACGTTCCCTTTCAGTCGGTACCGGAGACGTTTAGTCGATGACCGACTGAATGGGAGCCTCTACAAAGCGCAATGCCCGAAGTCCATCCAAACAGGCCAGCACTAAACTTGGAGAAGGTTAGTGAATTAAGCTGTAATACCTGAATGGGAGCTCCTTCTGCCCCTGTCCGGAATTCTCATTGACGGGGAAGTCGTCCAACACTGAGAGCGTTAGCTGTACTCGGTTGTTGCGAAGACGACCAGAAGGAGGGCACCCCTCATCGTGAGGAGGAGTGCGCGGAGATCGCGTCGAGACCCGCAGGGCTACCAGCGAAGACGTTCTGCAGACATGAGAGTGGCAGAGACGTAAGTCATCGTTACTCACCGAGGCAGGGGGGTAACGGGACGGGTTCCTCCTAGCCGCCTGGAGGGGGAGCTGTAGAAAAAACACCCACAGAAAGGGAGCACCAGAAAGGGGGACTCCCAGATCTGGACCCTAGTTCTGCTGGGGCCAGGCCGAAGCAAAGCTCCAGAACAGAACCTAGCAGAGCTGACTGCTCCGCCCAGTCAGATGCCGAAGGGGGGAGGAAGGAAGAGCCACCCCAAGGGGGGGGGCACAAAGAAGATGTACTGCTCACTTAAGAGAGTACTGCAAGCTTACTACACCTGCTCCGTTCCCTGAGGGAGCCTGCCACCACACAGGACCGAGGAGGGAACGGAGCTCGTGAAGGTTGAAAAACCTGCTGAATGTGTCTGGTGTAGACCAACCCACAGCTTGACATATGTGGGCGAGTGAGACCCCCCTAGCCAACGTCCACGAAGCAGCGACGCCGCGAGTGGAGTGGGCCCTCAGATGGAGAGGGCAGGGGACATATCACACACCTCATAAGCAAGGCGAATGGCCTCCACGATCAGTGTGCCAGCCTTGCTTGAAGACAGCGGAACCCTTACGCTGGCCTCTGAAACAAATGAAGAGCTGCTTGGAGCTGAGTAGCTCCCGGGTTCTGTTCAGGTAGACCCGAAGGGCTCAGTGGACACAACAAACCCTGGGTTGGATCTGCCTCCTCCCGGGGCAGAGCTTGCAGGTCACCACTTGGTCCCGGAGGGGGATGGATGGGACCTTGGGGATGAATCCGGGCCTAGGCCTGGTGGAGACCAGAGAATCACCAGGGCCTAATTCCAGGCAGGATTCGTCGGCGGACAGTGCCTGGAGATCTCCCAACCTCTTAATTGAGGCCAAAGCAAGCAGGAGTGCGGTCTTCCGGGAGAGGACACGCTGCTCTGCCAAATGCCAGGGCTCAAAAGGTGACTTCCGCAGCCCCGAAGGGCGACGGAGAGGTCCCAAGAGGAATGGAGGGTGGTCTAGGAGGCCGGAGGCGCCTAGCCCCCTTGAGAAATCTCACCGTCAGTGCGTGGCTGCCCACTGATTTCCCTTCAACCCGGAGGTGGAAGGCAGAAATAGCGGCGGCGTAGACCTAGAGGGACGATGGGGACAGCCCCCGATCGAACCTCTCCTGGAGAAGGTCAACACGACTCAGATGGGGCATATCCCGGGGTCTTCCTGGCGGGAAGAGCACCATTCGACGAACCGACCCCACTTGCCAGCGTAGCACACTCAGTGGAGGGGGCTAACGCATGGTATAGGTAGTCACCGCGAGGGGTGGTAGAGGCTCGGGGTCCACCAAGGACAGATATGCCATACAAGTAGGGCCCAGAGGTCTGGCCGCGGGTGCCTGTATCCCCCCCCCTTGAGTCAGATCTGGACTCAGGGGGAATCGGCCAAGGGGGGGGCTGTCACGAGCGCAGAGAGGTCTGGAGACCATACTCTGTTCGGCCAGAAGAGGGCGAAAGAGTAGCCCGCGCTCGTCCCCCTTAACCATGCACAGAGGTTGTGCCAGGAGGCTTCACTGGGGAAAACGCACATAAGCGTTTGTTCCCGGGCCAGCAGTGAGCCGGCGCATCTGTCCCGAGAGGAGCCAGGGACAGGAATAGGAGCCGGCAATGGGTATTCACACGGGAGGCAGCAGGTACCTGGGCCTCGCCGAAGATGTCCCAATCTGCTAAACAGCCCGAGGATGGAGTCGCCAATCTCCTGTCGAGGGGTGGAATCTGGACGGCGGAACCGCGATCCTGTTACACTCCGCAGGGATATGAAGGCTCGAGCGACGGAAGTCGCTCTAACTCCAGAGGAGCAGCTGTTGGGCGAGGTAGTGCAGGAAGCGGGAGGGTACACCGCCCTGGTGGTTGATGTACGCTACTACCGCAGTGCTGTCGGTCCTGACCAGCACGTGCCGCCCCCGGAGGAGCGGGCAGAAGCGCCGTAGCGCTAGAATGACTGCAACTAGCTCGAGATGGTTTATGTGCCAGCAAGAGCGTCTTCCGGTCCAGGCACCGGACTCTCGGTGGGAACCGCACATGGCGCCCCAACCAGTCTTGGAGGCATCGGTGGTGACCACCACACGGTTGGGGTGGCTCGAAAGAGGCACCCCAGACCTCAGAAGCACTCCGTCTTCCAGACCTTCAGGTAAGGGAGCATGTCTGCCGTGGGCAGACGTAGCGCTCCCTGACGCCATGCCCAACTCGAACCTCGCGAGAGAAGCCATTGCTGCAGTGGTCGCATACGCAGGAGCCCGAGTCGAATGACTGGGGCTGCGGCTGACATATACCCCAGGAGCCTCTGAATTAACTTCAGTCTGACCACTGGTCGAGAGGACACCGCGAAGAGTGCGGTCAGCAAGGCCCTGGTGTGTTCTACCGATAATCGCGCCAGCATGCTCTCGGAGTTCAGCTCCATCCCGAGAAAAGAGATGACTCTCACGGGGGTGAGCTGGCTCTTTTGCCAGTTGACCTTCAGACCCAAACGGTTTAAGTGCGAAAGCACCTTGCCCTGGTGTCGGATCAACTGGTCTCTGGACGAGGCTATGAGAAGCCAGTCGTCGAGGTAATCCAGGATCCGAATGCCTGCCCGGCGGAGCGGGGCTAGCGCGGCCCTGACAACCTTCGTAAAGGTGCGAGGGGATAGGGCAAGACCGAAGGGTAGGACCTTGTACAGGTAAGCATGGCCCTGGAAACAGAACCTTAGAAAGGGTCTGTGCCTTGGAACCACTTCTACCTGGAAGTACGCGTCCTTCAGGTCGATTGTTGCGAACCAATCTCCAGGACGGATGCATGGTAGAATGCAGCGGACCGTCAGCATCTTGAACCGGTACTTGGCCAGGTGCCGGTTTAGACGCCTCAAATCCAAGATTGGTCGCAGCCCGCCTGCTTTCTTGGGGACCAGGAAGTATGGGCTGTAAAACCCTCGTTCCATATCGGCTGGGGGTACCGGCTCGACCGCACCTTTTGTTAAAAGGGCGTCGATCTCCTCTCGCAGGAATGAGGCGCCTGTTCGGGGAACAGGAGTGTGAAGCACACCTTGAAACCTGGGGGCGGACACGAACTGAAACGTGTAGCCCTGCTGGATTGTCCGGACCACCCACTGTGAGACCCCGGGAAGCTTCCGCCAGGCTCCCAGGTAAGCTGACAGGGGTCGTGGTCGGGACGTGCCGATGGTCCCCATGGCGGGGCCGCCCGGAGGCGGACTTGTGGGCGGAATCACCAGGGAAGGACCCTGGGAGATGGTCAGATGAGGGCAGGGGTGGTGTGCCCCCGGCGCTCTCTGCCATGGCCAGCGGGGCTCGGGCCCATGTCGGGGATCTTCGTCGGAGACCGAGGAAGAGGAACCCCAGACCGTCGGGCATGCGAGACCGCTATTCTCGGGTAGGAAGTGAGTTCTATCTTTGACACAATAGGTGCCGCGTCCCGGAGGACGGCAGCGAGGAGTGTGTGGTGGACTCCCCCCCCCTGGGGGAGCTGGGTCGATGACCAGACCCAAAGAAGAGCTCGTTTCCTCCCGAGTCGCCAACCTCAGGGGAGCTTCACTAGAAACCCTCGCCTGCTTTCGAAAACCTCAGAGGTTGGCTCCGTCTTCCGCATGCAGGGGTTTTCCCCGGACCAGAGGTCGAAGGAGCAAACCAAGGCAGGAGACGTACTCTTTGGCAGCGAACAGGCGGAGAGGGTTCCGGCCCAGAAGCAACGCCTGCTGCTTCTGGCGTGGAACTATACCCAGACCCTCCGCCTGCCTCCTGATCGTGGAGACCTTTGACGAAAATCTCCACGGCGACGCCAAAGAGGCCATCCGGGGAGACAGGCGCGTACGGAAGCCGAAAATCGGTCCTCGGGACGCATTGAAGCCTGCTCGAACCACAGATGGCGTTCCTGGACCACAAGCGTGGACATCGCGTGACCGATGTTCAGCACGGCTGATCTTGTAGCACGAGGCGACAATCAGCGGCTGAAAGCGAGTCTCAGAGAGACTGCTGGTCACCACCACCCTGGTGCATGACACGGAGGACCTGTAAGGTCGCCATAGCATGCAATAATGCAGCAGATTTACCTGCAGCTGAATAAGCTCTCATCATCAGGACTGATGAAACCTCCCAGCTTTGGCGGGAACACCCGAACGAGACCGTCAAGCAGCAGCGCTGTCGGGGTAAGCACCGCGACAACCTACCCACTCGGGGAATCGAAGAGTAACCCGTATCTGCTGCATTGACCAGAGTGGTGAAGAGGGAGGAGCTCAATCCCCTGACAGGCAGGGGAGCCTGCCAGAATTAGTGAGCTCCTCGTGCTTCTCGGGGAGAAAAGGCACTAGCGGTATGCGGGGAACCTGTCCCGGCGCCTGCCTAGCCACCAATTCTCCAGCCGCGACAGCATCGAATCGGGGGGGAGGAGTCACCTCCCGCCGATCGAGGCTGCGGCTGTGAGAGCACCGCGAACGCCTCCGGCTCCAGCTCGGCTGCAATCCCGAAGGAGGCAGGCCGAACTGGAGAACCGAAAGCCGCGCCCCTTCCGATGCTGCGTGGGAGAGCAGATCGTTTACAGGATCATACGAGGTACCGGCGACACCGAAGCGCCGTCCGATTCACCCGCAGACCAGACGGGAAGCACGCTCGGTGTTTGGGGATGACGCGAGGAATCACCTGACGCCGCTCTACCCAAAACTTCCGCGTGCGACTCAGCAGAGTGCTGCAATGCAAACACTCGCGCTTCACGAGAGCCGCATCGGTGTGCTGGAAACCAAACACATCGCGCAACTCCCGTGACCGTCTTTTCAACGAGAAGCCCACAAGAGCCAGGAATAGTGCACGTTTTGCTCATCGTGTCGTGAAAAATGGACAGGATACTGAGAAAACGGCTGAATCACTGGTCAGGCTTGCCTGAGAAGATCTTCGAGGTGCTGGCTGCTGGTGGCATGCTATCTGAGCTAGCAGAGGTCTACACCAAAAGAGCCAAGAGGTAAGCAACCTGCTGATCTTTCAAGCTAGAAGCGTCAAAGTCCAGGAGAGAGAGTCTCACTCAGTCAGCTCCGAAGGAAAATTGCATACTGAGGCTTAGGCACGCCCGGCTTTATACCCGGCTGATTGCTAATCAATCACCTTCGCCTGCAAATTAATTTGCCCGTTAATATGTTCGTCAGTCGCTCTCACAGTGATTTGCTCCCATTCAGTCGGTCTAATCCCGACTAACGTCTCCGGGACCGACTGAAAGGGAACATACATGCATACATGGATAATGCAAAATCGTTTTCCCACCCAGTGGTTGGGTGAAGCCATTTATTGTCAAACAACTGTGTTTACTCTTTTTAAATCATAATGATGAGGAGAAACCTTCCAAAACGTTACACACCACAGCTCTTAGTATTTTGTATTCCCCATTTAACATCAATGACAGCCTGCAGAAGTAGCTGTCGATCAGATTCTTTATCTTCTTTGTTGGTAAACCAGCCCATTCTTTGGGGCAAAAAGCCTCCAACTCTTGAGCTGTCTTGCATGAACTGCACATTTGAGACTGAGATGGCCACTCCAGAACGTCCCATGCACAGCTTTTGGGCTCATTAGTGCACATTTTACTCCAGTATCCTTTGATAACATGCTGCGTTCATGTTCCCATCAAAAGTGACCAACTGTCCTTTGCCTTTGGAGTTCACACATCCCCAAAACATCAGTGACCCACCTTCATGTTTCACAGTGGGGATGGTGTTCTATTCATGTTGACTCTTCTATAAATGTAATGCTTTTGTTTGTAGCAAGTTACATTTTGGTCTGATGGTTACAAATAACTCTTCCAGAAGTCTCTGAGCTGATGGCATTTTGTAAGAGGGCCACTTTGTGGCGTTTGCGTAGTATTAGCTTTTTGGCTAATACTTTCTGGCAACTCTGTTTTTTCTTTGGATCCCTTACAGTTTTTTTCTGGCAGTTGTAGCATGCATTTTTGTTGGTCTACCTTGTTTCAGCAGAATCCCTCACTTTAAAGTTTGAACATTGCAGATTGGCATTGCCAGTTCCTTGGATATCTTTTTATATCCTTTTCCTGTTTTGTACAGTTCAACACCTTGTCCCACAGATCCTTTGAGAGCTCTTTGGTTTTCCCCATTGTTCAGAAATGTCAGTGCATCACTGGATGAAAGAGGCATGGGTCTACCGGGTGCTCAGAAACTCACAAACCTTTTGTGCACAAAAATTGATTACAGGCAAACAGGTCACAGACGAGGATGGTTATTTTACTAGCCACTCAAACCCCTTTAGTCAGTTTTGTTATGAGGCAAAAACACAAACATAACATAAACTTTTGATCAGGGTTATTTGGAAAGTTTCTGTGTCGTCATTCATATTTTCTGAAAAAGAAAATTTGCCAGCTGTAAAATGATTTTTGTAAAATGATGAGCACAGCTGTATAATAAATATATAAATATATAAATTTAAATGTATTGATAAATATGAGTTCAGAACACACAATACTATAACATATTGCTATAGGAACATATAAAACAAGAAAACCAGCCAGAAACCGGTTGTTTTAAAGGTGAAATTAATGCTCAGAGTTTGCCTCTAGCCTTATTTGAGAATTTTGTTTAGTATAATCCTCCACTCTGATGAGGTTCTTTGAGGCAAATAGAAGCAAATATATTCACATTATTTATAAAGTTGACTGAAACCCCATGCAGGAAAATAATGCCTTTGCATTTGGCTAGATTCAAAGCAAATCAGATTTCTTATGAGGCTCTGCTCTTGACTTTGGGTTATGTAAACATTTAAATTAGCCTAATTCATCAAAGGCAGGCTCAGCTAATATTACGCCACATGAATTTGCAACACATGCAAAAGCATAAAGTAGCAAAGAAATAGAAATAAAATAAATACATAAATTCAATTACTACAATTTTAATAAAGTAAAAAGAAACAAAACTGCTGCTTTATAAATTCGTGAGAAACAAAGTTATTCTACTTTAAAAGCTCTACTGTAAAATAAAAACTACAAGTACAGGATAAACTCTTTCCAAGTCAAAATAACCCAAGCAACAACCTTGATAGTCAACAAATGATAGCAGGGAACTCGGACAGGGGCAAAAGAGAGAAAAGATGGTCAAAGGACAGTAAAGGAGATATACACAGAAACTAAGGCTGAGATCCATTTCTCTTACTACCCCTACCCCTTGCCCTATGCCTTCCACTTCCCATACGCCTCCCCATTTACTTGAAACCAATTGCAAGGGGTGAATTGGTACACCCCTTCAATTTCATGAAAAGACCAAAATCAAAATTCTATGTACCACATCTGAGTCTATGGTGTAACAGAATAAAGTGAGCAATATTCCCGTAAAACTAACACTGTTGTACAATTTAAATTACTTTTTCTGACACATAATTGTGCCTGGAACATAAAATCTTACATAAAGTGATGGTTTTTGTCAATTTCAAATGATTTAACAACTTAAAATGTTATTGTCTGAGATGGAACAGGAAGTTACATCACAACAGGAGTTGATGGACTAAGGCAGCACAGTAAAGAAACTTCCCTTTTTCCCTTTCCTCTTCCCCACTACATTGTGTGTTCCAAACAACGTGTCGGTCCACGCTTAAAATGGAGTGGAAGCTCACCCCAGTTTTTTTGAGCTTCTAAGATGGCTGCCAGCCTGACCAATGGACCCACATATTAAGTTTTGTAATTTAGAAAGATTTAAAATGCTAAAAACCATTGATTTATGTAAGATGATTGACATATACAGATTCATAAGGGGTGTCCGTATTCAGCTCTCCCCCTAAGCACTTGGTTTCAAGGGGAAGAAGAAGGAATAGGGGAAGGGCTAAGGGATGAGAAAAGTGAGAGACACAGCCTAAGGGAGAAGATAACTCATGAATGTAGAGAGTGGTTGAGGCAGCAGGTAGCAAACAGGGATCTGTGGGGGAGAATGTCTGGAGTGGGAATGTACTGTACAGCACTGTGCTGGAGGCGATGGAGTAAACAGGTGTTTGGGTTTCTGCATTCCGGTGACTTGAAATAGTTAAGTCTTCTCCTTTTCCTTTCGGCTGTTCCCAGTTTAGGGGTCGCCATAGCGAATCATCTGTTTCCACCTAACTCTGTCCTCAGTAACCTCTACTCTTGCACCAACTACCTTCATGTCCTCTTTCAGCACATCCATATATCTCGTCTTTGGCCTTCCTCTTGACCTCTTGCCTGGCATCTCCATCTCCAACATCCTTCTACCAATATAACCACTATCCCTCCTCTGCACATGTCCAAACCATCTCAACCTGGCCTCTCTGACTTTGTCTCCAAAACAACCAACCTGAGCTGTCCCTCTGATGTGCTCGTTCCTAATCTTGTCCATCCTCATCACTCCTAAACTGAACCTCAACATCCTCATCTCTGCCTCTTGTCCCTTCCTCACTGCTACAGTCTCTAACCCATACATAATAACTGCTCTCACTAATGTTCTGTACACCTTTCCTTTGATTCTTGCTGACACTCTTCTGTCACACAACACCCCTGACACTTTTCTCCGCCCACTCCAACCTGCCTGCACTCGTCTCTTCACCTCTACAAATAGTTAAGTAATGACTGGAATTAGTGGTGACTGGATTGCTGAGCAGATCTATTAAAGTTTGCATCACAACTTTGTTTCTGACCAATTCTGTGCTTGGAATCCTATAATTTCAATGGGTAAAATTCAATCGTCAATATGAACTAATATTGCCATATCAGCTTTTTTTTTTAATGCTGGAACAACTGGACTAAATGCTGGACTAAAAGGACAAACTTGGCTTTGATGTTTACAGAATTACAGCTAATACTGAAAGCATTGAATAAATAAATAACCTGTCGATTTAACTAAGCAAAATAAACAACCTCCAATTGAATAATTACTGCTTAGATGATATTTTTATTTGTTTTAATTGCTTCTCATTTCTTAAATGACAATGTTGAAAGAAACATTACATGGTTGGTGCTTTTAGGCACTTAGTTTGCTCAGGCAGAGAACTCCAACGTAAGAGCTGAGAGTAACTGATGATTTATTGAATAAAACATAAGAAAACAAACGCAAAAATGGGGGAACCTACGATAAAATTAAGACTTGCTCCAAAGGAGTGCAGCTAAACTAAAGGCAGATATTGTTATAAGCAATACATACACTGGTGGATGGCGGTGATACAAAAGCAGGTCTGAACTACTGCAAGC
>SRMA01027179.1:202500-243381 GCA_007224835.1 Danionella cerebrum | reverse complement strand
ATCCACCAAAATTTTTGAATGGAGGTGAATGGAGCAATTATGTGCACTCCTTGTGGTTTAGGCCACCTGGAGTAAAAACAGTGTGTTTTTTTAAAATGAAAACAGCACCAACTGAAAGAGGACAAAAATCTCTACCATTTAGATATAAAATGTGTGTGTAAAGGTTAATTTTAGTTGAGAAAACATTGCAAGTATCAACAAGACTGAGCTTGCTCAAAGTTAGAGTGAGCGATGACATCACCACTCTAGGGCTCCCATAGGGAATGACTTGGGCGATTTTTGGGCCGAATTTTATGATTTTTGGGGAAACCGCAAGTGCAATCGGTTCGAAAAGACATAGCAACTCGAGTGGGAACAGTTTGGACGACCGTGGAAAGTTTCGTGGCTGTTGCTCGAACGGCCTAGGAGGAGATACAATTTGAAATTTGGCTCAGAAGAAGAAGAAAAAGAATAATAATAAGTTTAAACACAATAACAATATGTTGGCTTTGCAAGCAAGCCAACATAATAAGTTTAAGAGCAATATCAATATGTTGGCTTTGCAAGCCAACATAATAAGTTTAAGAGCAATAACAATATGTTGGCTCTGCAAGCCAACATAATAACAATCCTTAAAGTATTAAAGATTTTTAATAAATTTTTAAAAAAGGTATTTTAATTGTATTACAATTTTTACTTTTAATGTTAATTAATTTTCTAATTTAATTAAATTTCCTTGTTACTGTTCCTTGTACCTTGTTACCTCCTCTGATGTGCTCGTTCCTAATCTTGTCCATCCTCGTCACTCCTAAACTGAACCTCAACATCCTCATCTCTGCTACTTCCATCTCTGCCTCTTGTCTCTTCTTCACTGAGAAGAAACAAGAGGCAGGAGGAGAAACCATAGGGTTAAACCCAGAATGTTGTGGGCAGTTATGCTATTGAAGTCAGAATGGGTCCTTACCCCGTGTTCTGCGAGGGTGCCCCATTGCAGCGCTGGGGACACTGTTCTGTTGGATGACCTGTCCTTCAAATGAGAAACTTGATCGAGCTCCAGCGTCTTTGTGGTCATAAAAAACAAATCGGTGTTCATCTGTCAATCGAGCCAAAATTGCTCTTTGTTCTGACCATCAAGGCTTCCTAAAAACCCACTATCTGACTTTGTATCCCACCCTTACAAGCAAATAAATAAGGGCTTATTTTAAATAAAGGTTGGGAATTTTACAGTTAGCAATATTGAGTGGCTAAAGACCATGAGAGAAGATTCTTTCGAAAGGCATCGAAACTCAAACCTCCACCACGCTGCATAACATTCCGAGAACCAACTACTGCTTGGCCTCTTCTGACACCTTTTAAAGCACCCTAGAGTACAATAACCTTATTTAACACTAAATATATGTTTTCTTTCTCCGTCTATAAACTATTTTATTCTGATTCTATAGAGGCTAGTCATTGATATTCCCGCCTCCTTTCTCATTAAATTGTGATGCCAGAAAAACAGGTTAGAATGGCTTGGGTTAATATTGAAAAGGGCACATTCATTTTCATACCCGCTTCTTCCCTTTCAAAGTCATCTCCAGCACACATTGGGCGAGAGGCAGGGGTACACCCTGGACAGGTCGCCATCGCAGGGCAACATTCACTCACACATTCACACCTAAGGGGAATTTAGATTATTCAATTAACCTAATCGCATATTTTTGGGGATTGTGGAAACCGGAGTACCCGGAGGAAACCCACGCAAGCACAGGGAGAACATGCAAACTCCTTCCAGGAAGGTCACCGGTGAGCCTCGAACCGATATCCTTCTAACTGGAAGGCCACAGTGCTACCCACTGCGCCACCATGCCTCCGAAAAGTGCACAAACATGAGTTATTCTGATAATTACATGCTTGAGTTAAAAAGTTCATTGAAAACCCCAAGACTTACCGGATGACCGGATTTCCGCGTACATGGAGGTTTGGCCAGAAATTGAATTTCCTGACATTTATATGTTTGTGAATTAGACACTGTGGGGTGTCTAACTCCTGCTGTAAAATGCATCCCTTGGCCAATTCACATAATCACTTTTCATTTTTATGTACAACTAATTGTATTTTTTATATTGCTTAAATAAAAAACCTGTACACATTTAGGGATTAAAAAAACGCTTAATCTTCCTAAAACCCTCTAAAACCACACTATTTCAACACATATGAAATGAATGAAACTATAGTAAAAAATATATATTTCCTCATAGTTTGAGCTAAAAAAAAACAATTTTATTTTGTGAAAAATATATATTTTGTATATTTTTGTAAAATGTTTTAAAACTTTAAAAGTCATGGGAATGAGAGAGATAGCATCCTAATAATTTTTGTTGCTTTTAAGGAGTGTTTAATGTTTTTTTTTTTTTTGTTTCAAATTCTTTGTTGTTTCATTAAATATGTGTATTTGCTTAATCTGTAGGTTTATAAATCTGTTGTAGAACTAGCTATGGGTGCATCTCACAGCAGGGGCTCTTCCTTCGGCTAATCATAAGAAAGTGTCAACTGGTCATAGTTTAAACTGGATTCTTCGGGAATATTAAAGTGACAAAAACATTTATATACATTCTGGTTGTTTGTTGTCGGGTAGTACAGCATGCTTTTTACAGCATAATTTTACGTGTTTGGCTTATAAAAATAAGCTTAGGACACCCTGAACCCTAGTGCCGGCCCTGGATTATGATGGAGGTAGACTGTATAGATGTATTTTAATATTTAAACTTAGCTTTCCTGCACTGGAGTACTCATGTAACAACTAAATATGTACGTCTCTCATTCCCACAAATGAAAAAGCATCAAAATATGTCCAAATAAAAACAGGAATTAATCATTTGTAGCACACTCAACAAATCACAGCTTACAAATATGATACAAAAAGAAAGCAGAAGATTTTTTCACAAGAGAATTGTTTACACAGATTCACCTCTGCTTCTCTCTCTCATGCTTTAAAATAAAAATGCGTTCACGGCGCCCTCATGAGAAAAAAGCACAGTACTACAACTGAAGTGTTTTGCACCCCAACAGCTGAACTAACAGAACATTCAGCACATTCCCAACATTTCTCCTTCCCTAACTCTTTGGCTGACATATAATATAGAACGAGCTCATTTTACATACATTGCTGATTTTCATACAATACAATGTTATCTTAATTTATCTGTGTGTTGTGTGTAAGATCTCAATGAGCAGCTTGGATGCCACTAGCAAACTAAATGTAATTCTATCATAATAATAATAACAGAAGTGGGAAACTCTCAGGAAAAACATCACTAAAAAAAAGGCCAAGCAGGTGGTGAGTGGCAGCATATAGATGGTAAATAGCGTTGGGCCTAAGACAGATCCTTGTGGCATTTTCACCGCTGTTACAGACTGAGTGCCTTCAGATAGATATGAGTTAAATCATCTCAGAGCTGGACCTTGGATACCTGTGTTTTTTTCTAGTCTCCAAGCCAAAACCAACAAGGACATTAGTTCCATGGTCAGACGCAATAAAAGGTCTCTGTGCTGTGGTGCGGTCTAAACTCTTCGTAGAGATCAGGAAGGAGCTTAGCTGTGCCATCACTGCTTTCTCTAGTATTTTAGCATTAAAAGGAAGATTAGAAATGTATCATTGGGATTTTGGACTGGCTTTTGAATTAAAGGTTTAATGACTGCATTCTTAAATGGCTTTTGGAATGTTGCCCGGATCACAGAGTAGAGTTCATGATGTTGAGAAGCAGTTCCTGATCTAATGGTAGCCAAATTTTGTGGGTATTGGATGTATGGAGTACGAGGTTAGCTAGGATAACAATTTTTTTGCTCTTCCCGATCAATCTTTTTGAAGTTTTGTAGCTTAAGACTTATAAATCTAGTAGTATTTTCATGAGGATGGAACAAATGGCTGGCAATAGCTATTTTTACTACAAATGGATTCTATTTTATTGGAGAAATAGTTCATGAAATTATTACTGGTAAGATTGGTTCGTCTGGTATAGTCTTTATAGTATAGTACTCAGCTTTTGAAGCCGGTCTATATATACACATGCTATCTTTCCAGGTGACCTTAAATAACCCTAGTCTAGTTTTTCTCCGTTTTCTCCACTGCACTACTTTTAAGCATCACATGACGTTTACCAGGAATAAGCAGCTTGAAAAAGGAAGGATGGATGTTTTACATGTTGTAGTTATCATTTTGGACATAATGTGACATTATGTTTGTTCCCTAGATGCAATGCTCACTGTAAACACACTCTTTCTCTCTCAACCCCCAACACACCCTTGCGCGCACACGCACACACACACACACACACACACGCATGCACGCACACCTGTTGGCAGTGGCACCTGCCGCTGTCTCATCACCTGTCCGGTACATTCAGACACTCAGTCCCACTCATCAGATCACAGCACATGAGGGATTACAGAGAACAAGACTGAAAGCCGGGGTAAGTAACGCAATATTTTAATCATCTAAGTGTAAATTGTTATGATATGCCTGTTTTATATTAGATCTATATCCATAGAAAAATATGTTATAAAATGTGATTTTAAAGCAGATGCAGCGCCGCTCATTTATGATGCATCTCTGATTTGGTAACCAACGCATCCTTAGTGTAGTGTCTATATCAAACATAACAACTGACAAAGTCTGATAATTAAACATATTATTTTTGATTTCCAGTCATTTTTTAATTGATTTCACACTTGAACGGACCCGGCTGCAATTTCTATAAAAAAATTTATAAACTATAATTACACCTAATGTAGATACATACAGTATTTATATAATGACAAGAATAAATCAACATGAGTATGGGAAAAAAGAAAAAATAACTAAAACAACAAATTATAATAACAATATCTGTCCTTTAAAAGGTAGCTTTACAATCAATGATGAATTGCAATATGTGATTTATATAATTTGCAATATATTCAATTACTGAAAAGACTTTAGTTATATAAAACCAGTGGATTATAACGATTGTAAATTAAATTGTGTGATTTGTAACCATAAACATGTTTGATTTGATTTAAAAAGAGGTTTCTATTACACTTACACACAGTTTTATTATAAACGTGTTGCCAGATTTGACAACATTATTAGTTCATAGTTTTCTGTTTTTTTTTTTTTTATGTATATATATATATATATATATATATATATTTGTGTGGTAAAGCTATAAAGGTACATGTTCTGGATGACTTCATGTCAATGCATTAGAAATGATATATCACCGGTGACTCAATTTACTTCAAACACCACGTGATCGATGACTTCTATATAGATGCACACAATAGTTTGGGACAATCGGATGAATAACTATAGAAAGCTTTTGAAATTATTCATTGGATCTAAATGCTTCATCCGCTGTGAGAAAGCTGTTCAGGCTCTGGTTACACTTAGTTACAATCAAAGTGATATTCAAAATTATAACTGTTATAAATTATATAATTATAAATTATAAAAGTATACAAGATATTTTCAAAAAGGCCAAAAATATATTCATCGATTTTCTATATGTTTGGCTGAATAAATGAAAAATAATTTTTAATCGCAACCACATTTTTTTCTCTGTATATTTAACAGAAATGTGATTAATTCACAAAATATTTCATTTTATTAATCTTGAAACGCATCACATCTCTATAATGTTTGCTTGTAAAAGACTGTTCGAGTTACAGCCTGCAAACTAAAGATATATCTTTCGTGGTCTGACTCAAATTGCTTTATCAAATTTTGTACAACTGTAACTCATAGAAACATCAAACTCACCCCCCTTGCAGTGGTTATCAGTCTGTGCAAAATAAATAGGAAAAGTCATCTAAATTATCAAGATGAAACCGAGAAATGGCGATAGCAACAAATTAAATAACTTCGCCGACAGCTCCCCAGCAACCAAACTATTTACCCTAGCAACCAAATGTTCTCTATCTCAGCTTTGGTACAAAATAAGGTGTTGGTTTATATAACTTATAGAGACAAAAGGACACATTTTATATCAATGAACCCTCCATAGCAACCTGACTGTTTACCATAGCAACCAATCTGGCATATCTCTATCTCAGCTAGGGAAAATCAAAGAGACATGGGGATTGGTTTTTATTACTCATATCAACATGGAGATTACAATGCATGTTGTTCCAGACTCCTCCATAGCAACCATAAATTGTACTTTAATTGGCAACTATTCCATTTTGCTTATAAAAATACTTTTCCCCTTTACCAAGGCAACATCAAAGTTTGTACAAAAACTTTAGCCATTTAGTTATAACTGGAGTTAGACATCTGATTTTAAAATATTAAATATGCTGCAAAAAGTCTATATATAAAATGAAGCAACTGAGGGAGGGAGGGGAGGGAGCGTTTGAGGTGGATGCTGGATACTGATATAGTGTGGTGCCCTGATAAACGTCAGACGCAGACGTGAGTCAGTGTTTGAACAGGAAGTTTGGTCTGACTTGTCTGAGGTCTTAACAGGACTGAGCTATAAAGTGTGTTATCGGGCATTTGGGGCTCTTACTGTAAACTGTGGATGATATACACACCCACACACTCAGAGTTTGTGAATATGTCTGCGAGGGGGATTAGAGTTCAGTGGGATATTAGCTTCACTTGTTCAAGAGTATGTGTGCTGCTGTTCAGGGCATAAATGCACACGGAGACCCCTTTACATCACATTTAAAACATGAGATAAGGAACACATAATACAATTAAACAATTAAAAAATACTGTCACATGCAACAATTTTGAAGAATAACACTCACATTTTCAAATGTCTGCACATTTATTTCAAGGTAAAATATCACACAAATGCTACCGAATAAAACTGGATTTCATAATTAGTTTTATTTTTTTCACAGTTGTTTTAATTTACAATTTGTACACAAATAGTTGTTTTTTTATTTACTGTGGAAATTTATCCGGTTTAAAGAGTAAGAAAACAGAGTAAAAAAAACAACTATAAAAATAGAGCAAAAATATATATTCTCCTTCCACCCAGGCTTTCAAATTTATCCAACTTTTCCAAATGTATTTTAAATAGAGGTTTGCTCCTAAAATAAGAATAAGATCTTCATTTTAATCAAATTATGATAAGGATGCTAATAAATTGCAATTATTTCTTGATATAATATAAACTCTGGAATGTAAACTTTTAGAATTAGATAACATGCTACCTAACAAAAATGATAAACCATTCATACAAAATGCTCAGAGTAAAATTAACTCTATTGGTGCATTTGGTCCCTCTCTGAATAGAGTTAAAATAGTCGAGGTTAATGTAATATAAATAGTTTTTGTTATCAATAGTGATGATACAAAAAGAAAATGTGATAAACTAAATATAAATGTATACAGAATTTTTATTCACAGATTTATAAAAAATGTATGAAACAAACTAATTTGGTCACTCTCTATATAGATATAGATATATCTGTTAGACTGTTCCTGAGAGTCAGTTTCACACTATATAAAGAGTATAGAGAAAATACTATTTGAATATTTAAAGGTTTTTATTGTGTTGGAAAAAAGTTACAGAGGAAAAAAAATAAAGATATCCACCATTATTTTTACAGTAATTATTTTACAGCTGTTGTTTTTTAATCGTAAAATTCACAAAAATAACACACATATCTGTAAGAACATACAAAACTGTAAAAAATTCAGATTTGAACAAACTGGGTTCCTGTGGCAGGAGATGTCAGCTTCTGTAAGGTGAACTCTATATATTTTTCCAGAGTTTTTTTATGAAATGTCAACAACTAAACTGAATGCATCTCATTTAGTAGTAGACTGTAAAAGGATTCGGGATACAGTTTAGCTCCCACGCAGCTACTGTAGTTGATATCGGACATTTAAAGGAAGCAAAAGGATTTTTGAGAGGAAACATTGCTTTTAGCAACAAACATTTGTTGGTCAATTTTGTGCATCTGAGGCCTGGAATAGAAGCTTCATCCTGAGACCAGTTTGTGCAAGTGTCTGTCTCCGACTTGTGACTGATAACACACTCTGTGCAAACACAGCTAATCTCTTAAACAACACTGTGACTTGAGTCTCAGCAAAATGGCAGTGTTTGTCTGCAGAAACCAGACACACTCCCACTCTATAAGCTTAGAGCAAACACAAAGGAACACATATGACGTAAGTGTTTTAAATACACACACCAAGCACAGTCACAATAGGAACAGCTCACGATATTCCACTCGTATCTTTGTTATTTTGATGGCAGAAACACATTAGATGAGCACAATCTTTGTAAAGATTATGCAACTAAAACCAAACATCTAAATCCTAAATCACAGTCTATCCCAATCAGGCAGTAGGTGGCGCTTTTTATACAACATTATTTTTTAGCAAAGGTTCATCAAATATTAATTAAAATAAACCAGTAAAAATGCTGTCAACAAATACAATCAAAATGAAAAGTAAACAAAGGAGGAAACGAAAGCAAAGAAATATTTTGTGTTGCTGCTACCCTTTGTCTTCAAACCAGTGCCAATTCTTATAAGCACACCTGCACAAACTCAGAGACTTTATAGGATTACAGTCCACCAATTATTCCAAAATTGTGCTAATGATCATCAATACCAAATGTACATTGAAAACGAGTCATGAAGTGAAACTGAAACAGCTGTGAAGAAGGGAAACATCCAAAATCATGACAAAAAAAAAGAGTTCCTTGTCATGGCAAGATTGAGCAACAAGACACAAGGTAGTGATAGTGAATCAACAAGACAAAGATTTCCAAGGGATTTTAAATATGATGTTCAAAATATGAAATGTTCCCATGTTTGTTATGATAAAGATATTACTAATTACATTTTTGTTCATACAACAAGATTACAACAAATTCTTTCAAACGGTCAGATTTTGTTGGAGAAAGACATAAAAGTTCATTTTTCTGGAAAAGAATTTCTTAATTTAGCTATATTCAATTGATATTTTTCACATTTCCTTTTTAAAACTTGACAATATGAATTAACTCTATAAAGTCAATATCTAAAAATAGAAGCTCATTATATATTGAAATGCTACTGGTCTAATGGGATTGAATGATTAATGCTTAGCTATTTAAAAAGTGATATCGCTCAACCAAATGTTTCCTCAGTCCAACGCCCCAACAAGGAGTTGCTATTTAAATTAAGAACATATTCTTAAATGAGCAAAAAAAAATAGTATGAGTTAAATAATAGTCATTTCAAAGCTCAAAAAGTTCAAATCCAAGGATACAGTATATCTATATGTACACACACATGCTTTGTAAGAAACGGTCCACTCTCTCCACATGAAAGAGTCACTGGAGTTCATCCCAGATACACATGCACACACACATCTGACCAACCCCAGACGCATCTGCTACCATTTACAATGTCAAACTCAATTAGAGCTGCTCTCCATCGTGTGAGAGTGTCTGTGGATCCTGAGTCGAGTGTGTGTTTGTTCTGCTAATGTTGAATGTGTGCATTCCTTCAGCATTACACTCAGGAATCCAGTGTTCCCATAAATACAACAGAACAAAAAAAGCTCCATTTTAAATCCATTTAGTTGATAAAAAAAAAATCTGCCAATAGTTCATCACCCTCAATACACACATTTAATGATTGGACCCCTGCTTTCCATTTACCTCTTTATTTAATCATGGTTTCAAAACTCCAGTGAAAATATAAATGTGAACACACTAAAATTGTATTGTATCATTTCGATAGAAATGTACACATTTTAATAATTTATTCTTGAATAATCCAGTTTCTTAGATTAAAGCACTTATTTTGAATACAAAATACACTCAATCTAACAAATTGAGTTTCCTCAATATATTTGTATTCAGATATTCTTCAAGTCTCAAGTCTGGCATTAACAATTTTACAGCTTTGCAGAGACCATTGAATCTGAGAGTTGTGAAGAATTGTGGGTTTCTGGGTTTGTCTGTTTGTTTTGGATCACAATCTTTTGCAAGCACTGCATGGTGGTTCGTATTTGGCAAACAAATTATCAATAAAGATAGAAGTTTCTCCTCTAGCAGAATAGATGTTGGTCATTACATACTACACAAAAATAAATAATACTCTACCTAATCCAGGGTAGAGTTTCAGTAGCCTTTTCTAGCGTTTCTCTCTGCTCGGGCTGAAAGAGAGGCTTCCTTCGTGGACGATACCGATACGTTCCATTCCTCTGCATTGTGAGGCGTATGGTGGCTTTAGCTAACTGCAGTGAACTTTTTTGCCGATTTGTTTTTCAACCCCTCTGATGAGAAAATTGAGTTACATGCAATGAGTGGCCTGGACGTCTCTATAAGATGGTTGAACTTCCATCTTGTTCTCCAGTATTTTATTGGAATGTAAAGTGTTGCTGATCTTCTAGTAGCCCTCACCTCTTGGTGTAAAGAAATTATTTCCTTTCTTAGATTTTGTGACATTTTTCTTCCATGGGGAGCCCCTGCTGACATCATGAAATGAAAAGGGCTTTTCTTTGTTAAGTAATGGCTTCTTGTAGGCACCTGTCTGCTGGACACTTCTTAAATAAATCATGAAGATACAGTGCTTGAAGGTCTGTTAATTATAAATGTTGTAGTCTTAAGTGTGCGTTTTCCCCAAAGATTATAATTGGGGTGCGCTCAATTTTCCAACATGGGTTCAGTTATTTTTTTTTAGGAAAATCACTTTTTTTGTGTGTGAAAATTATGAAATCGTGTGTACAGTTGTTGGAGGATTTTGTAGTGTAGTTTCTCCTAGACTTTTTTTGTTCAAAGTGTGTTGTGTTAACGTAATGTAATTAAACAGATATCCTTTTTTTGTGAATGCCAATAACATTCAAAAGCCAAAATAGTCAGCTTCATTTTTCTAATCTTTTTCTTAGAAAATTTCATTTTTCTAATGTTTTCTTATGAAAACAACATTTTTTAAATGAACTGCATTTAAATTAATGAAATTAGAGTCGAGGAGCTGATTTAACAACTTTAAAGAACCAGTATGACTTGAGAGATCTGCAGTTGATTGAAAAACCTTTAGTTCTGAAAGAACTCAAGAAAGCAAAACAGACTTTGAATGTGCAAGTGTTATGTGGGTTAAGTTCTTGCAGATGTTTTCCTTACAGTACGCTGATTCTACAAATATTTCATCTCGTTTAAGCCTTTGATATAAAAACTGAGCTTTAGTCTGAGGGCTGATGCTATTTGACAGCATGAAAGCATCATTCAGAGTCACTTTGATCAGGTTTCCTCGGCAAACATGCAAGACAAAGCAGATGAGCAGGAGTAAGATCAGGTTACATCAGAGACTTTAACAAAATGCAAAGAAGAGAAAGTAACGAGACACAAAAGCCAGAGAAAAAAAAGCTAGTAAATCAAACCTGTAAAAAGAAAAGAAAAACACATTCACACCACTGTGTATGTTTCTGCATGTTAACACATACACATACACACACACACACACACACACGCACACACGTGCACACGCACACATACATACAGCTGCCCAATCCAGATGTTTTGCAGGCAAGAAGTGATACCGTATTTAGCACATTCCTTTACTATCTATATTTCCCCGCTACAAAATAGATCGCTCTGTCAGGTTTTTTCTAAATATGCCAACTTACTGTAAACTTACTACTCAAGAAGTGAAGCCAGTATAAAGGTTGTGATGTGAAAAAGCATTAAAAAAAAAAGAAAGAAAATTCCAACATTCAGTTATTTTAACAAGTCACATGACAGAGTAAAGTTTTTACACAGAAACACCTGGTTGAAATAGTCTTTAAAACTAAAAATAACAATTATTTTAATTTAAAAATTATAACAGCTACTAAAAGAAAAGAAATAATACACTGTGTGTGTTTGTGTGTGCGTGTTAACGAATGTCAAAAGAAAAGAGAAAGAGAAAGAGAAAACAAAATCTGTGGATTGATTCTGAATTCACTCCACGACAGCAAACTTATAACTTAAGAATGATTGCTGGACAAATGGAAGTTGGATAAAATATTTTAATATCAAATGGTACTTTTAATATATAACCAACAAAATCTACATGTTGTCAAAAACTCAAAAAACTGACTTTATTCAGAGAGATTATTAAAAAGATTTTTGCTCTTAGAGTAAGAATAGAAAAACAATACTTGTGTTGTTATGTTTAAATAACTTTAAATAGTGAATAGTACATTAACATTAGAACAAACAGCACATATTTCATGACTTTTTCACACTTTTCTAAATTCGTTTAACCCCCTTGCACCACCCACCACTGTGTAACCCTATCCACATTACGGGTTTTGTCTCTGTAAATTTTATTTTTTTGGACAACTTGGTATTTTACTAATTCTAATGATCACTTTCATTAGCATAAACCATGTATCCATGCACATAAATCAAAGACAGAAATATGGAATTTTGGGGGAAAAGAATAGAATTTGATCAATGATATTGACACAGAAACTTAAGAAATATCCAAAACAGTTCAAACCATCAAAGAAAAAAATTATACAGTACAAGAATGAATATGTATGTGATAAGAATATGCAATGTGTGATGGAACGAGAATAGATCACAGCAAGGATCCATGAAGCACTGAAATGTTTTTGAACTAGAAGGAATAAGCAGATTCTGTGAAACGAGCTGTGATTGGTTACTCCGCATCCGAATCAATGGCCACTCCCTGACTGAATAGATGGAACTTGGTCAGAAAGAGTGACAATAAACATTTTGGATAGAGATAAAAACCCTTTCCAGACATACACACAAGTTTTTTCTGCTTGTGTTTCCACATTTTTAAAAATGCTAATCAATTTGCATCATTTTGAAACCGATGTGAGCTCTGTTTATGTACTGACAGTGAAACGGGTTTTCCGGAGTTTTGGGGGTGGGGTTTCACTGTCGTTTCGACCTCAGTGTTACTGCTTTGTTTAGAAAGCGTTGCTGTTTACTCGGCTAGCAGCTCAATGCTGAATACTCAATTTAAAAATGACGTACAAATCGACTGCCACCTGTTGTTTTGGTATACTCTTTACAGCGTTTTAAATAGGGGGTTTTATATTTTCGTTAACCATTCTTTGTGGGGACATGACCAGTAAAGGCTAGCGAGTGTGTGTTATTGTGCGTGTGAGATACTGGACATTCCTTCAGAGCAAGCACAAGTGTCTTTTCTGTGGAAGTAAATCTTCTTCAGGTGTGTTTGAGTATCTGCACATTCCCAGTGTATGTGTGCCTCCCTCCCTCTCTCTCTCTCTCTCTCTCACACACACACACACACACACACACACACCGATGCACACGCACACACACTTTCAAGAGTCTAAAGCAAGACAGACCCAGCTGAATGCAGAAGGGAAGTGAAAAAATGTAGGGAGGGTTCTTTGTTTAACAGAATGTCTGTCTGTGAGAAAGTGCTTGCTGTAAGTGGCCATGCATGATTTGCCCGTTTCTCTCTCTCTGTGCGTGGGTGTGTGGGTGCTGTGTGTGTGTATAAAGGGAGGTCCTGATTTGCCACTGAGAAAAGTATGAAAAGCCTTGAGGGGGATTTCCTCGGAGAGAAAGCCCTCCTCCAAACTTTCAATCTCTCTCTCTCTCTCTCTCGCATAAACAGTCCACAGCCCTGCTTCTCCTTGGACCCTTCAATCTATCCCTCCTTCTCTTCCCCGCCTCTCTCTCTTTATCTTTCTCCCTTTCTTTCTTCCTTGCCTGGTTTTTCAGTCTGTCTCTGCCCTGATCCACCAACATCACTCTTGAGGTCTCACTCATTCTCTTGTTCAAACTTGTGGAAACTCGTCTGAATGGATGAATCCAGTGTGAGTGTGAATCCTCCAGAAACACACAGCTTGAAGATCATCATGAAAACACACATACCTCCTACTAAACAAAGCTAAAGGGGGGCTTTTCATGCCGGAGAAAGTAGAAGAGATTCAGTCGCCAAAATGGTAAAGAAAACTTTTCTCTATGCACACGCGCACCCGCACGCACACAGTCTCTCTGTTGTTGAGGCACTGACCTGAACGGGTAGTCTTTGAATACCTTGGATGCATTCAAGCTTTTTTAAAAGTTTGTTTTAATAATAATTTGCATGTGCTATTTAAAACAATATAAATACTTTCAATAAAAATGGTTTGCATTTTGGAATGTTTTGCTTGATTCTGATGATAATTGCTCAGAATTCTTGGTTTTATTCTCTTTACTTTATTATCCTTTGTTGATGTTAAGTAAAAATAGAGTTGATATATAGTTAATAAACATCCCAGCTACAGTATGATGTCCTCTCCATGATTGTGTGGGTTTCTTCCAAGAATTCTTGCTTTCTCCCACAGTTTACAGCATAAAAGCTGCATTCTCTACAAAAAAACTACATTTTGGTTCAATCTTAATTAAAATAGAGGCATTAATGTGTTTAGAAATGGCAACTACTGTCAATCATGCAAAAATATAATAAGGGACTGGGACCCACTGTTTTATTGTACATTTACAATGAGTATACCTGGTGCAATGAGAACTGGCCACTTTATTAGGTACACCTTATAGCTAGTACTGAGCTCGACTATCTTTTTTCTTCAGAACTGCCTTAGTCCTTCATGGCATAGGTTCAACAAGGAAACATTCTCAGAGAGTTTGGTTCATATTGGAATGATAGCATCACACAGTTTCTGGAGGTTTATTGACTGCACATCCATGATCCCAAAGGTGCTCTATTGGATTGAAATCTGGTGACTGTGTGAGTACAGTGCTTTATGACGTAATGCGTTGTCCTGCTGGAAGTAGCCATCATAAGATGGGTACACTGTGCTCATAAAGCAGAAATTGAGACCAGGAAACCTTCTTCCAATTTATTTTAACAAATTTGGTGAACTCTAGCCTCAGTTTCCTGTTCTTAGACAGGAGTGGCACACGGTGTAGTATTCTCCTGCTGTAGCAGTAGCCTCAATGTTCAGCATGTTGTGCGTTCAGTTACTGTTTGATGCCTCTGACGCCTGGTATCAACAAGGCATTTGCGCTCACAGAACAAATTTTCTCGTTCTCTGACCATTCTCTGTAAACCCTAGAGATAGTTAAGTGTGAAAATCCCAGTAGATCAGCCTTTTCTGAAATCATCCAACAGACTGGCACCAACAACATTCAAAGTCACTTAATTCACCTCTCTTCCACATTCTGATGCTTACTTTGAACTGCAGCAGATAAATACATTGAGTTACAGCCATGCGATTGGCTGATTAGATCAGATGTACCTAATAAATAGAATGTTTTAGTAGGGGTCTAATGATACACTTGTCTCATGTCACTTCAGTACTATTACAAAACATTTAAAATGAAACTGATATCCCCAGGAATATCCCAACCTTTGTTGCCGGCTCTGCATCAAATTCCATGTGAACCAAAAAGCAATATAGATAGTTTACCATAGAAACAGACATTGTTGTCACTTATTACATCATACCCTCAAGGGACTGGCCCAGCAGATAACAGCCCAGTCCTCTGTGTATGTGTGAAGCTCTCAGAATCGAAACAACACTATTGGTTCTGTGATTTTAAGTGCCAAAACTGACTTTAACCATGCAGAGATTAAATAGAAATAAGTGAAATACATCATTTGTTGAGACTTTGGTAGAAAGTTTACTAGTAGCTAGAAGTGAGCAGTGACTATCTACAGTTTCTCTACTGAACAAAGTACTGTATAGTACAAAGTAAATCAATAGACACTGATATCTTCTGTAGAGTTCTGAAATGGCTACCAAGGAAACCAAGCGAGTTGTTTTTGCTTCACCTGCTAACCACTTGTTTCTTGGGCTGTGGTTTATTTAAACGTCACTTCAGGAAAACACCATTAGAGCAAACCCTCACATACGCAAACTTAAACAACAGCTACACTGTTCTCAGAAAATACACACTCACACACATCAAAAAATGTTAAACATACTTTAGCTTTTCCAAAAATGCAAGTGGCCGTCTGTTTATTTCCTTCATTGGGAGTTTGCTTCTAATGTTTAGGCAGAACGCTAAAATGGGTGGAAGGATGGATGGAACGAAAGGACACAAGGAAGGATGAATGTATGGATGGATGGAATGAAACAAAGCAAGTAAGGAGGGATGGTAGCACTGTGGCTTTCCAGTTAGAAGGTTGCTGGTTCGAGGTTCAGTGGTGACCTTCCTGGAAGGAGTTTGGATATTCTCCTTGTGCTTGTGTGGTTTCCTCCAGGTATTCTGGTTTCCCCCACAATCCCAAAAACATTTGGTTATGTTAATTAAATAATTTAAATGTAATATGTGCGTGTTGCCAAGGTGTCACCCAATGTGCCCTGGAGATAGGCACCGGCAGACCCGCGTGACCCTGAAAAGGAATAAACAGGTTCGAAAATTTAGGAATGAATTTATGGATTGATGGAATTAAAGGAAACACGTAAAGAAGGATGGATGGAAAGGAGAATGGATGGATAGATAGGTGGATGGAATGAAAGGAAACTTGTATGGATGGATGGATGGAATGAAAGGGTACAAGTGAGGAGGAATAGAGATGGATGGATGGATAGAAGGATGGATGGATGGAATGAAAGCGTAAAAGTGAGGAGGAATAGAGATGGATGGATGGATAGGTGGATGGAATGAAAGGAAACGTATGGATGGAATGAAAGGGTACAAGTGAGGAGGAATAGAGATGGATGGATGGATGGATAGGTGGATGGAATGAAAGGAAACGTATGGATGGATGGATGGAATGTAAGGGTACAAGTGAGGAGGAATAGAGATGGATGGATGGATAGAAGGATGGATGGATGGAATGAAAGCGTAAAAGTGAGGAGGACTAGAGATGGATGGATGGATAGAAGGAAGGATGAATGGAATGAAAGTGTAAAAGTGAGGAGGAATAGAGATGGATGGATAGATAGAAGGATGGATGGATGGAATGAAAGCGTAAAAGTGAGGAGGAATAGAGATGGATGGATGGATAGAAGGATGGATGGATGGAAATGAAAGCGTAAAAGTGAGGAGGAATAGAGATGGATGGATAGATAGAAGGATGAATGGATGGAATGAAAGTGTAAAAGTGAGGAGGAATAGAGATGGATGGATAGATGGAAGGATGGATGGATGGAATGAAAGCGTAAAAGTGAGGAGGAATAGAAATGGATGGATGGATAGGTGGATGGAATGAAAGGAAACGTATGGATAAATGGATGGAATGAAAGGGTACAAGTGAGGAGGAATAGAGATGGATGGATAGAAGGATGGATGGATGGATGGAATGAAAGTGTAAAAGTGAGGAGGAATAGATGGACAGATTTGTTACGTTGTGTAACACCTTTGCATCCATTATTTTTTCTGTTCATTTTGCTGAACATTTTTTTTCTGTTTACTTTGTTTGAATTATTTGATCACAAAAGCTCTGCAACTATCTCAGGGTGTGGGTTGAATGTACCTCATTTGTTGTTCAGGAAGAAAAGCTTCCACTTTCCTTAAACCTCCCCTTTAGTAAAGAGCTCAGAATGTTTAGGAATAAAGTTTAAATGTTGCCTCTCAGGTTTATTTTTTAGTGTTCCATATAAGCAGCCAACAGCTGTTAAAACGCAGCCATGGTGCCCTGAGGACAAAACTAAAAGAAAAAGGAAATTAACATTTTCTTTCACTCCAAAGTTAACACAGCATTTTACTGAGGGCAACCGCCTCATGCTTGACATGCCATTAAGCATATTTAAAGACTTTGCGACCATCGACAAACTAGCCCGTGAGGGTTTGAGACTCAAAAAAGTTGACCTTGCCGAATTTCTGACAAGCACACAAAGAGAAACCTGATGATTTCCGTCTGCTTTCAGTTAGTGTGTTGTTCATCATCCAGATGTTCCCAATCACATGGTGTCCTGGTGCCCTACAAAGAAAAAAAAACTTCCTGAAAGAAGAGATTTTGTGAAGAGCACATAGACTGCTCTGTCAGATGCTAGACTCCTCATTTGAAAGGAACATATGATGAGATTAAGACTTGTTATTACAGCACAGCTGAGGGCAATGCCAAACATGTGGATGGAAGCAAGAAATGCTAAAACCTTCAATGCAAGTTATTTTGGATAAAAGCAGAGAAGTAGAAAAAAGTCTCTGACGGGTCTATTTTATTCATATTTATTCATATACAGTGAGCTTTATGTTTTCAGTGCAGTTAAGCTGATGTATGTTGGGGGTGGCAATCAGGCATCAATGGAGTTTGCTGAAGATAAGGTAACGAAAAGGCAGAAAACAGGGACAGGAAGTGAAGTTATTCACATTACACATACACACGATGCAAAATATAACCACTAAGGGTCCTAATAAACATGATAGCTCCACCTTTTTAAGAAAGCAGAACCCCCTCGGTATATAATGGGGCATAATTAGGGATTGTGTTATTTTTAAATGTATGCCTGTGTGTACATGTGTGTACTTGTAACTTAATTTTCAGATCTGAGTCTGTAAATGACTTTCTTTTTAAAGATTTATTTTTTGGCAAATGTTTCTAAATGTTCCATTGACTTAACATGGAATCAAATTTCATAAAAATCTCATTGAAACTCACAGCACTTGTGGAGGTCACCAGTCTATAGAAGGGCATGCGAATCACTATGCAAATGTGAATTTTTTTACCATTAACTTATAATGGACATTTATGACATCCCCCTAGCAACCAACTTCTTTCCCCTAGCAACCAAATTTTCTGAAATCTATCTCAGCTTTGGTATGGAAACATTGGGGTTGGTTTAGATATCATATGATGACAAAGCAACATATTATGTCACTGAACCCTCCATAGCAACCAGGCTGTTTACCATAGCAACCAATTTTGGATATCTCTGCCTCAGTTTAGGAACATTTTTGAGAAATTGGTTTATTTCACTCATTATGTGCAAACTAGTTGATTTTGCTATTGGATCAGGCAATGGAGAGTGACAGGAAGAGAGGCAGGACGGAGAGTGGAAGGATCAGAGGAACTGAACCCATGTCGCCCTGCTCAACTGTGCATACACAAGGCCGGACTGTAAATGAGTTTCTAAATTTGTAAATTTTAATAATTAAAAAATAAATGGATCTCCATTTACATGTGTTTTTGGTACATCTCTGCTGTAAATCTTTTGGTGTGCACTGAATAGAGATGGATGGATAGATAGGTGGATGGAATGAAAGGGTACAAGTGAGGAGGAATAGAGATGGATGGATAGATAGGTGGATGGAATGAAAGGGTACAAGTGAGGAGGAATAGAGATGGATGGATAGATAGGTGGATGGAATGAAAGGAAACGTATGGATGGATGGGTGAAATGAAAGGGTAATCCAAGCAACTTTTGCTCCACTGTGTTTTTTTTTTGCCAGAACTTTGAAAAACACAAGCCATATCACAGGTCCTGTACTTCCAAGGGTTATCCCTTCTTTAATCCACTGGTCTGTAAAATGAAATGGAAAGACGATTGTGTCTTTTCTCACATTTTAATTTTCAATTATCTTGCAAATGAAATAGAAAAATCTTGCACATATAAAGCAGCACATGCATTGGTGCGTGCAGAGACTTTTAAACTAAAGCAAAAAAAATGTTTCCCAAAAGTGAAGAGCAATTCTGTCTTTTTTTTTATCTTCCACATAGCTTTTCACCTGACACAACATGCCATGGGCTCTAAAGCTGTGCTCTTCTGTCTCTTTTGTGATGCTAATATTTATTTTGGAAACATGTCCCACGACCCTCGATCAAAACCCAATGAAATGTGATATGCGAATCACTTGGAGTCGATTTTGCAGTCTTGGATCAGAGTAAGAACACACAGAGCACTGCAGGACACACTGCAGAGAGAGTCAATAAAATATACGAGCTGTAAAAATAAGCTGGCAGCGTCTGGAGACAGAAGTGTGCACAAGGGCTGCGATTGTCAAGTGTGAAATATGGCTCAAGCTTTCATATGTTCTAGAAATAAATGTACAATACATTCAGAGCTCTGTGGACAATGAGATGTTAAAAAGGAAGAAAGATCTACATAGAGCTAGAGCCCAAGAACAACAGATACTTTTTGTCCGTTGGCAATGAGCAGATTCTTTGTGTTGATGGAATTATCTATTTTCAACTAAATTTAAACTCCTTTTTCATGAATATTTAGATTGTAAGCACTGTCAATCTGGAAAAACTGTCAAACGGCAAGAAATTTGGACTATTATCATTAAATCTGTTTACTAAAACATACTAAGAACTTCAGTGTTTATATTTTAACTGTGCCTTTTCTCATTTTGTTTCCCATAAAGTGCTTTGAAACATTCATAACTTTCTGAGTCCACCCTGGGCCTGATCCTGGTGTTTTAAAAAGGTAGCAGGAGAAGCAGAATAAAACATGAGCTTCGTCACAGTTCCAGTTTGCCCAGTCAGAGCTGGGAAATGTACACATTCGTTATCTTCATATCTCTTTTGAATGCTGAGTTATAGATGATCCTGTCCAAGCTCCTTTAAATAAAGTTTCTCCTGATTGGTCCTCCACTCAAATGCTGATAATTTAAGTGATTTAACAGAATTGTTTGCTGACGTTTTCTCTCTTTTCCTGTTTTTTTTGCTCCAAAAATTCACATTTGACTGGCACAGCACTGGGATTGGTATGTTAATCCAGATAGCTGTAAATAAACTCTGGGTGCAACAACTCGCCCTGGGCTCTTTCAATGTCTTGAGGTGCTGCTACTGCGCATGAGCATATTCGGATGGCACCCTAGAGTCTTTGTAAACAATGCCATTGACATACCTCAGACCAATCAGAAACTACAAGTTAAAATAAAGGCTTTACTTACTGCTAGCTTCATAAGCCCTAAACACTTAAATATACTTGGCTTTAATGTTTCATTTGAAAATAATATATTACATTTATTTTCTTCATAAATTCTTATTCACGTTTAGTTCAAGGAGCAGTGAGTGGTATGCTGGCACCCTATTGACCAGGTGTCTTACTGAAGGCATGAGAACTAAAAATGAACACATGAGGAATAATGCAGTAACGAAAGCATGAAAGCACACCAAACATGAATCTTTTTTTCATGTCCTGTCTCGCTCAAAAGCCATCACATGGGAGAGTAGATGCTTTGCTGAGTTGGACAGTTTTGCTTTCTCCAGGGGAGTAAAACACCTGGTGTGGTGTTTTCTCCTCTGGATTGGAGCATTGAATGTATGTAAATATTTATTAGTTGTGGTTCCCGCGAGTCAGTTTACATTAGTTGTGACAGGACAAGACGGCGTTGGACTGAAAGGGGGAGTGGATACGGGATTGGGGAAGGTTGAGGGGGAAAGGTTCATGATACATTTTAGATTCTTCCAAAAAGAATCTTTGAAGACTCTTCATTTTCTCTCATTGAGCCTTGAGGCTTTTCCAATGGTCGGTGAGATGATTTGGTTTGGGTTAGGCCAGGTTTTCACTATATAGTTAGTAATACATAAGAACTGCCAAATATATCTGTCAACAGTGTGTAAATCTGACACGTGTATAAATCTAATGCAACTGATGGCTCCTTAAATGAACCCTGACTAGGCACCCGTGAGGAAAAAAGCGCTTCAAGTGGCTAACTCGCCAGTTCTTTCAGGGAAAGCCAAGGGTTAAAGAGCTGCCAACAGAGCAAAGAATGGCTACTCTGAAAAATTAGAGACAACATTTGACTTGCAGTGCCTGTATACACTGTCTGGGACACAAGCTAGCTACAAACTCAAAAAAAAGAGAAAAAAAAGCACCCTTGGGGTTATCAGTTTACTGCTGTGTTTAGATAATGATATCGAAATAGAAAAGACATGGTTTCATTTTATTCTTGAAGAGAGACAAAAAAAAAAGTGTTTTTGCAGCGCACAGATTTGTGTGACAGTTATTCTATAATCCAACGAGCATTTCTCCCGAAATTGCATCGCAAGATTAAAAAAAATTCTACAAATATTTTTTATGGAAGAGGCTTCACAAACCGTAGCTTCCGTATTACCAGTGATTCAACAAGAAAAAAAGATTTAAATAATTTATCAACATTTTTATATTACCTTTGATCCTAGTGTCTAGGTTAAAACCTTAATAAATAAAATAAGTTTTTTTATAAATGTATTAAGGTAAAGACATAGGCATATGTATGTAAAATTAATCAGTAATAATAAATAACTTCTTCAGAAAAAAAACAATACTTACAGTAAAACAATGCAAAATAAGTCTTTTCATTTTAATGTGTAGAATCATTTACATAAAAATTTTAATCATTTAATAGAAATCATTTCGAGGTGTAAATGTGTAATCAGATAATTAAAACACATTTTAAAAGTTTTAAGACCATAATGCAAAGAGCGTCAGTGAGGCAGTGATGATGCTTTTTTTAAACATTTTTTACTTTCTGTTTTTTATACATTGTTTTATCAAGTTCCTCTTGTTTCTCGTACAGTTTTACTTCTTTTTACCTGCGGGAAGTTCCCAGACGATATCTCCTAGTAACCCCAGACACATTAGGGTGGATCTTAATTTTTAAGTTGAATTTATTTTTGTGAGAAAAACAGCTAAACAGCTACTCTTCTAAATATCTTCATATGTGTTTAAATGAAGAAAGAACCCCCCGCCATCCATTTGTACTAAATGTGTTTTGATGAACAGGGGTTTAATTTGCTGTAATTGAATTTAATTTGAAAAGGCGTCTTCAAACAAGCTATTGTACGGAGAAGTGGGCTGTCAGATGTTTGTGGGATGAGAGAGAGTCTCAGAATGTGTCTTTGTGTCAAACACACTCACAACACAGACACAAAGACCCACAGTGTCCTGAACTGAAGAGAGTTAGAGGCTGACTGCAATCAGACCCTTCCCAAAATTCACAGCAGATGAAAAATCTTGTTGAAGTTACGTTTGCGTTCCCCTCAAGAGAGAAAAAGAAGTTTGACTTTGAACATTTATCTGCTTTTTCCCCAACCCTGTAGTTATTACAGCTGGATTGAACAGAGGCTTCTGAAAGCTCTGAGTTGGAGTTTAGAGTTCTTTCTTACACTGTAATCCACAATATAACGATCAGTTTGGCCTATTTTAAGGATACTTTAAGCCTTCTGGATTATAACTTTTCAAAACTTTTTAAAAGGATTGAGTAAAGACACTTCATCGAGAAAGATACACATTTTACACCTTTGTTTTGAGCAGAAATAGAAATTTACAAAGGCATTCTGTGTTTGTGCAGTTATTTTTGCATAAGAAGATATGTAGAGTACTGGAAGGAAGTCTAATCATAGGATTCAAATACCTTCCATAATGTTCTGAGAGGTTCATGAACCTCAAATTTGCAAAGTTTTATTGTAATATTTAGAAAACCACTAATAGTTACCTGCCACAAGCAGATGAGAAATGCTTCCGATATTCTCTCTAATGCAAACAGCAGACTGTGATTCAGAGTATATTTGTTGAAAAAGCTTTGACTGGACATGTGAGGATGAGTGAGGCATGAATGTGTAAAAGAAGAACTTTCAGGGGCTCCAAATGCCTAAAGCTAAAGCTAGCTGGAGGTTTGGACCACATAGATGTGTTTACTGAAGAAGTAGACAAAAAGAAAGAAGAAAAGCAGAAAATGGGAAATTCACCCGGAGGAGCGAAGACGTTTCGTATGCATCAAGAGCAGACCACCCTGAACAAGACACACACGCACACGCACACACACTCCTACAGTCAGACTAGACAACCAACTCAGTTAAAAATTAAACAAAAGGCTAACACTGCTTTCCATAATGGTTTTGGAATCATCAATCATTAAACCCATTGTAGAAGGTTCATGTTCAAAATCAAACCCATGTTTCAAAAGGTTTAATGTGACATATCAAGCAAGAGAATGGGTGCAAGTCTGGAGCAGATAAACATCAGTGTGCGTGTTCTTCCATAGATGTGAGTTCAGCATAAGAACGCAGACATCTGATGTCTGAATCATTTAGCTGCTGACATGGAAGAGTTTAAATTAGATTAATTAATCCAATCTTTGCAACGTTTCTGGAGCTCAGTCAAGTGAAGATCTAGCTTCAAAAATTGCTCAAAGAATGTTGTCGCTCACATATTTCTCACTTCAAACTTTATCAAAGCTAGTGGATTAAGTTCATGGACCATAGCATATTAGCTCTTACTAAAAATCACAGCAGCATTGATCTTTAAAGTAAAAAAAAAAAAAATCCAGAATCCATTTAATATTTAGAAGTCTCTGCACACACCGGTGTATTTGCCAAACACAGCGGCTGTTTTGAATTAAGTGGGAATGGCGCAACCAGCATCATTTTTTTTTTGTTTCAAATATAATGTGTAGGCTTCAAAAATGTTATTAGTTTCGGGGTTTAAATGAACATCATAAGAGTCATGACACGTACTTAGCAAGGTAATTCAAATTAAAATCTGAGCTCGTCTTTCATGTTCATTTTACTCACCCTAAATTGATGTCATCAGTGCCAACTAGTGGTGAAAGGAATCAATAACAGTTGGAACTACAAAACCTGTGATATGGCTTGTATTTGTCAAAGTTTTGGCACAAAAAAGCACAATGGAACAAAGTGCTTGGAACAGTGTATAATGTTAAGCATATTAACATATTTGTTTGTTGTTATAGCAACAGAATTTTTTAGATTCTCGCTCAAAATTATATTACTTAGAATTTCAGGTTTGTTGTGGAATTATCAATCCACTTCACTTCAGAATTTCAATGCACTACACTTGTTGTTTTTACAAATAAAACTTGCAACAACACAAGCCCAGTTTAGAAACGACTACATCAACGACCACACGAATCATCATTAAAAGCTTTCAATTCCTATATTATATATATATATATAGAGTTGTATATAAGTAGGATATATATATATATATATACACACTAAACAAACTTAAAACCTATAAACTATTTTTTCTACAGTGATTGACGCCTATCCTGTCCAATCAAATTGTGTATAAAGAAACAATCCCCTGAAACTGAGATCTATCAAATGTAACCAATCCGATAGCATCACATCAATATAATCAGTAGAAATAGAAATTATTTTCCAAGAACAGCTTGTTTACTTTCTTATATCGTCTTAGTCGCCAGGAGATAGTACAAAATTTAATTATGTAACAGTTATTCTCCCGTGCTCTCTTTTTTCTGTCTTTCTACTATTTTGCACTCTCTATATCACTCTTTCTCTCTCATTCTATTTCATTCTTGCTCCTCTTTTTCTCTTTCCTCTTTATTTTTCTCATCCTATTTCTCTCATTCTTTACTTTCCCTCTTTATCTCATTCTCCTGTTTTTCTGTTTTGTTCAGTCTCTCTTCTATTTCACACTCTCAACTCTACTTTGAGTACTCTACTTTCATTACTCTATACTTTTTTGCCAAGTAAAGGTACTTTTACTTGAGAATAATATTTCAGTACTCTTTACACCACTGATATCTTATTTATTGAAGAATTATTTAAATTTCAGACAGTCCATGTTCTTTCCCTTCTAAAGGGAAGACTTTGTATATGTTTGCTCTATTCCTTGCAGACATAAACTTCCTGTGTGAGATCATACCCTTCTCCTGTAATCATCTTAATCAGGAAAACTCCAAGTCTGTTGAGCCAAAAGATTAACAGACTAAATAAACACAAAAATCTTCACATGGGTAAAGCACGCACCACCCTGTGAGGCAAAGTCATTCCTCAAGAGCTACAACCTCAGAAGGTTTTCTTTTTGATTCAAGAGATATGCTAGTAGAACTAAACATCCAATATTACCCTAGTGTTGTCAGATGTGTTTCATGAAGGCTGCAGCTAAACTGTGCAGGACCAACCCCTGCTCTAAAGTTAATCATTGCACCAAGCTTCATAAAAATGCTTTAAACATTTGGTTTTCACATTAAGCCTCAAACTTTAAGGAACTGGTT
This sequence comes from Danionella cerebrum, assembly GCA_007224835.1. Lineage (NCBI taxonomy): Eukaryota > Metazoa > Chordata > Actinopteri > Cypriniformes > Danionidae > Danionella > Danionella cerebrum. The sequence goes on along the minus strand of SRMA01027179.1, from coordinate 217,576 downwards.
ATCCATTCAGAACAACGTCTTACTTTCGACTATTTAAAGCAAGGTCATCCAGGCTGAAGAAGGACTAGTCTTCACCCGTTTGCACTGCATTCCCTGTTCTCTCCCCACATCTGCTTTCAAAATTATGCAGAGTCTGACACTTGAAACATGAAATCAACATAATTATTACCAAGGGTCATCTATGATAAATATTTTGAAGTTAAAATATGAGACCGACACTCAGCGGTAATCTTTCAGACATGCATGAGAGAGGATGTTATACTGTAGGGTGCACATAGGGCTTGGTACATAAACACTTGACTAAACACTCTCACTGGTGTTCAGATAATGTGTTTTCCTTGTTCCAGATCATTGTACTTGTCTGCTAATGACACAAATTCCCCCTACAGGAGGTATCAAGAGGTCTCAAGTGAAGTGTATTTTGGACAAACTTACACTTACAAGGTCCAAAGACATAAGAAAGTGGAGGAATCTCAATAATGCAAGCCAAATCTCTTTTTTCTGTGTAAAACACATAAGAATTAAGTTAAGGCTAAATGATCTTTGGACGGAATGGATAAACACATATACTTAACATGACACTTTCTTTAAATGATGTACAAGATTCCTACTTCTAGAGGAAATGCTCCATTTATCAAACAACAGACATACTCCCTAAAATGTTGGAAAGCAATATGGAAAATATGCAATGATTTAAGCCAAAACACTTCAACCTTGACACGAAAAGCTTCATTGTCTCTCCCCAGTCTCTGTAACAAGTGAGCATTAGGTGGGGCTCAAGTTAAGAAAAGCCATTTGACACATTTTTAAACAAAGAATCTAGACCTCATTCACATTATGCACCGAATCATATTTCACATTATATGCACCTCTCAACAGCGGATACAGTAACCGACCAAAGAAAATCTCTCTTTTCCACAGAACCCTTCCTCTCTGGACTGGTCCATTCAGAGCGCTCTGTCGTCTCTTTTCCCCCCATTTGAGGCTACTGCTCCTACTGTTCTTAGCCAGCTCTTTCGCACCATTGAGGAACGTTACCATGGAGATGCTCTGCAGTGCCTGCTGAACTTCCTTATCCCAGCCAAACATATTTTAGAGAGCGTGCAACAAGCTGCATGTGTAAGTATACGTTAATCACCAAAAAGTGTTCAAACTCTTACCAAAAAGTTTGCAAATCAACCAAATGAAGCCAAACAAGAACATTATGGTGGAAGAGTGGGTAGCACTGTCGCCTTTCAGGGAGAAGGTTGCCAGTTTGAGGCTCACCTGTGACCTGTGAGGAGTTTCATGTTCTCGCAATGAGTTTGCTCCAGGCAGGCCCACCGCTGGCAAAATGGGTGCTCTTGGCAGACATGTACTATGGTGACATGTACTAAATGTGTTTTTCCCCAAAAAAGCCAAGTTCAGGATGGAATAACTCAAAAATGCTACTGTAAAATATTGGTACATTTTAAATTCCGATAGTCAAAAATACTTACTTTGATGATAAAGAGTTGTGAATACACACATAATAGAAAATTAGAAGAGGAACCCAGCACATACTTTTTGTGAGTACCCAATACTACATGCATTTTTCCACAAAAAGACAAGTTCAGTAAAAATTCTTACATTTTGTATTTTCATAGTAAATAATAATTATTTCAATAATGTAATTATTATAAGAGAAAATGAGAAGTGGAACCTCAAAACACATTTAACAAGTCATCTAAACATGAAAATATCCTGGGGTTAATAGAATCATCACATGGAACCACATTTAAATATTTCGTATTGAAAGATATGAACAGACTAAATATAAAACACATGAAATCTAAAATATATTTACATATTTATAACTCGATGGGTGAGACCATTGTGAAATATTCAACTTCATAACAGCCAATGCACTGTTCAAAGTTTGAAATTGAAAAAGTAAACCTGCCGTGATTAAGAAACCACTCAGATAAACTCCAGTCGCATGAAAATTAAACAGTAAACCTGGCGTGAACAAGAAATCACACAGATACATCTGTTGCATCTGTTTAAAGAGGAGCAGAAGGGGTAAAAAAAGTAGCTCATACTGCTTTTGCAACTCTATAACTGAAAAATATTTCTAAACATAATACACTCACTGGTGTATTTGTTTAAAAAATGTAAATTTCTTATTAATACATTTTCTTTTATTACTCTATTTTTTTATCCTTTTTTTTTTCTTTTGAATAATTGATATCGGTGCCCCCCTCTGGCAGTTGGTGGTCTATGCGGACGGCAACCCTTGCGTATGGGGAATGGTGCTGCTGCCCTGGATTTCTCCCAGGGCCTGGTTGATTGAATAATTCCCCTCAAGTGTGATGGACTGGTGACCTGTCTAGTGGGGCTCCCGAAAGTGTACTGAATACCAGTAGACCCCTGTGACCTCAAAAGGGAACATGATCAGAAAAAAAATCTATGAATGAATGAATGAAGCCAACCAAGAAGACAAATTGTATATTGTATGTTTCAATAATAATAATAAAAATTCTCAAATGTCATTAAAATGCTAATTGGAATGCTAAAAATGCAAAGAGCTGTAGGGTTCAGTTTATTGGTTCAACAATAATTATTTAGGGTCAGAAAGGTAAGGAAACAAAAGATTTGAACTGAAGAACTAAAGGAAGAACTGAACAAGTGAAAGTAAATGAATTTTAATGTTTGGGTGAACAAAGCCTTTAAAGGATAAAATATGTCAGCATACAGGGTTAGATGAAAGCAGTTCCTGTGCAGGGATTTCTTCCATGTTGACTTTTATGGCTCTGATCCCACATGCTACTTATCCTTGTCCACTCAGCCCAAGATTGTTTTGTTTTATCTTCAGAAAGAACAAAGGCCTTCCAAGGCAGCTTCTTCTGAAATGGATTCAAGAATGTTCACATTCTAGCCATTACACAGACATCAATACACAAGCTTTTAAGAATAGGGGGCCATAACATTGTGTCACTTTTACTTTATCTGCGAGGTAAGAAACTAACATGTTACATTTTCTCTCCCCCAAATTCCCCACTCCTCTAGGCTGCATACTCTGATGTCCTGTTCCAGTGTGAGGGCTGGCCATTGTGCTTGAGAGATCGAGTGGTAATTCAGCTTGCCCCAATCAACCCTCTTCTTCTCCGACCTGGAGATTTCTACTTGCAGGTGGAACCTTTTGGAGAACAGTCGGCAAGAATTGTCCTAAAAAGTCTGCTTGTACAGGAAGAGCTCCTGTGTCAGGAAAATCTGGTGCTACAAGCTGGATCCCGGGTTCTAGAGAGCCCTACAATTGAGGGGACACCCATCCCTGAAACCTCCTATCCTTGCATTTTCACTGAGTCTTGGCTAAAGGAAATTAATGAAGGCCGTCATGGAAATCCTCTGCATCTGTGTGTACTATCCTCTGATCATGGGGTTGTGAAGGTCCCTTGGACTAAAGTCTCAAACCCGGAATTCCTTGACAGACCAAAATCTAACATCTGGCCTGAATCAAAGCCATGTTCAGCAGCAACTATCCGTGTGGCAGATATTAAACCTGAGATTTCAGAGAAGGAGCCCCAGCCAGGAGTACTTGTAGACATTATACCTCAAGAAATTGAAACTGGAGTCCTTAAGGTAAAAGATGACATGGCTTTTTCTGTTCAGGTGGTAGAGGGAGGAAGCAGACTAGTGAAGATTGACCAAGGACACCCAATAAGCAGTTTTTCTGGAAAACCAATTGGCTGGGTCTCTCCGAATACCTGGGACAGCAGACAGAACCGTGAGCTTGAAGGAGAATATGTGGATCTGCTGGAGTTCAACAAGGAGAAAGCTAACTTTCTCATCCAAAAAATAGCAGTGCCTCCTAAGCCATGGGGATTTCAAGTAGTCAGAACTGCTCAAGCTGCACTGAAAAGCAACATGTCGGAGGAATTCTTGAATCAAACCAAACAGCCATCTGACCTTATTCAAAACAACCCGGAATCCAAATGCAGGTATCGGCAGTCTTATGTGGCTGCACTCAGGAACCCTGTAAACTTCGAGAGAGCAGACATCATGGTTTCCCTAAATGAATCCAGCTCAGATGTAGTGGAGGTTGAACACACCAGTGAAGGATATGGAGTTGGCCTCAGACTTCAACCTTCAAGTTGTATATTTGGCCAGACACCAAACCAAGCAGAGAGAAACCTGATGCAATCCTTTGAGAACTCGGCCAAACAAAAGCAAAGCTCAACTCAGGCAAATCAAAGTGTGCCTCATGACTGTAGTTGGAGGGAAAATGCAGAGTGTCCTGACCAATACTTGAACCATCAGATCACTAATATAGTTCAAGTGAGACAGCCTCACAAGTCATTCCCTGCTGAGCATCAGGATCTCCCACAGACTGTCTTGGGAAATAAGGAATTGCTCAACAAAAGGCCCCACTGTCTCAATGACCCTACCAAACAAGATTCATTTCACATGAGGATTAATGCTCAGAAGCACGCCAAAAACCAACACTTGCCCAAAATGGGAATCAGGGCATTACCTGATCACAGTGGTCTCAGGCAAGATGCTAATCTATGTTTGCAAGGTTTCTCTCATTTACAGAACTCACAAAACCTGCCAACCAGCTCCAAACAAACACCGCCATTACAATTCACTCAAAACATATTCCAAATTGGGAACATTCCACTGGATTGCAATGTCTATTCTGATAACAGACATTATGGAATAGGCCCAGGATCATCTATACAGGTGATCAAGGGAAAGAGCAGGTCTAAAATCCGCTCATCCTCTTTAGTCTCTGAAACGTTCCAAGAGAACAAGCTGATCAACCGAAGCCGCAGTGATGTCTATCCAGAGATAATTCCCATGTTGCCTACTATTCAGGGAATGAAATACACAGTAGACCCGTTATCCCCAAAATTAAACAGGCAACAAGGAGCAAACAAGGGTGAGTTCATTTAACCGTCTTCATTTATGAACAAACTTGCTTTGAATCTCAACTAACCTTGTTGATAAATGAAGTAACGTGATGTTTTGCCATCATCTTGGTTCCTGGTTTCTTCATGGCTAAAAGAAAAGCATGTTCTGACATGAATGATATGAACACTCGTGAAAAAACAAACTACAAAGAGACACATCTAGAAGTCACCCTTCAAGACATGCATTTAGAGATTAATCTGTGACTTTGACCCTAGTCCTCTGCTGAGGAGAAACTTCCTGCTTTGGAAGGTCATCTTCAAAGAGAGCAATGTTACACTGGCCAAAGGTCAGGAGTGTGCATAGTGTTCCAAAGGGGAATTTCTGCAGCCTTTCATCTGATCTCTTTTTGCACCAGAACAAAACGAAAGCATTCATACAAGAGCAATACCCAAAGTACAAACAGAAATCTCCAAAAACAAAATGCCATGGAGAAGGCACCAGATTGTAGATTGTTCTCCATTCACACATTCTGTCAAATCTTCAATTAGGAGAGATCAAGCATAGGGAAACATACAAACTTCACACAGGAAAACTCTGGGGCAGCCCCAAACAAAGCCCTTTTGCTACCTGATTTACAGCGCCATCTGGCTGTGACACCATGTCATTACAGTGTTGCTCAATTTATTCCAAAAGTGTCTTGTCTTCAGATTTTCACCAACATTGACAAGAACTGACTAGCACTCTTCTACTATAGAATTACCCCGACTGGCACAGACTAGCACTCTCCTACTATTGGACTTACTTATGTGACTGGCACTCTATTGGATAGCACACAACATGTGACTTCATCCGTTCCTGAAGCACAGTGTAGACACAAAACATTTAAAAGTGTACTGTCAATGTATACTTTAGGATTAGTTGTTTGTACACCTGTTCTATTCTTAACGTGTTTGCGGTAATGCTAAAGAACACAAACGCGTTAATTAACGGTAATAAAAGCAAAAGCGTGTAGAAGTCACGTCGTGTGCTATCCAATAGTACGAGAGAGTTCCAGTCGAGTCACCTGCTAGAAGTCATTTGAACCAGACCCTTCTCATTTATTTTGAGTTGAGCATAGAGTAATCCTTCCTTTTTGTCCAAACTTGCAAAACTAGGCTGCCTATAAATGTACAAGTTAATGTTGAGTTAGGTTCTTTTACCATTCTTTTATTTAAACTTACCGTTGCTTCAACTAATGCTGTGTTTTGTCTTTCTTTCAAGAAGTATCATCTGAAAAAGCAGGATCTTCAGTTGAGCAAAACAAATCCCAGTTTGAACAACTGTTGATAGAAACGTCTCAGAATGGGATTCAAGCAGCTCCACTTTCTAAGGACCCCACAGTCCAGAACATTCTCCAGCTAGGCATCATCTGTCTACCAGGTGTCCCTTTAACTTATTTTAAAAATTGAACAGTGAGTTCATTCGACATGTGGTTAGTTCTCCAAGATTTTTGGAACAAGCTACCATCCGAGTTCCTTAACTCAAAAACCTGTGAACCTAGAAGAATTGCTGCTGTTTTGAAGGCAAAGGCTGGTCACACCAAAAATGGTTCATTGATGAATATAAAACAGTAAAATTTTTGCAAATATATGTCTACAGTATTTTTTACAGTATTGTATACACTTACAGAAACTAAAGAAATATTTCTTTCCTACAAGTCGTCCATTGCAGGTCACTGCTTTATCTCGTGTAAATACTAATCTAATAGTGATATTCTAATACTTCTTACATGCAATTACAAGTAAAAAGTGCAAAATGAATTAGAAAAAAAAATCTTACCAGCTCAATCCAGCTCAGCCCAGCTAAAAACCACCTTGAACCAAAACACAGTCATGAAGGGTGTTTCAGTGTAAAGAACTCATTCCATTCTAATTCTAAGTTGTTTTTCAAGAAAGGTGACTAATCTAGAAAGAGTAATCATGTTAATTGTTGCTGACGAAGCCTAAATCGGGGAAAAATGTCGAATCTTATTAGTATGTGCTCTAACCCCATCAGGTGGTCGTGACAGAGCTGGTCGGGCCGTGGTCGAAGTTTACGGGGGTAGGAAAGGCTGGGCATCTCTTCATATATCTCCTCTGGAGGTTTGCAAACTGCTGCTCTACCTGCACTCCATCCCCAGGTTGGTAGACCTTTTGGAAGGTTGGAGTAACACAGAAAGCCTGCAAACCACCAGGGGGCAGTAAGAGCCCATGGGATGGATTTCAGTTTTTTTTTTTTTTAAGTTTAGACTGAAAAACATATGTTCATTGGCCCTCATTGAATGTGTGATTTTTTTTTCTCCCCTAGGCCTGAGGTGAGAGAGCTGGGACTCACTGTAGTGATTGACAGCAGGAAGTGCCTTTTGCCCTCTGCTTTCTATAAATCGCTGCTAATGGTTCAGGTGGGGACTAGCATATTCACGGTTATATAAATCATATTCAATGCTATTTTCCTACAGGACTCATTTTCTTTAAACATCCCACTCCCCTTTCTCTCTATTACCCCCCTCAGGAGCAGGCCCTTCATGCAGTGCACACCATAATGATGCTTGTAAATAAAGAAGCAAATCCTCGCCTAGAAAAACAACCAGGTCTACAGGTAAATACAATCAAATCACATACTCAGTATTATGATAATTAATACGCTATGTTTTTTATCATTGATTGATTCGATGAACACTTAACGTGAAGAAAGAAAGCAATTACATTGAAATGTATTCGTAGCAACACTTGGTGATGCAGGGTTTAGCACTGTTGCATCTCTTACAATACCTTTTTAATATTCTGTAACGCTTTAGAAACCCCTAACATTCATAGCAGCCTGTCACATATGTTAAATGTATTCTCTCAGATAGATGTTGTGACATCTCTGAAGGCTCTTCATAAAACAGTTGACGGACAGCAGTTGACCTCTGAGTTCGCCGGAACCTTCACATACAGTCATGAAGATTGGATTCATTTTCACCAGGTTGGAATAGATGCACTCATATGATGGGCATCCTTTACATAACAAGCCCCAGACATAAAACACAATCACCGCACACTGATAGTGACTTTATGTGTGCCCTTTAGAAACTTTCCCTCTTTCAACTCGACCTTCAAGCTGCATCCTCACTACTGCAGTCAGCAATCAGGAGGCTAGATGTAAAAAACACAGATTCTGCAAAGGTAAAGTACAGAGGTCTATGATGTGTGTTTGTGTGGGTATAACAATATATTGTGGCACAATTTATCATGATATTAAATATATCTTGGCGTTACAGGGGTGTATAGGACAGGTCAAGTGTCACACAGGGCCAAGAGGAGGCTTGGATTGGTTCAATGCTTATTAAAACATATTGAAATGGTTGCACACAGCTTATTGAATAAAACCTATTAAAGTTTATATTATTTAATATTAAATTAATAAAGCAATATTTTCTAATGGCTCTCTCAGTAATTTCAAGGGAAAACATTTTCAACAGGCAAATAGAGGACAGAAAACCCCCAGGTTTGCCTTTCACCTCCATGATCATTTGCTCTGCCTCTGACGTGGCTGCAAACCCCCGTTCTCAGTGTCCACCTTCCGGTTAGCTATTTTTGGAGATGGGGTAGCTGACGTCGATGCACAGGTCAATGTATAAACAACCAGCACACTAACCAATCCGACTGAACAAGACCTGTATATAATTAAAATTTTTTGGATGACTCGTAACCATGGGAGACCACAGGCATCCACTCATTTTGGATCAACCTCTGCATCACGGCTGCCTTAAAGTTGACATCGCTCTGATTGCCGATGGATATTGAAGCAGAGACGCGCTTGCTCGGCTGTTGTTAGTTCGCAAGCTACCGTTGCATTGTGGGCAATGTAGTGTTTGTGCCAGTGGGTTGGTTTCAATAGTAATTTAATATCATATAGGGGGACATAGTAAATTTATTCATGATTACCCTCTGGGCTGCGGACCTTGACTTTGACATATGTGGTCTAAGAGGTTTATAATGTGAAAAAGTATGAGAAAAGTTCTCATAAACTTTTATGAGGAACAACAGGAACTTTAAAAAGCTGTATAAAAAGAACATTCTCACTCAGAGAACAAAGAATATCTTCCTCATTAATATTGAATGCATGCGCACAAATTTATCGCTGCCCCTTGAGGCTTGGAGATGTGTCACACTCTGTTACAAGAGTTCTCAGATTTACATAAGCTTTATCTGAAAACGTAAAAAATTACATTTATTTTCCAGTGACGGTTCAAACATTCAGGTGTTAAGAAAATAGTTTTGTAAAGCTTTTGTTTTCATTAAAAAATTTTTTTTGTAATCCTGATACATATCATACTGTGTATTAGGTCCTGACCAGAGTGTTTCGTCACATAAATAATATTTAAATTAAATGAAACCGCACTTTATCATTCAGGACGTTGAGTTCTGTATCCAGGAGCAGAGGAGCTCCATGAAGCGGGTGCTTGAAGACACACGATTGGTTGGTCTCCAGCAAGTGGGTGGTTCGATTCTGGCCCGGCTGAGAAAAGAGGTGTCTCGATTTGCTCACTCTGAAGACTTCAGGTACTTACCTCGACCTGCCTGTAAATATTTTGGGCAAAAAACTAGAATCCATAATATAGTATTACTATGTTAATATTGTTTACTCAAAAATGATTATTTGGTCATATTTTGAAGATGTGCGACCAGACTAGCGGTTGTTTGTTTACATTTTGGTCATGTTTAAAATAGTTTAAATGTAGAAAAAATTCCATTCATTGGGTGATGATACACACACACGCACACACACTATAAAAATGGTTCTCAAAGTCGGGGCGTGCCCGCCAGGGGGGGCGCACAGTCACTGCAGGGGGGGGGGTGCAGATCACCAGCAGAAAAAGAAAAAAAAACAAAAAAATAAACAGCCAAAAGACGTAGAGTAAAAGATGCATCCGTTCGTTAAGGGGGAACAGAAAATGGGGGGGGCAGATTCTTTTAAAGGTTTAAAGGGGGGCTCGACCAAAAAAGTTTGAGAACCGCTGCACTATAATGACTAGATTGGAATTAGATTTGCAAATAGAATAGAAATAGAAATTAGAAACTGCAAATAGTTTGAATTTTGTTTGGAAATGTGAAATAGTACATCGTCTAACTTTAGCTAAATATAAATCTATAATCTCACTTTCCCATGCCCTTAGTCCTGAAAGGGCTGAAAATATACCCTATGAATCAGGACACTCAAAGGAAGCCATATATGTCAGTAAAAGTGTTCTAAAGGATCAGAAAAGGATCAAAAACTCATGGAAGTATTTCATATATTTCAAACTTAAGAAACGTAATGAAACAAAATAAAGGATTGCAAGTTAACTAATTGCTGAGATCTGGTTTCTGACCTTCTAGCATGACTCTTTTCCTGTAGAAATATCAATTTATTAATGACAAAATGACTTACATTTGTGGGTCTGCATGGTTGTGTTGGCACCACTCTTCAGTTAAACAACAAATGTGGCCTCTGCTGGGAAATCCACTTTGGAGAGCTACTCACCCCTTCTCCCTTGAAAAGCAAATCAGGACACCGTTATGTTTCATGGGAATGTGAAAAGGGGTATAGGGATAATGGGTACTGGATAGAAAAAGGTTGTTTTTTTATGAATAATTGATCTTCCTGAGTTTACATGATATGGATTGTAACTGTACCATTGGCCATTGTTCTTTTCTCTCCCGTGCAGAGATTGTTTGGAGCTCGTAACGTGTCTTTACAATCAGGTGGAAGAGGGCGTCCACACACTTGTGATGAAATCCAACCAGTTGCTGCAGCACCTCGAACATGTTCTGCTGTTTAGAAAAACACAAGAGTCACTCAATCAGGTTCTGTACATGCCAAGCATCCAATAACTTACATCAGTTTTATAAGCCATACGTGACATTATAACATTCCAGCTGAGTTACATTGATTATTTATTAATAATGTATTCATGAATACTCATGCATTCATTCGTTTATTTATTGTTTTAATTGATTTGTTTATAAATTGGTTAAGAACTCGTGTCATGTCATGCACCATGGTGTAATGGATGGAGGACGATGGCGGTTCGAATCTTGAACTCGTCATCATTTCCTATCTTTTCTCTGCCTGTTTCTTTCCTGTCATGATACTGTCCAGTTAGTTCCAAATAAAAGGCAAAAATTTTTAGTATGTTGGTGATGAACAGATTGATTCTTTTTTTTATCTTGTGACTAATTCAGATTCAAACTCACATGATGACAAGGACAATGAGTCATTTTCACAGAGATTCTTTGTAGCTGACCCTTAATGAAAACAAAAAAGTTAAAATTAAAGCAGAAGCTTACTTTATGTTACAAATATAATATTTTGTAATTTTGGATCCTGGTAGAAGGTTCACAAAAGTTATCCGAGCAATAACTTTTAGATCGCTATACGGAATCTGAGTATTTTCGGTGTGTTTTGTTGTTACAATGCTTTAAAGGGAATTAAATTTACCTCATTTCCCAAATGTTTTTTGTTAATAGGCCATTAAAATAATTTTGAATAAAAGCATTTATTTCCATGGTTATGTTATTTTCAGATCCAAAAATGGTGTGAATCACAGGAGCAGTCATGGGGGAAAGACGAGGATGGGAATAAAGAAAAAAGCCTTCAGAAGATTGATCGGGAACTTCAAGACATTCAGTCTGTTCTTAAACAAGCAAAGGTGACAAGCATTCCTTATATTACACCATTCATCATTTCTTCTGCTTGTTCATCCTGGTTGTGGTCACATTATCTGCTGTCAGCAGAACAATCACAAGAACACAGTGCTTCAATCACTTGATTCATGTTTTTGGAAAAACCCACACAGGCAAGAGAAGAGCATGCAAACTCCACTCAGAAATGTACAGAGTTGATGTCTGAGTAGCAGCCAACTACTGCATCACAATACCATAGAAAACTAAGATAGACTGCCTTTCAAAGTCCTGATTTGTTTTGGAAGTTGTAATCTATATAGAGATTGATATATGCCTTAAATGTGCAGAATACAGAAATATAGAAATTGTACTAATGACCCTTTTCTTCCAGGAGAAAAAGGAAAAGGGAATGCAGCAAATAAAAGAAGTACAGAACAAAAGCAGAGGAGCAGATGATCCAGAAAGTGCAGAATTTCATTCTAAATCCTCCATGTTTAAGACGATTCTAACCGGGTTTCTCCTGAAAGCAGAAGAGAGGAAATCTGAGCTTCAGACGACTGCTGATCTCTATCGCTTCTGCCAAGAGGTTCATCTTTATTTTTTGTTCTAAAAATGTGAATCATTAATCAGGAACAAAATACACAACAAAGCAAAAAACCAACAACATTTAAATTGGAATTAAAACTTCATTAGTTTATCATAAAGCACTGTGTAAAGGTTTTGGGTGGTGTGACAAATCCTGTAAACAAAGAATGCTTTCAGAAATAGAAGTTTTGATCATTTGATCATCATATTTTTATAGAGAAATCTACATCAAATCAATATTTGGTGTGACCACCTTTTCAAAACTGCAGCAATTCTTTTAGAATTCCTCTGCACAGAGCTTTTGAAGGAACTCAGCTGCTAGGTTGCTCCAAAGATCTGATCTTCTGTGGATGCAGCGTTCTCACCTCCTTCTGTTTCTGCAATCCCAGACACTCTATGATCTTGAGCTCTGGTATGTTTCCGGTCCTTGTCCTGCTGCACAATAAATCACATGCCTCCCTGATGCTACTCCATGATGTATAAGCATCTGCTTGTATTTCTCTGCATGGAGAGTACCATTAATCCTGACCAAATCTCCAACTACTTTTGCAGAAATGCAGCCCCAAACCTCCACCATGCTTTACTTTTGTCTGAAGCACCTGCTGGCACTTTCCTGCACCCCCGTTTCTATGTTTTCCTTCAAGCTTGAGCCGCTTGGCCTTATTCCCATGTCAGAGGTATGGCTGCAACTTTTCCGTGAAGACCACTTCTGTCCAAACTCGCCCTGACAATCGATGGTTGTACCTGGGGTCCATTGGTTTCTTCCAATTCTAAGTTGATAGAACTGCTAGACATCTTCCAATTTCATAGTTTGATATGTCTTTCATCTGCTGCACTAAGTTAACTCGACAACCTTTCATGTCTATGATCCAATTTCATAATGCTTCTTGAAAAGAGCTTGAACAGCACATATTGAAATTCGTCAAGTAGAGACGTTGTTGATGCAGTATGACTACCATGTGTTTTGTTGCTGTGCTCAATCTTGTCATGACAACTGTCTTTCTCAGTGTCACCTTTGTAAGTATTCATTTTACAAAGTCCCTGATTTTTTTCAAGTGTAGCTTTAAGAGTTGATGCTGGTTTTAAGTCAAAAAGTAGAATTTAGTAGAAAAAAGTTGAAAAGGGATTTTACATTTTTTCCTTTGTTCACTCAATTTGCATTTTGTAACTGTACAAAAATTATTATTTATATTTTTGAAAGCATTTTTAACATCAATTTCACACCTGATTAAATATTTTGCATAGTTTGCAAAGGTTACAATGGTGTAAGGTTGGGTTTGGAGCAGTTGTCCCAGAATGTCATCATGAACTAAATGTCATTTTGTGTTTTTCAGGCCTCATCTCTAGTGCAAGAGTGTATGGAGTATTTGGACAAGATTAAGACCTCGGGTTGTCTCTCAAGTTCCCATCTGATCACACTGAAGGATTTCCAGGAACGTTTCCAACATTTCACACCCCAACATTTCCAAAACAGAAGGGCTGCGTTGCTCCAGAAGCTTCCAGATGGGGTCTGGATATGGACTGCACTACAACACCAATGCAGAGACATCAGACTGCGCCTCTCTGAAATGCTCAAGGCCTTGGAAGTTACTGCACAAAAAAAAACCTATGAACTCTCAGAGGACCAGTCAAAATGTTTGAGCGGCAGTGACCTACAAATAATTTTAGATGAGGGCCACACAGACTCCCAAAATAGATGTGGAGGTTATAGAAACTGTGATAATGAGACAGTGACGTATAAAGGAGCAATCTATAATCCCAACATGAAGGAACACGATGAGTTGGATCGTCAACATATTTTAGAGTTTGAGGTTCACAAAAGAAGTGATTTCAAGCAAAGTACACCACGAAAATGTTGTCGAGGACACTCTCACAGTGACACTGATCTCAGACAATCTGGAAAGGTTAATAAGCTCGACTACACATCATGCCACAGACCTCTAATGGTTCGCTCACATAGTGAAGAGTCCTGCTCGCGGTCCTTTGGTTATAATGACTATTTGTGCACAACAAATGCTGAACACGAGTGTAAAGTCATAGAGTCATGTCCAGACCGTATATTGGTGGAGGAATCAGACAGAGGATCGTGGGAAGGAGCGGGATCTGAACTGTCTCATCATGATAGTTTCTCCTCCAATGCTTCTGGCTTGAGCCAAAGTGATATGAATGAGATGAAATCTGCAGACAACATGAGCTTGATCCCTCGCATGGAGCATGCAGATCAGGGAGAGAGTGTGTGCAGGCCTGATGTCACACTGGAGAACAGCACTGAACAGTGAGTAATCGTTAAGCAATAATATACAAAGCTCAAAATCTAAAGGCAACATTTTTGTTTAGCGATTCTGAATTCTTACTTTATTTTTCTTTATAACCCTAAGTTGCTCTACTGTGTGACAGTTATTTCAATCCATTAACCTAGATTTGAAAAAGGGAATGACCCACCAATCTCCTGCTCACAGCTGGGTAGGAATTCTGACAGTGATGAATGAACTGGGGACATGTCTGAGAATTTCACATTTTAAGAATAAAAGAGGGGGTACAGTGGTAAGAAAGCCGAAAAGTAGAGATAAACAACCATTGCATTGATAACAAGCCAGTAACTGTCGCAAAGATTTGCAATTTCTGATGTTGAAAATTGGGTTGAAAAGAAATCCCACAGGGGGCGGCGCAGTGGGTAGCACTGTGGCCTTCAGTTGTCGGTTCGAGGCTCGCCGATGACATTCCTGGAAAGATTTTGCAGGTTCTCCTGGTGCTTGCGTGGGTTTCCTCCGGGTACTCTCACACAATCCCAACCTTTCCAGGGTGTACCCCCGCCTCTCGCCCATTGTGCGCTGGAGATAGGCACCGGCAGACCCACACCAAATTAAAAAAAAGGGAATAAGCAGGTTGGAAAATGAATGAACGACTGAGAGTAACGGTAAATATATTTCGTTATTGGTCAGATAAAGATT
>SRMA01027179.1:0-197500 GCA_007224835.1 Danionella cerebrum | reverse complement strand
TCACTCCCTCACGTCCTGTTCTGTTCTGTATGATTATTATTATTATTATTATTACACAATTCAGCTTTTCTCTAGCTTGCAGTACTTAAGGGTAAATTAAAATGCCGTACATTCTAATCATCATTTCATTTTGAACAGAGTAAGATTTTTTTATTGGTTTGGAATTGATTTTCATGTTGATTGTCTGTTGTTTTCACAGAGATCCGGATGCAGGAACGAGTGTTCATGGGTCTCGGACACAAGCCCTTCATGGACATCCAGCCAAGTGAGATGGCAATCAGTGACAGAGCCGTCAACGGTTCTCCCACAGGACGAGGTAAGACACATTCTCTGCTCAACACTGGGTCCTTATCAACAGTTGTATTTGTTACGTAATTTTTAAAACCGTAGATCCGCGATAGATGTGTAATCCTCCTTCACTGTAAAAAATAAAAGTCTGCTGTAAAGACTTTGTGAGTTTACTCAACTTCAGTGACTGGAGAAGTTGGCCAAAACCACAGATTACTTGACATTTTAAGTTTACTGAAAGCGAAACAAAGGTTACGAGAACTTTTCAAGTTGAGTCAACTTTTTTCATCATATACTTTTTTCTTTTGTTGTTTCAATTGGAATGTTTATTGTGTTCTGACAGGAAATCGAGGAATAAATAGACGGGTAGAGATTTATTTTATTTACTCATTTATTTTCTTTACTCTCATCTGATTCCTATAAGGAGCCGATGCGTGTGTGTGCGTGTGCGTGTCTGTGTGTGTGTTTTGGATGAGGGGGTGGGTAGATGCTATTAAAATGCTATTAAATTTTAATTAAAATTAAAATAGTTTAATTACGTTCAATAAGAGCTAGTTTCTGACTCATATTATTCAATGTTTTTGTTCATGATTGTTAAATAGTGAATACCTTCAATATCTGCAGGAACTACGTACTGTAGCTGTGCCTTTGATGTAAAAGCATCGGCCAATAAGAATCTGATTTTCAAACCATTCTGACTGTAGCATCATTGTTTGAAATGTATACTTTTATATTTCCAGTGTATTTATAATGTACTTTTCTGTTTGATTTTTCAGATGGGCTACCAATGCTACGCATGAGCTCTGTGACTTCAGTGGGCTCACGAATCAGCTCCTCATCCTCTTCCTCTGGTTGGACCACTCCCTCATCTGAGGCTCCAGGAGATGCTACGCGCTTCATCTGTGAGACAACTGGAATCCTGGCGGAGGAAGATTTACATTTTAGAAGCTCAAGCCAGAGCACTTTAGGTAGATTGCTCAATATGTTCAGAAAAAAAATTAATTAATATTAAACAGGGGAGGTCAAGTAGTTAGAAATATTGGATTTTCATTTATTCATTACTATACTTTATCTGATTTCGTATTACTTGTAGTGTTCAAAAGTGAAGTGTTAAGGGGTGGGGGGCTCTATAAATCTACTTTATAGAGCTTTATGTTGTGTTATAAAGTCAGTCCCTCATTAAAATCGTGACTTTGAATCATTTATGAATATTTCAGCAATCCTTGAATCTCCTGCGGTAGACATTGTGGGGCGCTAAAACGCTCTGTTTTGCGAAGCCCCGGCACTTTTGCGTAGCTCCTCCTCTGTTCCCCATCTGCTGCTGCACCGCTCCTCCCCCTCCAGCTCCGCCAAAGACTCGCGTCTACGGCTGAGGGAGCTACTGTTAGCAACAGTAAAAAATGTTGTTATGGCGTCAATAATGTTCATCAATAATTATGTATTATTTCATATCAAAACATAGTTTCATTATGATGCATATTTTAAATTTCCTTGCAAAATGCTGCCACAAAATGGTGTAAATTTACAAGAGGATATTTACCAAGCAGACACGTCTTGAAAAAGTCTCTGTACTTGCTCCGGTTCCGCCGAAAACCTTCTGGTCCGACGTAGGATCGTGTGCATAGGCTTGTACAGTATCCTCCGTTGCCAATTTGAAAAAAAAACATGATTTTAATGTTTTTCTATGAAAATGTTGCGGCACTCAGAAAATAAAAACAAACGGTGGCAGTGCGCATGAAAAAAGGAGGGGGCTCTTAAAGAGACAGGTGAATATCAGGGTGTTACTTGCAGCCAAGATGTCAAGTCAAATTTCTATGATGTTGTTTATGACAAATACAATGATTACAATCCAACTGTAGGTAAAATTGTTACTTGAGTGTGCTATAAAACGACACTATATGCCTGAAAAACATATAATCCCCCCCTTTAACTCTGGATAACTGTTGAAAGTCTTGGTTGCTTACGCGATGTATGCTCTTGCGTTACAGTGGAGAGCTTGGGGTCCTCTGGTGAAAGCTGTTTCAGTGCTCCTGCTAACAACTGCTCATCTGTGAAAAGTAGAGACTGTGATGTGGCTGCACATCATCTCCCTGACCTGCGTCTGAAAAAACAGCACATGTGCACAGCAGACAGCAGAGAGGAGATACCCTGTAAAGTATGCAGCACTGTTTCATCAACTGATGTTATATTAGTCTTTCATAAATTTAAATACATGCAACGCCTTATAACTAAATATATAAACAACTTAACATTCATTCATTTTCCAACCCGCTTATTCCCTTTTTGGGGTCACGGGGGTCTGCCGGGGCCTATCTCCAGCACACATTGGGCGAGAGGCGGGGGTACACCCTGGACAGGTCGCCAGTCCAACACAGGGCAACATTCACTTACACATTGACACCTAGGGGGAATTGATTATTCAATTAACCTAATCGCATGTTTTTGGGATTGCGAGGGAAACCGGAGTACCCGGAGGAAACCCAAGCAAGCACAGGGAGAGCATGCAAACTCCTTCGAGGAAGGTCACCGGCGAGCCTCGATCCGAGAATCATCTAACTGAAAGGCAACAGTGCTACCCACTGCGCCACCGTGCCGCTAAAAAAGGCTGCCCCTCCTCCCCTCACCACTAATCCACACAGACTTCAGACACATCCATGAGCGGCCGCCCAGTCGCTACGAATGAACATATTCAAACAAAACAAGTGATCAGCTATATTCTAATATCCTCTGAGGCACCTGTGTCATGTGTAACTGTGGAATGAGGCAAAAACCAAGAGGAATTTATGTTAGCTAGCATAACTTATTAAAATACACACATACCTAACCAGGCTTCCATTGATCTACCAAGCAAGATGCACAAGAAGGAGCTCAGAACTAAATACTTATATATTCTACATGTAACGTGATATGGAAAGATTGTACATTTTCTTTTAGATTAATTTTAGATGTATAAAAACTGTATTATGGTCATATTTCATTTGTTCTTTATTTTCCACAGGCTCAAGCTACAAGCATCACAGGGAAATCAACTGAAGTTTAACGAAACATTTTTGTAAAACTGTAATGGCATTTACATCCACTAGGCTTATATTTACCATGAATCCTGTGGAATTAAACTGTACTTTTATTTATTTCAGTCGGATTAACCTTCATTCATCAGTACGGTGCAAAGGTTTAAGACAGGTGTGAAAACAATGCTGTAAACAAATAATGCTTTTGAAAATCTTTGTCTTTTGATGCAGTTTAACAACCTTGTGTTTTGTTGCTGTGCTTGTTGCCATGACAACAGTCTTTCTTCAGCCTCACCTGAGCAACAAAGTTTGGCTGTTCCTTACCCAGTTTAATCCTCCTTCACAGCTCTTTCTGTTTCAGTTCATCACTGGGTTTCATATAACACTGATGATGATTAGCACCTGTTTGGTTTAACTGGTGAATCGTACACCTGAATATAATCCTACAAAATCCCTTACTGTGCAAGTGTTACTATAAGTTTTGATGCATGTTTCATTTTTTGGTCGCTCAATTTGTTATTTGTACAAAAATAAACCATTATTTAAATTTCATAAGCATTCTTTATTTACAAAATGTTGTGTTTGTTGTTTTATTTGATGTTTGTTGTTTTATACTCATTTATCTGTTTCTAATCCGCTTTGTTGTATGATATGTATATGTACTTTGTACATAAAACAGCTTCTCCCTATATCTGTTTTGTGTTTCACTCATTAAAAGCAACCACACACATTTATTCTGATACAAAAAAGCTCTCTAAAAACCCCCCTGTTCATGTTTTTGTGCATTTATCCTAAAAACTCTTTTTATTTGTAAAAAAAATTAATTATGTTTGGAGTACCACTGTTTTTGGACTTCTTTTGGGTTCTTTTGACTGGGATTAATATGCACCATTCATATTTTACCTGTTACGTATGTTGCAATCCTGCAGTTTTCCAGCCCAAGATTTCTCAATAATTGTGTCAGATGTAAGCTGTATGAGGTTGTGCATTCCAAAATGATTTCACTTCTTGGACGGGAACCGTGGCTTATTCGTGTGTTAGCCAAATCAGGATTTTTTTTGTCCTTTAGGAACTTTGGGAGTAAACGGAATACTCTGATGGAATTAGCAGGAAAGGAAAGAAAAAAATGTTATGAATGTTACAAAATTCATTCTAATATTAAGAATGAATGTTAAATTATTTCAAGATGCTAAAACAAGGAAATGTAACTGTGAACGCGCATGGGGGCGTGGCTCTCTTGCTCTTAAGGACGCGCACGCAAGAGCGTCCGCACTCCGCTTTGAGACGGTCCACATCTTTATACTTTGCAGTTTAACATGGGTAAGTAATTTTGAGTTTTCCACTTCATCTATTAACATTGCACAATGGTTATAGGCTGTTTAGACGGGCAATCTATGAAATAAATGTTTGACAAACTATTTATTCAACACGCAGGTCATTAGAACTCAAACTGTTGGAATCCACGTGATGACTTTATAACCACATAACAATGTCCTGCATACAATAGTCTGCATTTTCATTAGCATTTAAGAACATTTCTGTTAAATGTTATTTTCTCTGTAAATTCTAAAAATGCTAATTCATTCGTTATTGTTAATGTTTTCCCCTTCTCTTCTTTAATGTGTATGTGTAATGCAAATGAATGTTTTTGCAAACAAAAATATGCTGTGGCATCTACTTTTTAATTAATAAAGTAAAGAGTAAATTCTAGTGAAAAAAAATAGTTTAAATAAAAATAAAGTTTTCAGTGATTGTGAGATAGTTTTGAAATAGTGTGCTGGAGTGGTGCATTTCTCTAAATATAATTTTTTTTCTATTCGTTTATTATGGTGTATCTCCATGAAAACAGTAGGTTGTGCATCAAATATGATTGTGCAGCAAATCCTGCATCAAACACACCACTTTTTAAGTTAATCACACATTATAATTCACATTCCCAAGCCTGACAGCAGTTCTCTTTGCTGTCTGAGGAACTTACAATGTTTGTTTCTTTCTCTGGATGTGTGTGTTTCCAGCATTCTTAACAGTGGCTTAAACAAAATACAGAAATTCAAAGACTGTTGAAGAGTCATTTGGTTTATTTAGCATTTTCCTGAGGTAGAAAAAGGAAAAGTATGTGTGATCACAGATCTCAGCTTTGTTCGAACTGTAAACTAAATGCTTGGGAATGTAGTTAGAAATAGGACATAATGGTTCCCATGTTTACAGGTTTTTGCCACTCTTTTCTTGTCGTTTCCACTTCCAAATACAAACATTGCTCATGCTTTGAAGCATCTGTGTAAATGAGGTTTTGTGGAGTGGGCAAACATTAGTTCTTGACAGCTGTTTAACATGTGCTCCACTAAAAATATTTACTGAGGGTCATTATGATGAAAATAGTCAGTCAGAGAACAAGCCGTAAATGGAAAAGAACAGCACATAATTTCAAAAGGGAGGAGAATCAAAGAAGTTTTACTTCTTTTAATTACTTTAGAGAGAGTGGCTTCATTTTTCGGCGTTAGGTCATCTCATATAAAACGGAAGCTTTCAATAATTCTTCACTTTCCAGATGTTTTATTCATCAAGTTTTTAAAAATCGTCAGATCTGTCCTTTCAAAAAGAAAAAAAAATACCCCCTCAATATTATGGGGATGCTTTCCTTGTGCAGGGATCATGGAAGTCGAAAAACCTTTTATAACCATCTCAATAATCTAGAGAAGTGTTGGGTGGTGTCCATCACTTGCCCACAGTGTCCACTATTTCAGCAGACCCCTCATTCTTTAATGGGCATAAAGGACAAACGAGACTGAAATAATACAAAAATACACTGAAAAAGAGCTTTGAAAAGAGGTTAAAATAATCACCAGAAAGAAATTAGTTCACCTTCACACAGAAAATCAGAAAAGATTCACAATAAATGCAAATATCCCTCCTACACACACCCACACACTCCCATTGAGTCTGCATCTCTAGTAACCTCTAGTAAAGATTACGACAGAGAAACCCCATTGTGCACATTCCCCATTAAACACAAGCCTTTCTGCTCTGCCTGTGACTAATTTTCTCACCAGATAACGGTTATTTAGAAACTCTGAGCAGAAAAACTCCATCTGGACTCCCTTCACTTCCTACTTATATGTTGCCAATATTGTTGATGGAGGAATTTACTGAAAGAACATTTATGAGTTCTAACTGAGATATGGAAATCCAACACAAAGAAGTCCAGATGTAGCAAGTGGACTAACTGGAGGACTGCTAAAGTCTGATTTCAACATCACTATGTGCATGTTTCTATTTTCTCTTAAAGTTGACACTGAACCTGTCCTCTTCTGGCAAATTCCCAATTACAGCAGCAATATTCTTTTGTGTACAACACTTAAAAAGAAAGGGAACATTATGTTAGATAATTAAACAACTCACTGCCTACTAATAAATTAGAAGACCATGTAATCCAATAGTTCTAAATGTAAAGACGAGACCAGCAAGTCTTGTGGACAGCTCTGTTATATTGAGTTTCACAGCAATATAACTGTACCACCAACAGCAAAACTCATAAACATTAGTTTTAGCATGAAACAATTCACAGTGGAAGACATTCTGTGTAACATCATTTTCATAAGTATTTCAGAACATGCACAAAACAATTAACACATAAGAACAAAGTTACAAATCAACCAAATAAACCCTCCTTACAACACACTCAACAGTGTCTTCAAAAGTGAACTGATGATGGCAGCATGACTCTTCGCCATTCAGAACCCATCATGGTTCCATTGGTCATCATAAAGTTTATCCTAAATTAACAATTGAAATCGGAGGAGTGCGGCACATCTTCATGATGGAAAAATCAAAATTGGATTATTTGTTGTTACTAGGTAATAAGTCCTGCATTTCAAGTTAAGGCTGTGTCATGTTTCGATGTGGACTTGAAACACGTCCATTGCCCCATGCAATAACACAAATGACCTGACAAACTAACTTAGACACTGTATAACCATATTAGAAGTAGGGGTGTAATGGTTCACGGTTCGTATTGAACTGTTTCGGTACGGCCTGTTCGGTTCGGGACACTTGCGTACCGTTTCGGTATTCAGTATTTTTATTAAATGATATAAATGTATTATTAGCGCGATATTAAGCGCAGCGCAACAATGTTCCTAGGCGAGTTTCCGCACGGACGCTATTGACTGACGAGCACGAGCGCGAGAATCATATCAAAAGCGAAAGAGAAGCCAGAGCTTGAAGACCCTCTCACCTCACTACGGTCTCGTGTTTGAGAACACTTTGGCTTCTCTGTTAAAAACCATAACGGGGATAGACGAGTGGATAAATGTAAAGTTGTATGCCGACATTGTTCCACGGAGATCGGGCAGGCAACACATCTAACATTTTCTACTGCTGGAGATATTGTCACTGCAACCAGATCTGTGCTCTCTTCAGAAAATGTGGATAGGTAATCTATCCTAACTAGTTGCAGTATTTCATTTTTTATTTAAAAAAAATGTGTTTTTCTTAATAAAGAGTGCAATTTATTTAAAATATCACCCAAATGTGTCACTTTTATTTATTTTATGCAAGAATTTTATTGTGTATTGGCAGCTTTTCAAAATAAAGATTATGTAAGTTCTTATTGTTTTGTACCGAACCGAATGAACCGAACCGAACTCTCCAAGACACTGTACCGAAGCGAATACGATTTTAGCGTACCGTTACACCCTTAATTAAAGTCACAGTAACACTATGCTAAACAAATGAAGGACGTGAAAAATTTTAGGGCAAAACGTGTTTTTTTTGTACTATCATTTCCTAACGTATTCACTCAGTTGTCAATTATTCAGTTATGCGGTTTCCATGGCTGAACAGCTGTATCCATGCCTCACATCACCAACTGCAAAGCAAAGCATCAGAAACAGAGATCTGATCACAGACAATTCCATGCTCCCAACTTTGTGGGAACCGTTTGGGGATGACCATCCTGTTTCAGCACAGTCAAGCACAAGTTCACAGAGCAAGGTCCATAAATATATAAAAGATTGAGTTTGGCTCGGAATAAACGGTTGATATACAACCAAATTGCTTCTGAAAAGATTTACATTTACTCAAGTAAAAGTGAAAGTTACAACTGTACATGTATCGCAGAACCGTAGCGCATTGGACTCCATGTAGAGCACTCAATCATTGACAGATGTTTGTCTTTGAACACACAGCTATTAAATCTGAGCCACATGCTTCACAGATACATTGCATTCCTTTTACACTTACTATACTTCCACATCTCTATTCCAGATGCATGCAGGTTACAAACGGCCAAAGCCAGTTAGTTGCAAAACCCTTTCCAGCATGCAAACAAACCCCCCAAAAAGATAAGAGATGGTTTAAACTAGAAAGTGGTTGGTGAACTCACCCTAGCCTCAGCAAGAATTATTTATACTCTAAAATGCTTTAAATGGCATGTAATCATAACACTGGTGTAGCAGGGTTCAAGGAGTTTGGGATGAGTAGGGGGCAGGAATGCTTTAAAAGCACGGTGGGGTGCCAAGAATAGCTGGAGCTAGATATATTCGGGTCTTATGCTTTATCACCCAAGTTTATGTTTGTTTGGTGTTTGTTTGATTCATTTACAAAAAACGTTATTTGTATTTAAATATCTACCTTTTTAAGAAATTGTGGAAAACTTTAAAGGTGGCCAGTTTTACATAAAAACTGAATCTCCAGTTTTTTAAGGCAAATTTTGAATTTGGATTTGTTTGAAAATTACACAAGAGGCACTTTTGCGGCTTGTTTAATGACTTACTAACTCACTTGTCCACAGTCTGAAGACCATAACTGAAGTACCTACGGCTTTCTTAAAAGCAAATTCTTTGGTTTTGTCCCTATATGCAGCAATTTAATTACTTTGGGGTGGGCCAAATGGAAACTCCAATCTGTACATCAATCAAATTGATAAAAAACAATTTTTATCACTGATATCAAGCACAAATTTTGAATTTACAGATCTTAAGCTGTGGTCAGATTTTTATTAAGAGATAAGTGTAGGAGACCAAGGCCGCTAAATTGTAACAGGGTTTAGTGTAATCTCATTTATAACAATACAGAAGTCCTAAAAATTATGTCTGCTTTTTATTGAGCTGTCAAAAATCTTACAATTTGACTTTTCGAGTTTTGCTTACTAACTTATAAAAAGATTGTTTTAAATATATTTTCTTTGATTAATATGGGTGTTAAAATAATTCTGGACAAAATATATTGTGATACAAAATTGTCATAATTTCTGAGATTATCTAGGAGCTACAGTACGTATGAGAAACATTAGTAAACTTTTATTGAGAACCAAGAAGATCATTCTAAAACAATGTATAAAACAAACTGCCTCCCTCATCTATGAGAGAGATATTCCAATTTAATGTGTAATTCAGTGCAAAACTGCTGCCCCCTAATTGATAAATTATATCAAAAAAGAACCTGGAATTCTTAGCGTTATGTTCATAAATTCTGCTTTACCCTCCGAAGACAGATTTGGAAGAAGTTTCAATTGTTTGCAATGAAATTTTGTTTTTATTTCAGTTTTTCATTCCATCAAATAGTTCTGGAAAAAGTGATTCATTTAAAAGAAGCAAATGTTTCTTTAACTCTCTCAAAGTACCTTGTTTTTCTGTCACTAATGAATTGTTGGCTACAGTTTCTGAACCGTCAGACTCACGAAGAAAAAGACATGCTCTCATAATTCAGGAACTACTTTGTGACATGTTTTCTAAGCTATTGATGGATTACTTTTAATTTTCTGCTGGTATTACTTGATGTACCTTTAAAAGAGTCAATATTTATATAGGAAAAAAATGGTTAAAAATAGAAAATCTTTGAACATTTTACACTGAGATGCCACTAGCTAAATCTGAATCACTGAACTATGTTAATATTTCTATTTCCAGATCTGAATGGTTGAATAGATTTACAAATGGTAAAACACTTGTTATCTCATGGGAATGTAAAAAATAAGAAGAGGTCTTATTTTTGAAGTCTTGATGTCATTAATGTATGTGATGTTTCGTAGAGTTTTAAATCAAGTTTGTGTTGATTTAGCTCTGGACATTGGCTCAGTGGATCTGGCGTGTGAATTTAATAACACGGATCATCAAACAGAACTGAATGGCACCGATCGACTGATCGTGAGGAGAGGACAAGACTTCACCATTAAACTCCATCTAAACTCTGGCTCCTTCCAGCCTGGAAACAGCCAGATACACATTACTGCTGAGACTGGTATGCTATGTAATACACAATGAGTGTGTGTGCGCAATCCAAATGATGTTTCTCTCAAAAAATGTTTGTTACTCCATATATGTCATGTAACAACAGAAATCTTCCTGTCTTTTGGAAAGTCACTCCATGTTAGGGGCAACCTTCCTAAGATGGTGAAAGGGAAAGGTTAAAACGAACTCAAATGCACACACAGTATGGAATCAACTCACGTTTAATAAAGAAATAATCAAAACAAACACAAACACCCATGGTGGGGAAAACCTCATAAAAAATATACTTAAACAAAACTAAAATTAACTTACAAACAAAAGGCAATCAATGATTGCTAACCAGCCAGCTGCTGGGGAACAATTACAATATATTATTTCAAAAAGGGGAAAAATTGACAAAGCTGCAGCTCAAGCTTACCAGACACAAAGTGGGCTAACGAGGGGAAAAACAAACCAGACATGAGGAGCAGGTAAAGACACACAGAATGAAGACACACATAGGAGAAGAAGCCAGAATAAAAGGTACAAGAGGGGGAACTTAGACAAAGAAGATGAGCAGACAGGAAGGGGCCAGAACATAAGAAAAGGTTACACAATAAAAGACTCTGAGACAAAACCTAAAGACTCTGAGAAAAAAAATAAAAGTAACAGGAGGAAAAACCCAACACTCCAATTGACTTTATTGTACGTCTTGGTTTCCAGTATAAGTGTTACAAATTTCAAGCATGTTCTTCAAACGCAGTCTGAAATAGCAGTATAAAACAGAAGAAAATGGGATACTCCATGTTACAACTAGGTGGCGCTATAACTAACACTCTAGGTTGCTATACAGATTTTTTTCAGACATTGACTCTCAACACTTATGGCAAATTAAACCCCAATCGGACATTGCATGGCTAAATTGCTAACAACTTCCTGTTTATGGCCGTGCACACAATTTAACAAAATAATAAAAAAAAACAATTTATCCTCCTTTATTCCTTGAGATAATACTCATGGAGTTTGGAGATGAACAGATAAAATCCCTAGGAGTTTGTTAAAGTACAATACAAGCAAAACTGGCCACTTTTACAGGTTTTTGTGAAACTGTTGACTTCTTGTCGATTTTGAAAATGTCATCCATATTAGTCTTGGTACCTTACACATGTGTGCCAAATTTCATTCAACTGCAACAAACTGTTACTGTTTCAGCACCATACACTGAAATGCGTCCCACCCACTTTTAGAAATCCAATCAGATGTCATTTTTTCACCAGTTTCGACATCTGTGCAAAATTTGGTGACTTTTCGAACTTCCCTCAAAAATGTCACAATAAAAAAAAAACAATAATACTCAGTGCGTGTACAATAGGGCTCTACACATCTTCGGTTCTCAAGCCCTAAATACATACATGTATAAACACATGTGCAAAATGAATGCCTTGAGTAGTCCTAGTATTGTGTTTGGGATTTCAGAAACTCTTTGTAGTTTCAAAAGTCATTTGAAATAAAGTTCATTTGAAGATGGTTTATACAACCATAATTATTTGAGATAATTAGATATCAAATCATGTAGAAGATGAGACGAGACACTGGGAAACATGTTTAAGCAATATTACTCGCCGTTAAGTGTGTAACTGCTGGCACATAGACAGGAAAGGCTGCTCAGACACTGATAACACTAAAGTTAGGAAAACAGGAACGACTGACCAGTTTAAGGGAATTAGTGTATAGCTATTTGTTATTGTTAACAGAAGTGTGACAGGCCAAATCTGATCAGAAAAAAAAAAAATTCAAATGTATCTGTTGTTGGTTAAATAAAGCAGTATAGTTGAATTTTCTTTAGTCCAACATGAATTATTGTACAGGCAGAGTTGAGCTGAAACACGTTCATCCTTTTCTTACAGGGTTCAGCTTGTTCGCTGAGTGTTGTTTGAGATGTGTTTACTGGAAATGAAACCCCTCCTCTGTTACTCATCAACAAAAAGGTCGAGGGATTGGACAGAAGGGTTTTTCTGGATGCGCTCCAAGTCTGTAGATGAGGAATTCAGTATGTGCCCTTTAAGCTCGGGGTCAAATACTCGTTGAGATACCAAGAGCTGGAGACTATGGCACATTCCTCATATAACACAGTTCATTAAAGAGTTAAGAACAGGGCTTTATAGAAATCTATTTTAGGCGAAATGTAAATGGCACATTCAAATAGATTTGAAACAAATGGAGGGAGAGTAGATACAAATGTGTTTTTTAAGTGGCACAAAAAAAGTCTAAATATACATTTTTTTTGTGCTCTGTCCCTTTAAGTGTAGAACTATGTGAGCTAAGTGTTTCTCTGAGCTTATTGTGTCCAGATGGAGCTTTTCAAACTGAACACTTGCACTCCTGTCCTGTAATATTTTAAACATTCAAAGTTAAAGGCAACGTTTTTTTCACCATCCAATGATAAACAGTACAAATCCCAGTTAAATAAATCTGTTGTTAGGATCACAGTAAGAGGTGTGGTGAGAAGAGGCAAGATCTTGAAGAGGCAAGAAGTTGAAAACAAACAGAAAACCAAGACATAATAATGGCAATTTCGCCAGATTAACTAAAACTTCACTTTCTTTTAA
Source organism: Danionella cerebrum (assembly GCA_007224835.1). Classification (NCBI taxonomy): domain Eukaryota; kingdom Metazoa; phylum Chordata; class Actinopteri; order Cypriniformes; family Danionidae; genus Danionella; species Danionella cerebrum. Next base: position 184,384 of record SRMA01027179.1, on the reverse strand, counting down.
AATACAAATGTTGCATATTTACAGCATTCACCAAAGTGTGCTCAAAGAAACAGAGACAACAAAGTTCCAAGAAGAAGCAATTTTAAAAGTTACAGCACAGCATTGGATTGCAGAATTTTTCTGGCTCAGATGAGGATTTTTTTTTTCTTTTTACCTGAACAGTTGATAAAAGAGGTGAAATGTAGTTAGCTTAAAATGTTTATCCAGGATACACATAAGACCCCTGCTCAGGACTAAACTGAACAGAAACATACAGAGGGGAGGTGATTAAAAGCTAGACTGGAAACAAAGTAACTCTGCCACAGTACAAGACTCCAGTCAGGGTTTCTGTAGGTTTCAAAAAGCTGCACTGAAAACAAATGAAAGTGGTCATGAACTGAGGAACCAAAATGTAGTGAATCATTTAACATGCAAAAGCTCATAGAACAATAAAGCTACACGGAAAGTTTCAGACCTCAAAATGTTTTGCTTTATTTTAAAAAACTTTTTGTTAGAGCCGGCGTAAAAGTGAACTCAGTTACAAATACACATGACATGCGGACACTGGACCTCCCGTGGTAGTGATGCACTGTGGACAGAGCTTTGCCTTCACTCTTACACCATCAGTCAATGGAAGGCAAAGCTAGACATTAACTGAAATTAGTTTTAAATGCCTAACTAACATCAGAGTGTTTTCTAAAAAAAGAATGAAAAGTAAGGAGCAAGCCAGTGTTTGGAAGAGCACATCTTTTTTTCTTAATTTTTTCAAATATCCGTTTAAAGGATTAGACACTGATTTTGCTCAAAACTGAATTTGGAGAACTTGAAACAAAAAAAGAGTCTTTTAAACATGTTAATCAATGCTGTGCTATTAATAATACAAAACTTCTGATATTTACATGGAAAAATATAATAAACATTCAGATTTGATGTCAAACCAAACATTATCTGAGCTGGGTGTCTTGCTGAATGGTGTTGTGATGCTGAATACACATAAAATCGCTGAATACACACAAACAGGCTCACAATGCTGTTACTCTCTCTTCCTCAACAGTTCTCTAACTGTACACTCTCACAAACATTTCAATCACTAATCAGTGTTTCCATTATAAAATAAATCATGATCTTAATGTGGCTTAAAATGCAGCTGAAGGAAAAAAAATCCAAAACTAACAAAGATCCACCATAAAATGGCACCTGCCATGGCAACCACTTACAAAGTTACTTTCAAAAAATGTCAATACTTTCTTACTTTTCTTTCATTCATTTTACGTGTTCTCTTGCAATCTTACAAGAGCATTGGAAAAAGAATGCATATTCCAAATTGTCCATTAGATGTATTGACTATAGCCAGGTGAGATGCCCGCCCACTTCCGGAACCAGAAACAGCCAGAAGAAATGCATAATTATTCAAATCAACAATATTTGTGTTATTTTCTTTTATTCACTATATCTTTATGTTTGAAAACCAAAGGTAAAAATTCCGGTTCATGACCCCACACCAGTTTTGTGACTAGTGGTGGATTCATAAAAATCTGTTAATAATGGATTCACACAGGCTTTAGTATTGAAACCCGAATCATTAGCTTTGTTAAAGTAAAATATTCTATTTTGTGTGATTGACAGGTCCCCATCCCGAGGAGCAGTTTGGGACCAGAGCAGAATTTGGTCTCAGCTCAGAGATCAACAACTTGCAGTGGAGTGCTGCTGTGATCAGCCCTATCTCAAAAATCCTCTGTTTGTCCATCTGTGCTGCTCCAGATGCACCGATAGGAAAGTACAGCCTGACTCTCGATGGTCGAATCAAGCTTCAGTTCATCCTGCTTTTCAATCCCTGGTGTCCGAGTGAGTAGTGTTTGTCAAAAAATGAAAACTTTCATTATTAACAATAATTATGCTCTGATTGTTCAAAATGGTTTCCTATTGTGGGCTGAACAGAAAATATATTTGGAAAAATATTGTAAAATCTTAAAAACTTTACAACCTTTACAAGTGACTGCACGCATGCACTGGTTGCGAATGTATTATATTTAAATAATATCTGACTCACAGATGATGCTGTGTACATGGACAGTGAGGAGATGCTGAGCGAGTATGTTTTGGCCCAGGATGGTATCATCTTCAGAGGTGATGCTGAATATCCCGTACCACTGGCGTGGAATTTTGGACAGGTACCAAACAAACAAACCGTTTATAATCAATTTATTAAACATTCACAGATTTCAGATTATGATGGTTGCTTGTGACATGAGGCACAAATTAAGTCTAAAGGAACGAATATTTCACCTGTGTGTATGAATAGAGTAGTGTTTAGAAAGACACAATGAAACACATGCAAATCAGTGGTATCTAATTACTGGTCCCTGAATATTAAAATATTAAGTTTAATAATTTTTTATAACCTTTAAGGTGATAGTAATGCTAAAAACCACGTTTTTTTGTATATACAGTACATTATCATGTAAAGTGATTATCTTTTTCTTGAAAATTAAACATTTCCTAGTCGCTAATTGAATCTGCCTAACAACATGTACCATTTTAGGATTTTTGCATATTATTTCAATTAAATTAAAAGGTTTGGTTTATTACTGGATGTGTACTCACTTAGTTTTATTCTTATCTAACACACTGTACACAGTTTGTCCAAATGAACTCTCACTACTCTATTTCTGCTCTGGTTATGTCTGGGGTCCCCCAGGGATTTGTCCTTGGTCCCATACTATTCTTATTTACATTGTTCCATTAGGTCACATAATCTGGAGATTTGCCATAAACGTCCACTGATTGACCGTCGACACTGCTAACCAAACCCACTTCCTCCCATTTAACCAGTACTTGCCCATTTAAACCACCCTCTAAATGTAGATGCATTTACTTCATATGGATCTCATCTTTTGCAAAAAGAGCACTTTCTTTCATTTTTAAAGCCATTTTTTACAGGATAAATGTTTAAAGAACTTTTTCAGAGAGCCACAATCACTATGCAATTTTTAACCTTAATTTTTTGCACGCATGAACATAAGTCAAATGTTTAATGTGCTGGTATTTGACTGTTTTGTTTTGTGGTGTAGTTTGAAGAAGGAATTCTGGATGCTTGTTTAAAGATTCTGGACATGAACCCAAAACACAGAAGGAACCCTGGGAAAGATTGCTCTGGACGCAGGAATGTCATTTATGTCACACGTGTTCTGAGTGCTATGGTCAGTTCACTTACATCAGTGTAAACATTGAAACATTGGTGAATGTAGCATTAGTAGTTTCATGGCTATATTTGAACATCCTGTGTAGATTGTGAATGTTTATCGGAGCAGTCGCACTGCCAAACAGAAAATATTCCAATGTAAAGAAGATAAAGTAGCCTTTAAAGATAAACACAAGCAGTTGAACATCTCCAAATGTTCTGCTCATTTGTGGCTGCTTCTTGTGGTTCAGATCAACAGTAATGACCAGGATTCGGGGGTGCTGGAGGGCTGCTGGAAGGACACGTTTGAGGGTGGTTTGAGCCCTATGTCTTGGAGGGGGAGTGTCCAAATCCTCCGGTCTTGGATGAGCACTTCCTGTCTGCCTGTCAGATTTGGCCAGTGCTGGGTATTTGCTGCAGTCGCCTGCACAGGTAATGCTTGAAAATGACCTAAAAAACTGCTACTAGGAGTATAATATAATATAAATAATCAGGCAATTTTTACAATTCAATTTTACAATAAAGTAATAAAGGTTTTTTATCTAAAATTTGATGTCATTTTTTTTTTTTCTTGAAAAAGGTGCGAAAGAGCCATTTTTTTTACATGTCTACCTTTACCTTGAAATGTAATTATACCTTTGATGAATTAAACTGTTGTTGATGAGGATTGAGTTTCATTGTGTTAATGTGTGTGTGTGCGCGTGTGTGCGTGTGCGTGTGTGTGTGTTTCTGGTGACAGTCTCTCGTGCACTTGGGATCCCATGCAGAGTCGTGACTAACTACTATTCAGCTCACGACACCAACAGTAACCTAGTGATTGAACGCTACGTCAATGAGAAAGGAGAAACGGATCACAGCAGCACCAGAGACATGATCTGGTATGAACAAAATGTAACATGCATTTTATTTTTTAACTTAATTTGTATTTATAAACCTTACAAATATTCTATGTTTAACCCTCAGAAGTTCGGGGCAGTTTTTTTTTCACTAATTTGAAATTTGCTTTAAAAAATTAACTGTTAGTAACCTTAACAGTTACCTACTGGCACTGCTTGATTTTTAGTACAACCCCATTTTTTACAAATATTTTTTTCATTGCATTTAATCCACAACAAACATGAAATTGTTCAAAAAATACAATTCTGAGTATTATATTTGTCTTTTTTTTGTGCAAAAATCTAAAAAATTGTAAACAAACAGTTAAAGTTTTATAACAAAAATCTAAAGTGCCCCAAAGGCAAAGACAAGGTCAAAACAATGTGAGAATTGTATTAAAAAACTCTCAGGACTAGGACAAACCTCTCCTAAACCTTATAAACTGTTCCAAGCACTTTTTGTTCCATTGTGTCTCACAAGCCATTTCACAGTTATTGTACTTCCAAAGATAATCATTTCTTTTCACCACTAGATGACACTGATTTCAGGTCTATAAAATGAAACTGAAAGACGATTCTGCATTTTGTCACATTTGAATTACCTTGCAAAACTCTTAATGTTTGTTTAAAACCCAAATATCAAAACAAAATGACATTTACTACGAATAAATAAAAATAACAGAATGAAACAATAGCTGGTTTGGGTCATTACTCTTTAATTAAAAACAGACTCTGCGATTGGGACGTAACTGGTGCGTGCAGAGACCTCTAAGACTTAAGCACCCCTTCTCTGAATAAAAATAATTTGGTTATTATATTAAAAATGGAAAACCTTACTGATGTTCATGGTGCTTTGCTGTTGAGTCTTCTAACACTGACTGTTGCTTAACTCTTGTGATAGAGGGTTTATCTGTGTCCTGTGAGTTGGGGATCGTTTTATGGTCTGGCTATTACCAATAACAGCTTTATTTAAGATCAGTTATATTTTATGCACCATGTTTGTGCCCACTGATTTCATCTGATTATTTTGCACTTATTGATTAGTCTTCAGTTAACCAATTCTAGTATATAAATAAAATAATTTTTGCATTGTGACTCACTGGGAATTTTGGCCAATATTGTAAAGGAACTACCATTGCTGGCTGGAGAGCTGGATGAAGCGTGCAGATCTGCAGCCAGGATATGATGGGTGGCAGGCAAGCGACCCCACACCTCAAGAGAAAAGTGAAGGTCTGAACATTAATATGACAAATCCTATCTGTTCCAACATCATTCATTACACGCTCACTTAAATCTAATACATGAACTCTACTATAAGGAAATGCATACCCTGGAAAGGAGCCAGTCCTCCTGAAAGAAGCAGTGCTCCATAAATTATGTTAAAGCATGCCAAAAACAACCAATTAGTCTAGTTAAGCAAGTTTCAAATCTCGCTCACTATGAGTTCTCCACATATAGATGTGTCCTATAGATGTATCATATACAAATGGCATCATGGTTCCAGATGTTTTGGACTAAGAGGCAAAACGCATACTCATGCGCTAGCAGTGACTGTGATTTTGACCCGTTTAAACACTGAAAATGGGGAAAGCAGTTGTGCAGTTGACTGCTTGAACCCGTTTTCAAAGGAACACTATTGAACAGACTGCCAAAGAATCCAAAGAAAGGAGAAGCAAATGGATTGCTGTAACAACTTCAATTTCTTGTTAGAATTTTTAAATAAATCATCATATTCTCTAATTGTAATGAAATGTTGATGTTATGTGTAATTCACTTAAAATGTTACTTGAAACAATATTTTGTTGCTTATAGCATGAGGTAGTAACTAGCTTGCTAATGGCTTCTCTTGTAAACGATTGTACCTACCTATTTACATACAACCAGAATCTACAAAGAGGTCCCCAAAAATCTTCTAATCTTATCTTTGTACGCCCTTAAACTTTGTTTTGTGTACCTTCCTATTGATGTGATCAGGAACATAGAAATGTAAGGAAATTAATTTTCGGCCCAAATATCTGTGTCCACCAAAACCTGGTCAGCAATGGAGTCCCAAGTCTTTTTAACCTAAGCATTTAATCGGCAGATTTTCATCAATTTTACAACTTCTTTTGCCTCTCAGTCCCACTCAGTTGATAGGAACGTGACATCAATGCATTCCCTCTATTGAAAAAATGTGACTAAAGTGAGCAGTAGCTGATTGATTATTCATAGTTAACTTGACAGCCAATCGGTATCTAGTATTCAGACAATGCCATAACAAGTTATAACCTTTTGACATTAAATGCCCTGATTGTTTAATTCCATTAAAGGGGTTTTCTGCTGTGGTCCAGTTCCTGTCCAGGCTATTAAAGAGGGACAACTTACCTTCAAATATGATGCTCCCTTTGTCTTCGCCGAGGTGAACGCAGACTTGGTGTATTTCTTAAAATATAAAGATGGGAGCTCTAGAAAAGTTGTGTATGACCAGAAAGTGGGACAGAAAATTAGTACCAAGAGCGTCAGTCGAGACCAGAGAGAAGACATCACACATAACTACAAATATCCTGAAGGTAAAAACTCAGATTTACTGTCTTCATTTGTGTCTGGGAATGATTTTGCTTGAAGAAAAACATGTGAATGAAGAAAAATGACAAACCCTGTGGATACTTGTTTGGTGTCATCTTTCAGGTTCAGCAGAGGAGCGTCAGGTTTTTGAGAAGGCAAAACTCCAGAACAAGCTTCTTCAGTCTCAGGGAAGTTCTGGACTACAGGTCACCATTAAACTGTCCAGTGATGTTCGCAAGGGATGTGATTTTGACGTCTTTGCTATTGTGAGGAACAACAGCCAAGTGGATAAAACGTGCCGTGTGGTGTTTGCATCACGGGCTGTCTCCTATAACGGAGTGATTGGGCAAGAGTGTGGGTTCAAAGATCTTCTCAATGTGGAGCTGCCACCCGGAGCAGGTTCGTTTGTTCAAGAGTTGATCAAAGACAATGGATACGATAAATAACAGAAGACAATAAAATGGACGTAATAAGGCAACAGAACAGAAACCGTACAGATGACAAGACTAGAAAGCACACGGCTAATAAAAATGCAGATAGCCATGTGCTCACACAAAGATGCTGTGAAAAATTGATATTTTGGAGTAGATTAAGAAAAGAAAGCCATTGACTTTAATTAAGAATACTTTAACAAAGAACAATTCTTGGGTTTTTTGTTTTTTTATGTAGGAGAATTCTTGTTGTGATATTTTCAAACCGAGACAAATTCACAAAAACAACATTCATTCTGTAGATTGCCTTTTTTTTTAGACTTTTTTTTGATTCTCCATATAAATTGCCTTCAATGATTAGTGTTTTTGCCTTTGTTGATTTTATTTACAGAAAGAAAGGTTCCTCTGAGGCTGAACTACAGTAAATACTGTAATAATCTGACAGAGGACAATCTAATTCGCCTTGGTGCTTTAGTGATTGACATCGATACCAAAGAAGCCATCATGGCCATGCGAGACATTGTATTGGACGACCCTGAAATCAAGATAAGAGTATGAAATCTCTCTCTCTCTCTCTCTAAAATAAGTTTAAATCATTCTATGTGTTTTTGTATTTTAATATCACTGACAAAATTGCATAAAGATTGGTTTTTAAGATATAAATACTCAGATGGTTCTTAGAGGGACCTATTGTGTCTTTATAATGGTGTGGAGGAGGGAGGGAGATCAAATCGCTGATTCTCTTGAAAAAACAGCACAACTTTGAAACAATGCTACAAAATACTGCAGTGATACATGAATTCCTTGCTAATAATTGAACAGAAAGTTAGATATTTATACATTAAATTCAAAGTCTTTGGCAAATTTGAAGTCACATTTTTACACATTGTAACTCACTTTACCCCAGATGTGTCAAACTCGGTTCCTTGAAGGATGGAGCCATGTACAGTGATTTGCCGCTCAATTTCCAGAGAGACCTGAAGCTTTTAAACAGCCTGAAGGACTGTGCAGGCTTGTGGCCCTCCAGGGATTGAGTTTGACACCTCTGCTTCATGCACATTAATTGATTACATGGTTACAGTTTAAGAGACACATCACACGTGGGTTGTGACATAATTTCCACCAATAAAAGTATGGAATATCATAATTTGGAATGAAAACTTTTATTTCATAACCATCAAGGTTAAAAACTGTCATGTTTGAGGTTAATGAAGAAATAATTTATTACCATTTATAATATTGTGCACTGTTGTGTGTGCTTTTAGATTCTAGGGGAGCCCAAAGAAAACCGCAAACTTGCAGCAGAGCTAAGTTTACTGAACCCGCTACCAGAACCATTACAGAGCTGCTGCTTCACCATAGAGGGAGCAAACCTCACCAGTGGAGGGAGCATCAGCCAGAAGTAAGAGTTCTATTTTACAGCACCTTTACTGTAAAACACCACGTTTCTAGTGAAAACTGTGATCTTGACACTTTACACTGCTAGATGCATAATGATCTTGGGCGTGGTGCGGTAGTGAAGATGGTAGCACTGTTGCCTTTCAGTGATAGGGAACCCCCTATCACTGGTGGCCTTCTTGGGAGGAGTTAAAAAGATCTTTCTGCGCTTTCATGGATTCTCTCCAGTGTCCCCCGCAAGAGCAAAAACATGCGTCAGATTAATTGACTTTAATTTCCCCTTGGGACTGAATATGTGTTGTCCCATGATGGACCGGTGACCTGTCCAGGGTGTACCACCGGAAGTGCACCAGCAGAGCCCTGTGAGCCTGAAAGGGAAGAAGCATGTAAAGAAAACGAGTTAATGAATTTTTAAGTTGGAAAAAATTTAAAATGTTATATTTGAAAAACTAAAAATATTAACTGTCATAAACAATAATAACAAATGGGACATCATAAAGCATGACATTTATTTTCATAAGTTTCTCGTCTAAATTCACAAACACTAACTTACATTGTAAAATATGTTTATCACAAAAATAAATAATTACCAGGTCAGACTGAGAATAGTGGGTAATTGTGACCAGTGCACAGAATATGAAATATGCTCAATAAAATCAGTGAAAAAAACAATAATAATATTTTTTTCTGTTTTGGTGCGAAACCTTAAAGTTGTGCTCCAGTTAACATTTTTTTGTATTCATTTCTATAATTTTCTGTAGTAGCTTAATCCACACATTTTTTTTTTGCTCACACTGTGTACAAAATCTGAACCGCTGTAAAGACTGAACCAAACCAACAGATGGTAATCAATGTATTGCATTTAAAAATTAGTATTCAACATTGCATTTTCAAAAACACAACATCTTTGTCCGGTGATCAAACAGGAAACATCTGCTTGTAATGTAGCCCAGAAAGCAGAGTAAACAGCAACACAGTCCTTGCTTCAGCTCCGATTACGCTTGCTCCTTGTAAACAAATCAGTAACAGAGTGTGACGACAATGACAAACCCCGCCTCCAGAACAATGAAATACCCTGTATTCACTGTCCACACATACCCCGGGTGCCGAGCAACTCACATTGGCCAGCGTTTTCAAAATACACTGTAACATGAAAATTATGTGTAATACGGATGGCGTCACCACGCAGAAAAATAACCTGGTATGTGTGGACCGGTTCAAAAAGCTCATATTGTGATTTTAGTCTACCTCAATTACAAAAAGCACTTTTATTGTTTTGTTAAACTTACTTATTTTTGCCTTATTTTCCAGAGAAAATCAGCCAGTTGTGGTTCCAAACTCCTCTGTTTGTTGTCAACAAGCTGCATTTTTTTTTCAGCACAACGGAACACATATAACCATTCTAAAACAATCATCATTATTGCTTAGTGAATTTACTCATGCTGCAAAGTCAACATGACCTTAGTTCCCCTTGACAGCGAAAATAAAACAACCTTTATGTCACAAAGCTAAATACTTCACGCTATTATGTGTTTTATGGGGAGGATTCATTTCATCGGTTTTGAGATAAACAGAGCACTTTCAAATTTTGATTCACTTATTGTTATAATGTGACACATTGCTTTATGATTTTGAGTTGGCCTCGACACTCAAAACTCTTTTGCTGTAGGTTGCCTTGATATTTTGAGTTCTCAACTTGCTGCATTCCAGCCAGAGAAACTGTAATATGACGTTACTTTGGTGTCGTACCTGAGAGTGGAAACAAAAAGCAAGTGGAAATAAAGATCTGCATCCTTTATGATCTGCCTTGACAGCCCTGACCTTAAAACTGTGTTCCTCCATTAAAATGAGAAGACAAAGTGCAGAGGAAATGTTAAATAAATATTAAAATACAGGATGTGCTCGTGGGTGGAAGATCAGATCCCTGAAAAACACAGGCGTGTTAACAGATTGGTGAACAGTAGATGAAACAATGCTTACTTTAACTTGAAAAGAAGCCAAGTAACACATTGATGAAAGAATAATTAATATTTACTTTTTTTACTCTTTCAATTCCAGGATTTTCAATGACATTTCGAAGAAGTTTGCATTAGACACATTCCATACAAAGCTCTTTTCAGCTCCTCGAATTCCTTATCTCTGAGTAAACACTTTTCATACAAGTCCTGGAAAATGCCAAGACTTTGAGATTAGAGACTGTAAATATTTTTTAAGGTAAAACAAAAATGTGTGCACTATCCATCATTGTTTCCAGACTTGTCCCTGGAGTAAATTAAAACAGCTTTTCTGAATCTTTTTGTCTCATGTAGTATACCAATAGGCTCATCAAATTGAACGTAATGTGATTGCAAGTTCACTTCTTCGTTCATTCATGCAAAGTAAAATGGTCATAGGTGATAATATTATTTACAAGTATGTAATTGAGGGATTGTTGCTTGATAAACAAAATAACAGAAAAACAATAAAGTTTGCAATAAAGAAAAGTAATTCTGAGATCTCTGTACTCTGGTCTCAGCTAGGTCTTGGTCTCGGTCTACTGGTCAGACACACAAACACCTTGGAGGATTAACAAGTAACATTGCTGTATTTAGTTAAGATTGGAGCCAAACACTGCAGTTTATATGAGCAGATGTAAATATAATGAAATAAATGAGAGTTTTCATTCCCGGGTTAACTCTTTCTTTAAATGTTTCAGCCTGGAGTCTTGCATTGAACCAGGACAGGAGGCTAAAGTCAAGATCTACTTCACCCCAAATCAGTCTGGACTACGCAAGCTCCTGGTGGATTTCAACAGTGACAAACTGGGACATGTCAGAGGATATAGAAACGTCATCATTGGGAAATGAGTCCAGAGAGCTTTGCTTATTTTTCTTGCACGTGTTATTATTACCATATACGGCTGTTCAAGAACCTAAAAATATGAGCTTTTAAGGGATGTTGGATCTCGTTTAAAAAAGAAAGCGCATAAGTATTCCATGAAATCTTTTTATAAAACCATACATGCAAAGTTTGCTTAATATGTAAGTCCACCATGTACACGTATTGTTTGAATTATATAAACTGATGCATACACAGCACATCACCAAAACGAATACACACTTCAAATTTCTGAAAATATTTATTAGTATCTTTTTGTTGAACATTGACTCTGACACAATGACAAGTGGTCAGTGTAAAAGTTGTATAGCAGTCTAAATGTATTGTCTCTTCAAAATAACTAAAAATACAGCCAATATCAGCTGAACCCCTTCAGCTGAGTACACCCCTAAGTGAAAATGTAATGGGATGCAATGTGTTAGATTAGGTGTCTGCAGGGCTAGCAAGTCAAAATTCAGATTTTGCCTCAAAATGTTGAAATCTAAATTTTGAAATCTTTTTTCGTAATATTTAAGTAAAAATTAAAAAAAAAATACTTATCTTTTATGTCAAAATTTGGACTTTTAAAAATTATACATTTTGTCTCTTATTTTTAACATTTGCCTCAAAAATTTGACTTTTATCTTAAAATTGCGACTTTTTATCTCAACAGTTTGACATCTCAAAATTTCTTCTCATCTCAAAATTCTGCCTACATTTTTTTTACTTTCTACATCAAAATTTTTGCTTTTATTTCAAAATTTAGACTTGTGTAAAAATTTTGACTGTGATTGCGGCTTTGGATAAAGACAATTTGCATGTTATCGCTTGTTTCATGTATTTTTTTATATAAATAAAGGTTTTAATCTATCAATGTGTTTTCCATTTGTCTCATGTTAAAATACAATTCTAAATTGAATCAATACTTTAGAATCAGAACTTTAATTTTAAATTAGAGGTTTTTAATTAAAATTAATGCCTAGAATTTAGGGTAGGTTGGCAACAATTAAAGTTCGTCAGGAAGCAGGACAGCACAGAAGCCAGGCGTGAACAAGAAGCAGCTCACTCATATCCTGAACACTTGCCAGAGTAAACAAACTGCATTACAGAACGTTGCCAATTTCTGACACAAAATAATAATTGTTATGATCAATCTCTTTTTTTCCTTCACTTGTTCCAAGGAGTGTTCAGAAAATGTAGGAAGATAAATAGTCTCTTGGTAACTATGAGAGCAAAAATAATTAGTTTTAGATTGTTGAGAGGAAGCAAAAAAAAAATATCTAACCCGATGAAACTCAAAACTGTACAACACAAAATTATTACGATGGTAAATATTGGCTTATATATTTAATGTGTCTGAAAGGACAAAAAAAAAAACAATGCAATTCTGTAAACAATAGAAACAAAGACTCAGAGAAGAAAGAATGAAAAGTTGAGTTATTTATTACCAGACCAGCAATGTATCTGAACCTGACACTTTGCAGTGCCAATATTTGAAATGTTTCTGCTGTTAAGCATAATTATGAAGAGGGTAGTAATTATTTTATCTAAAACACTCAAGAAATTTCCAACAGTTACAGAAAAACATTAATTATAAAATGCTTGTGGCAATGAGTCAATGGTTGAGTTTCAATGGTTTCAAAGGAAACATACAATGTCAATGACTAAACCATTCTGCCCTCTACTGGTAAAGCCATGTATTTCAATAAAATATACAATAAAATATTTTTTTGTTTATAAAAATACTAGTAGGTACCCTTAAAATATACATTTCAAAATAGCTAATAAGTGGTGATCGTGTTTCGATATTTAAGAGAAGGAAATACTTTCTAAATGGAACATTCCATTGGATTAGGCCCGAACATTGACAGTATGGAATCCATGGAGGATGGAGGGCAGATTCATCAGGACTAAGCAAGCATGAAGCACCTTAGCACCCTGCATCCTGGGAATGAAAGTAACAAGCTTCCTCATGTTCTCCCCAGGCTGGATCGCGACTCTATAATGAGAACAAAGAAATACATATTACAATGTTTCATCTGGAAATAAACAACTCAAAATAGAAATTTTGAATACTCCTTAGTTCATCAACCATACTGTAAGTAGACAAACATCTCTGAGATATCCGTAACACACTTTAACGTAAGAACTGTATGTAGAGTACATTCTTAAAGTCTGACACCCTTCAGCAATGCAGAAACTCCCTCATCAGGATTCACTTTTATTATATCAGTGTAATTACAGGTCATACTAGAGCTGACAGACGCCTTTACAAAAAATGTCGGTAACAGGGTAACAATCAAGATGATCATCTTTGGCGTAATAGTGAGTAATACTAACTTTCTTTACTCTAATGAACCACAAGCTCCCCTTGTCACATCACTTTGATATGAATGGCATGGCTTGACCATGGAGATCAAATCCAATAAAAACTGAAACTAAATAGTTAAAAAGATCAAGGTTGGGATGGAACTGAGAGCATCAAATACAGGGAATAGGCACGGTACGTCATGCTCTGCTTTGTGTGTCAATAGTACAATATTTCAAACCACTATTTTAGCATAAGCCAATGCAGGTCACTTAGGACAGGTGTAACATGATCATACCGATCTGTTTGGGTGATAACTTTGGCAGCTGCATACAGCACAGTCTGAAATTTCTGTAATAGTTAAGCTCATAGACTAATGATTAGTTTAATGATGGCTCTTCAAGTGTCTTGAATAGAAAAATGCACGCTACGCAAAACACTGACACACCATCATTGATCATGATTAGTGGTAATCCATTAAGATACAATGTAAAGGAAAAAAACAAAAAAAAACAGACATTTTCCGGTAAATAAACAGCAGCTGTGGTTGCCAGAGTTTTGCCTTCAAATATACAGCAGCACCGTTGTTGATTTAACGGGATTATACTGTAAATGTTACAGATTGAATAATTTTTAACGGTTTCTAACTGTCGAAGATATTTTGTTACCATAAAAACCATTCAAAGATTTCCATACTATATTTACATATCAGAACTTAAAAAATGATCCATAAACTCATTTTAGATCATGTAAAAGTCACCTCTTTTCTATTAGAAATAAAGCATAATAAAATTTATTGAATGTTATGTTTTGTGAAATACTGCCTGTAGCTTTTATATTCCATTTTGCAGTTAAATCTACAGAATTTTTTTTTAACCATTTCATTTTTGTATAAGACAACTGCTTCACAACACTGCTTTCATTGCAATCAAACTTTTTGTTTCAAATACCGATGTTTAATAAATTTGCTATAGAAGTAAAGTAAACAAAAGTCAGCAAAGCCCTTCCCCTTCCTCTCAGAGCAGCTCAACTCAGTATACGCTCCATTTTTTTAGCTATTTCATACTCAGGTGATAAAAAAACATTTATATTGCTGTTACTGGGGTCTGGGAATATTCCATCTGCTGTAATGAATGTATTCGTTAGTGTTTCCTGATTATTAAGAAAAGAAAAGTTAAATAGGATTTAAAAAAAATCTACTTTAATTGAAGTCTCTCTTCTAGGAGTCCTGACCCTGCAACAGACAGTAGTCCATTCAGTGTCATGTTAAATGGGTTGGTGAACGACACAATCACCACCTGCTGCTTGTTCTTAACAACAGAGCTCTCATTTTCGATCTAGGAAGAAGAAAAACAACATCTTTATGGGTCATGAAAAAATGCAAGTTAGTCCAATTAGGAGTTTTCTTCTTTGAATCAGCGTTACTTGTATATTGAGAGAAGGGCTGGTGATGTTGAACTCTTGAGTGGCTAACACACATTCCTGAGACTTCACGTCCTCCACTACCACAGCCAGATTGAGCAGAGTATCCTCCATAATCTGCTGCTGCTTGTACTCTTTGAAAGAGATCTCGTGTTTCAAATCCTGTGCTGATAGGGGGATAAGAAAACAACATTTATTACCTGAAGTCTAATATTCAGAATCATCTGTTTTACATATTGCTTAGGTGATACTCAGGGATCTTTATACCATTGATTCTAGTACCCTAATCATCTCGAATTGTCACTTTGGACAAAAGCTTCTGCCCAAATCCATAAATATTTTTAAAAGCACAGATTACAGCAAGATTAATCTGCATTTGTAGCTTTCCAAGCCTCTGCACTATGACTGAGACATTAAAACTTTCACAGAACAATAGCATTTTCTGTATTTGTTTACAGTTCCTTTTGATTGTTTTGAAACGTGTGAAATATGAAGGTCTTAATATATGCACTGAGCTTTAACATCACATTTTTACATTTTTAGGTTTAATGGGTTCCTAATCTAACCCTTAGAAATCCTGGGCCTTTTGGGTGTTTTTACTACTCTACAATTTGCTGTAATAAATTACCTTCAAACGTTTTACGCTTGATATCATTTTTGTACTACAACCCAAGCTTCTTTTTCTCACAAATATTTTTAAACTTCATTAATTTAATACATTTAATTCCACAACAAATCTGAAATTACACAAAAGCTATAATTCAGAGTATTACATTTTCACATTTTTTACTGCACATTTTTATGTTTTATAACCAAATTTAAAAGTGTTGAGACAATGTAAAAATTCAAAGGCAGGGTCAAAACAATGAGAAAACTGTATCAAAAACAAACCTCTCTAAAATTTTATACACTGTTCCAAACACTTTTTGTGCCATTGTGCTTTGTTTTGTGCCAGAAAAAACACAAGCCATATCACAGGCCTTGTACTCCCAATCATTATCCCTTCTTTTTGCCACTAGATGGCACTTTTGACACCGATTTGGGGTCTGTAAAAGTAAACTGAAACACAGTCACATATTTTCTCACATTTTAATTTGATTTGGATTCGAGTTGGACTTTTATACTACTTATACTTTTTTCCTTTTATTATTTATTGTATTTTTAAAATCCAAATCATATTTAAATGGTTGTAGTATTTTTCCATGTGTTTCTGATTCATTCTAAGCACCTTTCTCACTATAAACTGTTTATAAATTTTTTAAATCTCTTACTCTCATTGGGTCCGATCTTGATCTCGTTGTGCTTCTCCCAGAAGGCTCCAGAAGGATTGCGGTCATACTCTTTTTTCTGAGCGTTCACATGCTCTCTCAGCTGCTTGGGAACTGACGTCCTGTTGGTGATTGTGACGCTGAAAGAAATGCTTTCTCCAATCACGGGGGGTTTCTGGAGCTGGAGAGAAACCCCAATCCCTTGAGCTGCATGAACATGTACAGAATGAGATCTCCTGTCAATGTATGTGACTGAAGCCTTCAAACTAATGGCAAAAATAAAGTAAATTCTCACAATTTCTGCTGTGAACTTCTGCTTCGCCACCGGATAATGCTGCAAGAGAACCTTTTATTACAGTACTGTAGATAGTTACTGCGTGCAATTAATACAAATGGTTATTTCATAGTATGTGATCAACCGTTGCTCTCTTTATGCATTGTATTTAGTATTGTATTACAATTTCAAATCTGATATACAACACACAGCAGTTTTATAGTTTACAATTAATATTTACATTATAAGAAATAAAATTAAAAATCACATGAAAAAAACTCACTACTGGCCCTGACCGCATACGATGCCCTCAGACCTGAAATATGGAGGAATTTGATTTTGAAAACAATTGGAGCAATTTAATCAGGCAGATACTGTTGCCCTTCCTCGTGGTTCCCTCACCGCTCTCGCTCTTGTACTGAGAGGTGATGTCCTCCAGGGCCATGGCTCCTGGCTGTTTGGTGCAGATCAGGGCTCCGACTCTCTCTTTGTCGACTTTGGTGTATAAAACTTTCCCGTTTTTTATGATCATCGTCTTTACGTCTGCATTTACTTCTGAGTAAACGAATGGGACATCAAAGGGAGCAGTTGTTTTCTTCTCGTATATGGCTTTGACAGAAGCAGGACCACAACGGAACATTCCTGAGACAGAACACATAGATATTTTGAAATTGACACAAAAAGCCATAAACGCAATTTACAATAAAATCTGAAAATAATAATAATAATAACTGTAAATTTTATTATCATATTCACCAAATAAACTTTCCTTACAGTTATTGTGCAACTTGAATAGAGGAATTTTATTTAGACGTTAAAATAATCTGGAAGGTATTTTAATGTGATCAAAAACATTATTTGTCATTACAATTGGGTACTTTTGCATGGCTTTTAAAAGGACAAAGACGATTGTAAAGATCAAAACTGCAACTAAATAGCACTGCTGTCACAAAAACATTACATTTCTACATTGAGAGTGATTTTGAGGAGTTATAATTTAAATAAATCATAATGATCTGACTTTGGATATTTAAAAGTAACTGAGCAATATTGATCATTTAAAGCAATTAAACTTAAAATTTCCTCAAATTGTGGGGGGCAATCTCTTCAATGACTCCAGGTCCAATGCCGCAAAGAATTTAACATTTTATTACTGATTTATAAATCTCTAGCCCCAACGTATCAGGTAGATCTTTTAATCCCCTACCATTCGATTAGATCTCTTCTGTCTATTGATCAGAGGCTGTCCGCAGTCCCCAGGTAGGTCTCAAAAGTAGAGGTGAGAGTTCTTCTGTTTGTGTTTAACTCCAAACTTAAAACGCTACTGTTCATGCAACTGACAGTCTGTAGTTTATATCTGGTTTTCAGTATTTCTTTTTGTTTGTTTTATTCTCATTTATTTCTCATTTTACTCCTCCTGCACATTACAACTTCATGCTGTACATTTGGCTGTTTTGACTCCTGTCGATTTTTGTTCACTCCCCTTTGTATAGCACATTGATCAACTACTGTTGATTTGAAATTGTGCTTTATAAATAAATTGTCATTACCAAATCAGCCAAAAGCACCATTTGATTTACCTAAAGGCCTCTAAACTCCAATCCTAATATTTGATCCGAAGTTTCATGCGAGAAAGCACCTTGATCGAAAACCATGGGTGCCAACGGGACATCCCACATCAGACCCGATGAGTGGTGCCATTTGCACTTTTCGCCACATCAGATCCATTTTTGCCAAACAGCTCCCACCAACAGTATAAGCCACTCGACATCCATGACTTTTTCATTGTGTTCTTGAGGCCTTAACACTCTTACGGAGTGTATTTGCATGTTTTGTGAACGTTCACACCTGCCTTGACAGGTTACTTGTTTTTCCACTGTACTCCATCCACTTCACTGCCAGCAATAGACTTGAAAGTAAGATGTCTGAACTTGTTTGTGGCTCGTACGATCGAGAGAGAATCACTGTGAGAACTTTCCCGCTGGTCTTTTAAACAAAGACCCTTAAATATGTATTTTTAAATAGATACAATGGTAATGGTATGGAAACCTGCGCTTATCTCCTGTGGCGTTGCATCCAGAACTTGCCAACCGTCATAGTTCTGACCCAGATCAGGGCGCTTCATCCAGCTCTCCACCCACACGTGGAAGTTCCTGGAGAACACCACAAACCTGTTACTTTCATGAACAATTTTGTCTTGATTATAGATATTAAAAAGTACCACCGCCATTACTGAACTATGTTTTCAACCACTGAATTTATTTTGGATTATTTTCCTCTCACCACTAGCTTGAGCAATGGCAATTCACGTTCAGATTTTAATTAGTAGATACATTTGCTTTAATATACTCGTATCTAAAACATACCAGATGCTGTCATTGCCCAAGGAGAGCTTTGTCCCTGTCTCCGAGTAGTATTCCTCAATCTCCATGTTTCCGTTTGTGTCGTGAGCAGAATTAAAGTTGGTCACCACTCGACTGGGAATGCCAAGAGCTCGCAACACTGTCAAACACAAGCAAAACACTTTATTACTTTGTCATCATAAACAACGAGTCAATGCAGTCTAATAAAATAATTACAGTCAGTAAATATTGTTTCAGATAAATACACAAATTCTCATTTATCTTTTTAGGGATGGAACACAAGTGTACTTGACTGCCATATGATCAGCACGTTCAATAAAACTCCTTTTAGGCTTTCCTAAAAAAACTTTAAGAAGAATACTTTTATAAGAATACGGTTAAAAAAAGAACAAAAATGACTGTTAAATGGAAATCTTGATTCTCTTCTTCAGATACTTACATCACTGGGTCCCTTTTTTTAACAGAATCATAGTGAGGATACCCAAGAATTCAAAATGTCAGTGTGGATGAAAAAGCATCTATGGCTCAGCTGGCAAACCAGCATGACTAATCCCATTAGCATGTGATTGGCTAATAGGAAATTTGCATTAATGAGGTTGGGCAACGTTCTCATTTTAAAAGTCACATTAGATTCTGAATTGATTCCTAATGCTTATCGTGAAAGTCCTGCAACATCTGCTGCAGCTAGCCTTCAACAAACTTGTACTGACCTCAGACTCACAACATGATGCTTGCAATCTCTCCATATTCATGCTCTGTCTCACCTTAATAATTTCTATTCATCCTCAGACGTACTGCATCCCAGTCTCTGGTCATACCCATACAGATCTAGATCATCTCTGAAGTAACGCACATTAAGTTCTCTTTTTTTGCTGTGTTTTAAAACTGATAGCATGTTTTCTTTGCTGCTTACTACACTCACCGGCCACTTTATTAGGTACACCTTCCTAGTACCATGTTGACCCCATTTTGCCTTGATGCTTAGTGGCATTGATTGAACAAGGTGCTGGTAACATTTCATAGATAGTTTGGTTCATATTGGAATGATAGCATCAAACAGGTTCTGCAGATTTGTTAGCTCACATACATGATCCCAAACGTGCTCTGTTGGATTGAAATCTGATGACTGTGGAGAACATTTGACTACAGTGAACTCAATGTCATGTTCAAGTAACCTGTCTGAGATTGGAATTGTCGTGCTTTATGACATAGTGTATTATCCTGCTGGAAGTAGTCATCAGAAGATGGGTACACTATGGTCATCAAGGGATGGACATAGTCAGCAGCAATATTTAGGTAGACTGGTACTCAATTGGTACTAATGTGCCCAAAGTGTGCCAAGAAAATCTCGCCCACATCATTACAACACCACCAGCCTCAACCATTGATATAAGGTCGGAAGGACCCGTGCTTTCATGATGTTGATGCCAAATTCTAACCCTGCCATTTCAATGTCGCAGCAGAAATCGAGACTCAACAGACCTGGCATCTTCTATTTTACAATATTGGTGAGGCTGTGCCAATTGTTGCCTCAGTTTCCAGTTCTTAGCTGATAGGAGTGGCACCCGCGGTGCTCTGCTTTAGCATTTTCACCCACAGGACTGCTGCTTACTGGATATTTTCTGACCATTCTCTATAAAAACTCTAGAGATCTTTGTGCGTGAAAAGCAGTTTCTGAAATTTTTGATTCTCGGACTGAACAAGATCGTCTTGATCATGTCTGCATTCCAAAATGCATTGGGTTGCTGCCCCTTAATGTGATTGGCTAATAGGACATTTGCATTAATGAGAAGATGAAATGGTGTACCTAATAAACTGGGCGGTGAGTGACATGAAAGGCACTCCAAATAAAATGTTTTGTTATTATTATTAGATATTTCAATGGAATTTGCAGAGCACAACTTTATTAAACGGCTCTGATGAAGCAAAAAAAGAGATCCCTCATCCCTAATTTAGATCGCTATTAAGATAAAGAAATTTATACTGGTGTAACAAATAGCTATAGGATCTTCCCCTATACTTACGTTACAAGTTTTACAAGTTAGCATCGCCAACAAAAGACAGTGAATGAATGGTGTTGTTGAGAACCATCATTACATTTCTTTTACATTTATTCATTTTACAATCGCTTTTATCTAAAGTGACTTACATTTCAATCAATGAAATGTAGCGTAATGCTCTACCAACTCTCAATGCATCTGAGAGAGAAAACCTCCCACAACCTGCTGATCATCCTGCTGCTGGATCTTCCAACCACTGCCCAAAGGCATCCGCTCAACTCAGGAATGATTTTCAGAGATTTGATGAGATTAAATCATCTGTTAAACCAATAAACTTTGAGCAATTTTTGCTATTATTATAAGCAGTACTTACCTGTACACATGACAGCTGCAAAGACCCAGCACTGTCCATATTTGACTGGACGGAACTGTCTGTTTGCCCAGGTCTTAAGTATTTCTGCACTGCCAGACCACTGTGAGGGATTAACTCCATCTGAGAAATCCTCGGACCAATTTCCCATCAACACTCCGAGATCATCTTCAGAGTTGACCTGTGAAAATGTAAATCCAGAGAGCTATAGCAATGGCTCAATAATGTTGCTTTTAGCCATTGGTTTAACTGAAAAAAGACCTCAAAATAACCCAAGAGCAAGTGCAGAATATTTTCTATCTCTGAACCACTTGATACACAAGATTATTTTAGGGATTTGATAATGTTCAAATGATCAAATCTTCTGAAACACATGGGAATATTTTCAGTTAAGCTGTTACTTAGACACTCAGAAACTGAAGCTGAGACTGGTTTGTTTGTGTTTGTGAGAAGCTACCGTTTTAGACAAAAGTATGGTAATACTGGAACTTAACCTTTAACTTAACTAAATGTTATGTTAACTAAATAGCCTTTAACTTGCGCTTTAATTTAAGCTAACCTTTTACTTAAGTTTGAGAAAGCCTTATATAACTTAGCTTAATATACCTTTAACTTACATCAACTCTGCTTTACTTAACTCTTAACCTTGCTTTTAAATTAACCTTCAATTTGGTCTTTGACTAAATTCAACTTAACTTTTATCTAACTTAACATAACCTTTAACATAGCCTTTAACCTCACATTTAAATTAACTTGAACAATGCCTTTAACTGAACTTCAGCTTAACCTTTAACTTTACTAAATTTAACATTTAACATAGTCTTTAACGAAACTTAAGCTTTAACTTGCCCTATCGCTTAGCCTTTAATATAACCTAATTTTAACTTAACTTTTGACTTAACATCCAGAAAGCCTTAACTTAATTGAACTTTTTTACCTCAGCCTTTAACCTTTAATTTAACTTTTAACTTACGGGAGGTTAGCAGAGGATTTCGTTAACCACAAATGTTTGCCTGGTTTAACTCTCAGTGGCCTAGACTTTAAAATATCTGCTCGCTTTAAAATATAAATACTAGGTTTTAATAGTCAAAAATGTGTTTAATAAGGAAATAACATATCAAGATACCATAGCAGCGACAATACGGCCAATGTAAACCGCATTTCCCCGGTTCAGCAGGTCTTTTTTTGAGTCAGCCAAAGACTGAGGACTCAGGTCAAGCAGCTTCATACAGATGTCCAGAATTCCTTTCTCATTCTGAAAAAGCAGTTCGTTGGTTCAGACAATGCTAATAATTAGCATTGTGAAATCACAGAAAATGATCAAAGATCTCACCTGGCCGAAAGACCAAGGTCTGTAGACCATATTATCCGGAGTCCCTTTAAACAGCATGCCATAATCCCTTTTGATGTACTCGAGCCTCATAAAGTCAGGTAAGATAAATACTGAATCATCTGAGGAGGAACAAGAGAGTTTGTCTGTTTTTTTTTTAAGAAAATGTTCAAATATCAGAAAACAGAGTCAGGCCAACAACCAAAACACTGTTGTAGCCAATCAGGAGAAAGGGCTATGTGTTTTCATGAACTCTGCAGCTCAGCTGAACTCAGTCACTAAACTATTCATCCTGTAGGTTTTTAAATATATCGGAACATAAGATGATCATCTGTCACAATAACTATTACTCTTCTTTAAAATGTATTATATAACAATGGATATTGTGGAATGTATAATGGCAAATGTTAATTTTATTGTACAGTACTTTGTGCTGTTCATAGAATTATATGGATATAGAGCTTTGTATATCAAAACATATTGTAACAGGTACCAAAAGTGGGAGGGGCTTCTTTCTAATTGGCCAACGGTTTACATTTTCAAACATTTACGTACTCAATGGTTTATATATTCTTATTCAGAGCACTCTCAAATACTCTTTTCAAAGATAGCCTTGGTGTGCAATAAAGTGTAAAGTTTATGCTTAAAAATAATGGAGCATTTGAAAGTAACTTTTAAAGTAACCAATGAGTTGTGTTTGTGAACCAGTGCGATTGTGGAAGAGCAAAACTCTCTTCCTGATGCAAGGAAAAAGTAGCGTTGCATGTGTTCGTGTTAAAACCATGCAGCATGTACACTAAAGTCACTTAATAAACGATTAAGAAAATGTTCTTTTTTTTTCCTGTGGAATCTTTAAACTTTTAGGAAATCTTTAAAACCCATGAGATTTGCTGCACTTGCACTTTTAACAAACAGCATCAACAATAATAGACAACAGTCCTCCATACATCTCCAACTGTACTTGTTTTCAGTCAGGTCATTGGCAAAAATGGAGATTAAAAATCATGTATTCCTCCAAACACTGGCTTGCTCCTCTTTAAAAATGAACCCACTCATTTTTCCAAATGAGGTTTGATTGTTGGTGGACTACAGCTGTTTAATAGCTGTACACCCTGGTACAGAGCATTTTCTTTGCATCCTTGTGGCTGTCTTAAGAAAAAAAAAATCTGCTGTCAAATCAATCCATTTCTTTATCTGACTATAGCGCCTCCCCACTGGGGGAGGGCCAACTTCTGCAAGTGACGTAGATCTGTAACTCGGGTCACTTTGTTTTGGGCTGTAATAAAATCTGTTTTTAAAAACATTTTGCAACATTTGCTATAGATTTATTGTTCTATCAGCTCTTCAAGTCAAAATATCAAGCAATTTTTGGTTTCAACCCTGCTAATTTATGAGGCATTGTTTGTTAAGTTATATGCTTTTTCTAGCTTACCTGAGCACCAAGGGTTGCAGAGAAGAGTGAACTGCCCCAGTGTTTGTGTTTTGGGGCGTGGAGGTGCCTCCACCTTAAGCTGGAGTGTGTAGATACCAATGGATGCGTTTGCTGGGCTGATCAGGGAGATAGACAGTGCTTGCGCATTTAAGCTCGGGTTCAGAGTGGCGCTCCACTGAGAAGATGATAGAGATGAGGAGATGGGCACTTCAAATGATAGAGAACCTAAATACAAGACACAGAAGGAAAACACTACTTTCTCTCAATAATGGAGTTTCAAAATGTTTTGAATCAATTGGGAGGAACTGTTCTTTTTTGCATCATCGTATTAGTTTGCTGAACTATGTTCGCAAACAAAGTAATTTGCTGTGATTAAGCTGCATTCCATTCTCTTTACCTGTTTGTACCATCACACTGGAGAGGCTACCTTGGTATTCTGCGAAAGGGTGTATTTTTCACCCAAGGAATCCATCCAAAAAACTGGTGACTTTTTTTCTGCATCTGTTATATTCAGCTTTGAATCAAATTAAAAAAAATGTTTTTGTGACAATGCTTAATATAATTTTTTAGTCATATCTTTTTTTTTACAAATATTTTGCAATATGTTACAAATTGTGTCATTCCTGATGTCAATCCTGAAATTGTACAAAAAAATAAACAATTGTTTTCAATTGTTTTGAGACTACATGAAAACTCAGAAATCCTCCCCAAAAACTAAGACATGGTCAAAACAATGTGAAAATTGTTAATAAAAAAAACAGACCTAAACCTTATACACTGTTCCAAGCACTTTCCTGTGACATTGTGCTTTGTTTTGTAATAATTATATTACAGAAAAAATACAAGTCATATCACAGGTGTTGTACTGCAAAGGGTGATCTCTTGTTTTTTACCACTAGATGGCACTGATGACACCGATTTGTGGTCTGCAACATGAATCTGAAAGACCATTGTGCATTTTCTCATATTTTAAATACGAAACAGATTTTTAGAAACTTGAAGTACTTTGCAAATGATTTGTCATAGCTCTTGTAATGTCTGTTTAAAACACGAGATGTAAAAACGAATAACCTTTTTGAAACCTACACATAATATTTGAAATCAAAATTAAACAATAAATGGGTCATGTCATAACTAATTAATTCAAAACAGTGTGATATTTCAAAGCAGCACCAAACAAAAAATAGTGATATGAAATAAGAGCTCTCCCACACGTACCCAACGTGACGGTGAAGGTGAGCTTATCCTTGAGTGGGTCAAATGCTCTTGGCTGGAAGAATAGTGAGAGGTTGAACTTTTGTCCTCTTCGCAGGATCAGAGCACTGCTGGAGCTTAGATCAGAGGTTCGATGCTGTAACTGATTCTCTGATGACTGTAGGTCGAATCTTTCGACCTTCAACTCTAAGACAAAGGAGAGAACGGCTTTTTTGAGTAAAACAAAATGCACAATAAACTCAACATTTGAAATGGACTGAAACTATTTTTTCAAACTAATATAAAGTATATATATATATAATAAACATAAAATAAAAACAAAATATATTGCTAACAGTTTGGAAACTATTACGTTCTTATACTTTAATGTTAAAAATAATGTAAGGCATTCTAAACATTCAAATTGTTATGTTACTAAACTGTATTTTTTGATTATGTTAAATATTTATCAAACATCTTACCGTCCATGGGAGCTGAGGACATGGCTGTAGTTTTTTTTCTTCTGGTCTGATTCTGTGTGTTTTTATAATCTTTTTATACTGTGCGTTTTAATAATCTTCACGCCCTTTCACTGCAAGCAGCCTGACCGCATTCATATAGTGTTTCGTCATACAGTGTTTCTCCCACAGTGACACAACCTTAAATGCATGACTGCTGCATTTTTCATCTGAAGTGCATGCAAATACATACTCGCAAACAAAGAGTTTTGACAAACTTCTCTGGTAATTGGGACAGTTCAGATGAAAAACCAGCCAGCAAACACATGAAAATTTATAATCAGGGGAAAATGCTATATTTTTGTCACTCTTTTGGTTGAGTAGAGTTTGATTCCTCTGTAAATTACGACTTCTGGTCCAAGGATTCCTCAGGTGAGTGTTCTTAGATAATGAGTTAATCATTAGAGTCCGGGGCCTTTTTGAAAGTATTTTTTGTTTGTTTTTCTAAAATTTGCTCTAATATATTACCTTTAAAAGTTTTTTGTGATATCTTTGATATCGCTACTATTTTTATTATAGCCCCACTTTCTTTTTCTTTTTTTTAAATTACATTAAACAATAATTCTACAACAAAGTTATACAAATACAATTGTACAAATAAAAACTATATATAAATATATATATATATATATATATATTGTGACGAGAGTCCATTCCAGTCATCGCGGTCCTGGCATAAAACGGGAACACCTGGTGCCCGTCATCATAGGAGGATCGGGAACAGCCACGCTTCATTAGCGCGGCAGCATAAGAGAGAGAGCAGAGGAAGCCAGTGTGAGCTTGATCTCCAATGAGTGCAGCAGCTAACGCCTCTGTCTCTCTCTCCCCACTAAAGACAGCCCGTGAGACCGCGAAACGGTACCTCCCAGAAGCCCGATCCTCCTTGGATATCACCTTCACGAGCACCACTGGGAAACTCATCGGCACGCACAAGGAAGAAGAAGAGAACACGAGCACCGAGCACCCTAAGACTGCACCCTTAAATCACGTATTTTTCAATAAATCCACCCTCTGGGGACACTTTCTGTTTACAACCTTGTTGTGTAATCCCTCTCGTGCGACAATATATATAAACAGACGAACCTCTTCTAAACCTTATATACTGTTCCAAGCACTTTTTGTGCCAAAACACAGTTCACATCACAAGTATTGTACTTCCAAGAATTACCCCTTCTTTTAAAGACTAGATGATACTGATAGCACTGATTTGAGGTCTGTAAATTGAAACTGAAAGACAATATTGTGTATTTATTACAAAAAGAACACTTCATGAAATGTTGATGGCTCATGGACAATGAAAAGCAAAATCCCGCCATAAGCTGATTCAGTGACTGTGCTTCATTGCCACTATTCACCCAACTTTGCAGATGACCTCAAGGCAGCTATCCAAAATGAGAATTTGTAGTGGTACATGGGTAATCTCCAGTGTTGATACATTAAACACCATTCTAATGGCATTAAATGGCACAATAACATTGTAAACACAGGTTAAATAAGTAAATTGCTTAAGATAAAATACATAGAAAAAGGTGTATGATGAACGAGGTGGTAAAAATATAAAGTAATAGTAACTGTAACTATATCAGAGGTCCAAGGTGCTTAAGAGATGTGCTTTGAAGGTAATGTGCAGACCACAGCATAAAGTAAATGTGCCACAGTCAGACTGTCTCTGTATGATGCAAATTAGATGAAGTAATAACACCACACTACGCATACGCCTGACATTTCTGTTTTAACCTTTTTTTTAACCTTAATTGATTATTTGCAACATTCAAAATTTCAGGGAAGAAATTTCGGTTTTAACTACATTTCAAGAAAAAGGCTTAAAATATTGACCTTCCACATGTGTAATTAGTATACTGTTGTTATATACTAGGTTCCCTTTCTGAAATTAGTGCCTGAAATTAGCCACCACATGAGAGAGTAGGTGCTTTTGAGCTGGACAGTTTTGTTATCTCCAGGGAAATGAACACCTGCTGTGATGTTTCCTCCTCTGGATGGAATTTTTGTAAGTATTTATTTATTTTCCAATGGACCAGTTTGCATTAGTTACATAAGGACAAGAGGGTGTTAAAAGAATGAGTGAATGAGAGATGTAGGTGAGGAGGAAAGATTAGGACTGGGTAAAGCGTGGGACAAATACCAACCTAAACATGCCATTTCAGTTTGTTACAGGTTGTGCGGTAGTTTGTAGTAGTAGTAGATGAAAGTTCACGGATGGGGAGTGAACAGAATCATACGAGTCACATTATGATCTGATCTGAACACACAGACATATTAAATAAATAAGTGAGTGTAGTATAAAGTGCCTATAACAAACCAAACCTAATCTATGAGCGGCAAGCAGCAACCGAATGTCCCATGTATAATACCTTCTGTGACCCAGGTCTGGTGTGTGCTCTGCCTCAGGCCAGGCCCCACAAACAGCCAAGAGCAGCCCGATGGGCCAGTTCACTCCCCACAGAACAACAAGAAAAGGGGCCCGGACCCGCCACACTCCACCGGGGACCAATGTCACCTTGAAGGATGGACAGCCCAGCAACAGCCCGGCATGTCCAGGTACCACCCCCCAGTCCCTACACGTTTAATATGTATGTAAAATAAGAGGCTAGTCTTTTCCGTCATAGATAGAGGGGCCACAGATCTGCATAATACCTTCCTGAACAATTCATAATTAGATTATTGCCATATTAACTACATCAGGGACACCATTCTACAGACTGCTCAAATACAAAGACGTCAGAAAAAAATGGATTGCAAAACAATAATCAGGATTTTTGATTACCATTTCACCATATTCTCTATTTGTAAATTGAATATTTGCCATCTTTATGTTATGTCGATGTTACATGAAAATAAAATTCTTCGTTGTAGCCTAAGCCAAACATGGTTGAAACAAGGCGAACAGTGTTTCGCTCATAAAAGCACTCAACATTAAATGCAGTATTCGTTGTGGTTGAAAGACCTCCATTTTACAGTGTTAAATGTTATGCTGTGTATTTTTTGTGCCGTTGATCCTCTGACTTTGATTTACCTGCAAAATCTAATGACACTAAATTAATGACAGCCTTAACTACAGAAACCCTAACTAGCTAACTATCTTCTATAACAAATATTTTCAGTACATATCAATCCACATGCAAACAGAATGGCCAAAGATTCCTCTGTTTAATGTCCCAGACATTAAGCTTCGAGGTTTTGCTTTCCTGGTTTCGAAACCTGGAACATATAAATATCATAAATATATAAATATCCTATATACTGCAAGCTGTGAACATTCATTTTAATAAGAGCTCCATTAGATATATATAAAATACTGCCTTCGGTATTAAATATTCCACTTTTTAGCTTGTTTGGCTGGCTCAGCTCCCTGGAATGCTCTGCCGTTTAATGCAGCTCTTCAGCAATCAACATAGAATTTAACTGAAAAGATTCTATAGCGACAAAAAAAATGAATTTACGCTTTACCAATTTGAGCAATTTCAGCACAATTTTCTTTGTTTAGAAACCAGTCCATGAAGCTCATACGGCCCGAAAAATTCTATCCATTGCAAACTATTTGACTTGTAAAGCTTTAAAAAGAACTTCTTGGGTGGAAACAGGCAAGGAATTATGTAGATTTAATTTATGTGTGAACCATATATTTCAATTTAGGTGTGAACTGTGTGGTTTGTAATAGATCCAGAATTCCAGTGAACTGAGGGCGTGAGATCTCCAGCCCTTGAGCGAATGAATAATCATTATGGTCTTTGAATAAAAAGTAATGATCTATTCAACAATAAAAACTAAAACACTGTGTTGTATGATGTTAAGACTCATCATTTGTCATCTTCTTTATCAATCAATGGTTGAATAATTCCATTTAGAACAACAATTCCTTCATCATTACAAAATCCCTCGATTCTATGACTCACGGCAGTGTGGCAGATGCAGGTGTGGCATTACAGATGAAAGTGCTGTTTTGTTCACTCTGTGTTTTACAGAGATGTAGTTATGACACTTGCTAGAGGCATTACATTAATTTGATGACACAGCGCATCGCACACAAACAGAATCAATAAAGGTATTCAAGTTGTCAGTGAATTATGAAAGTTTTAAGCTAGAAGGATTACAAAAGTGTATTTGAAATCTCGAACGGAAAGAGTGAGGTCATGGAGGTACTGTAAAACAGCATGAGAAAAAGCTGAGTGTATGGCTTTCATTATCGTATCATTTTCATATCATCATCCAAAGGATTTATTTAAAGTTAGGATCACAGCGGTCTTGTCAGGATGCAAGGCCATCACTGTGCTGCAATCAGTCCTGTGGGCCATTCACTCACCGAATCACCTGATGCAGTGAGGGAAAGAAGAATTTGCCTCCTTGTTCTTTGGATCGTTTGCCCACAGACAGAAATGTCAAACGAAATATTGAGCAAAATCACATTTGATGGGGGGGAAAAAAAAACAATTAAAAAAACTAATTGAATAGGTTAAATCAGAATTTGATGCTTTCCAAAATCAAGATTGAACACTTTTAACCCTTTGAAGTCCCTGAATGATAATATTCTAAAACTACACTCACTGGCCGCTTTATTAGGCACACCTTACTATACTCAACTATCAACCATTTTCCTAAATCATCCTTTTAAAAAGTAATGTTTTCTTATTTTCTTATTAACTTATTTCTACTTGGAAAATTACAAAAAAAAAACAGCTTTAATTTTTTGGAATAATATGAAGTAAATAACATATATAACTATAGATAATTTAGACAGTTCTCAAAGCAACATCTATAACTCTAATTAAATCATATTTATTCAACTATAGTTTAATGAACCAAAAGTCACATTTTCACCAAATATACACAGATATAATAAAAAGATACATGTCGAACAGATAAAACAGAAAAAGGATTTTAAATTTGTATTGTACAACCCTTCATTTACTTTGCTAAAATTCAGCTAAGGGATTTCAGCGTACCAACTTACCCAAAACATTAGAAAAAAAAAAAACACTACATATTACAGATTATTCTTTAATTAAATTAGTGATAAAGTGCTGAATCAAATGAAAAAGTCTTAAGTTATATTACAATTAAACATATGTAGCAAATTACACTGCAAAACAAACTGAGAATGAAATTCATATGGTGATGCAGCTTCAACATAAAATCAAATGGGAAAAACTTGTTATTAAGTTATGAAAAAACAAGTTATGCTCCACAGAGTGCAGTTATGTTTTCTACAAGCATGAACATGAAAAACATCCCCAGCTGTCACTTCCATTGTTTCCTAGGCTCAGAGTTGCACTTTCTCATAACTAAATCTGAAATTTCGTAAACGTCAGCTACTTCAAAGCAAGCAATGGATCAACTAATTTTGGTTAATTAATAATAGTGTGATTTTCATTAATGATTATCATAATCAATTTTTATTTCGGGTGAAATACAGCTTTAACATTGTTTCTCAGAAGCACTGAGTCGTTGAGTGCACACATACAGTATTTAAGCCAGATCCACTCATTCAAGCGTGTCTCAGTGTGTTTTGGGTTTGTTATAGATGAGAAAGTCTGTGATGTCATGCCATGTGTTGCTGTCATGGTAGAGGTAGTTCATGGAGGACTGGAGCGAAGGCTGAAGTGTGTGAGGATGATACTCAAAAAGCCAGAGAACGATTCCCCACACTAGTGTGGCGAACAGAGGGAATGGGTCTTTTCTGGGCTGTGGGAGTATGCCTTTCTCCACCGCCAGCCGAGACAGACCGAAAAGGATCCGGGAAAGAAGGTACATGTTGATCTGGAAATATATTGAAAAATACAGATGCTTTTCAAATCCAGACTCAATATTGTACAGTGTCCTTATGCATCCAGAAAGGTGACTTGAAATAAAACATATTATTATTAAAGACATTTTCATTAGGTCACATTTTTCCTCAAATGTCACAAAAAAAACAGTCAGCTTCATGACTTCTGGTGGGTTAAAATAGCTCACGTTGAGAACATTTTTTTTTTACAAGAAATAGCACCAACCTGGCTGTTGATGTTATTATTCTCTCCGAACACAAGCCATCCTCCAACACAGGCAGCCAGGAAAGAATGTGACTGGAGCTGTTTGCCCTGTACCAGCTGCTGAAGAGACTGTAGAACTTTATATGTGAAGACGAAGCTAGCCAAGTTTCTGGAGTGTGTGTAAGTGGCCTGAGCAATCGCTTGAAGCTTCTCTCTCAAGCTATGTAGCAACAAAGAAAGAAGCGGTCAAAGATTCATCACATAAACTTTGGGGAAAGATAAAACATTATTGTCCTGACCTCTATATAGTTTAACATATTCTTTGGTTATAACAAAGATTTCAACCTAATGAACAGAAAAATACTGATTCTTACTTAATGAGCAACATTTTTCTGGATATGAAATGTGAGCATGAAACTATATTCTTTATTATTGCTTTGTATTAACACAAAAGAGATTAAATGACAGAAGTATAGAAGTTCTGTCTTCTATAAATTTGCATTAGTTTGTAGTAGAGAATGGTTTTCATTACATTAAAGTAAAAAAAATTACAGAATATTGACATCAAATAAACATTAGATTGAAAGTAATGTAACCAAAGTCAAATGAAAAGCATGAAACCTATGGACAGCACTACATTCAGGTTGTAAGTATATGTGTAGAAAATATGATGTGCAAAAATAAACAAGTCATTTTCATTTTGGGGTACATCTATGAACATAAACAACACAACATGAACATCCTGAATTTCCAAAAAAATGAAAAAAAAGAGATAAAGAAGAGTTAAATGATTAATATGTAAATGATTATGCCAGATAACAACAGATCATCAAAAATACAATAATAATGAAAGAAAATACTTTTCACATGATCCAAACAAAAAATTTTGTATTTGAAGAAAAAGAGATCAAAGTTCACTTTACCTGCCATTTCTAAACAGAAACGTCATCACAAGGGCATGGGGTGCACGAATTTTAGCTCCATATCTATGACAAATAAAAAAGTCGATCAGCTTGTCTACTTGCAAGTTATACTCATAGTCAAGTCTTGTGTTTGAGCCACTGACATAACATTAGAACAAATGTAAAATGATTAAATGCCTTTAATTTTAGCAGAAACAAAAGGACACAAAATACACTTTGCTCAAAAGAAAATCATGTCAGGGGTGCAGCAGTATTACTGCAGAAATGCTGTCAAATTTATTTACTATAACTCGTATTTACTATAACCCATAAACACTGGCGTAAAGTAAGCCGTTTCAAACTCACACAGCGCCGTTCCTGAAACCTTTGACGACTGCTAGCGCTGTTTTATATTTGTCCTTTTTCAGAAGAGTGTTGACCGTGAACAACAAAGTTTCAAAGAGGCCTGAAGATGCCATAGTTCTTCTTGAGGTCGGACAAATAACGCTGTAACACTTGTGCAGCGTTTTTTTTTTTTTTTTAAGTTCACACGGAAACAAACCTATTCAAATGGTTCCGCTTTGAATTTCCGCAGCACCGGTGACTTGTTTATTTAAGTAAATATGTTATCATTGTCGTTTTTTACATTTCACAATTTTAATATCAAGTGTATATAAAATGTACATTTCCAAATATCAGGCAAACATTAACAAACGTCAGCGCGAGGGGACGCCAACCCCCTTCTTGATCTGTCTGTCTAGCTTATTTTTCTAATAGTGCGCATGCTCAATGCGTGCACTCTGTTATTTGGTGACGCGCAAGCGGCCGTGTTCACAGTTCACGCGCATTCTCGGAGCAATGGGATTCTTGTAAGGATGGAGCCACGACTAATTTTGCGATTATTGGTCGCTTTATGTGGAATATATACAGTTTGTGATGGTCAGTATAAATTTAAAGTGTTCTCTCATTTGGTCTCTTATTTGTAAACAGATGCGTTATTGTTTGGTTCGTTTATTACTTGCTTGCTTTTTTGGCGTGTTAATACAACAACAACATGGCGCTGGGATTTAACGTTAACGACCGACCTTAAACTCTCCATGTTTTTTTGTTTTATTCCAATATCATCTCCCGGGATATCATTATCTAAAGTCTTTTTATTTAAGAGATTTATTTAGAAGAAACTTGAGGTTTCTTCCTGGAAGTATTCAAAATAAGTAACAAAAGCGCTGATGAGGTGCTAGGTTGCTAATATGCTAACACGGTTTTCTCGATACGTGGCTGTTGAATGCTTACAAATATTGAGAAATTATATAAAAAATTATCCTTACCTGCTGACTTACGATCTATATTTGTTAGTTTGTTTCCCATATTCAAATGATAGTCCATTTTACGGACCATATTAGTGTAGTTTGTTTTTTACAACTGCTGTTTAGGGTTTGACTGTGAATTTCAGCTAGGAATGAGTGAAGTGTGACATCACGATTAATGTTTTCACAGCATTAGTTTCGTCTTTAAAAACTGCAAATATTTTATCGGAACCCTGCCAAACTCTTGCAACAATGAAACCTTGTTTACATGAGCGTTCATGTGAGTCTTAGCTGCCTGAAGAGACACAAGGCTTGTTTGGTTGAGCTATTGCACAAGTTTTCTGCATAAAATGTCCAATATAATGGGAAGTAACTTATGTAAGTATATTTGTGTGTATTTTAATTCTTTTGAATTATGATATGCTTGAGAAATTCGAACCTAAAAGATAGCTAGTTTCAGAGTAGTAACTTGGGATTTAGAACAAAAACATTAAAATTGACACCTAAACGGTTGTTCATCCACAAGTTATGGACGAAAATGGACTTATGCACTAAAATTTTAATGTATTTTTTTTCCACTCATCAATATTTACAAGCATTTTCTGATTGATGTTTGGAGGCCTCTTTATTTTAACATGTGAAAGGAAATTTCTACTTGATTCCAATATTTAAAAAATAATGGTCTCTGTTTAACAGAAAAACTGCATGAATAAGTGTTTTGAAGAGTAGCACACAAGAATAAGATAATGTTCTGTGCAGGGCCATAACATTAATTTATTGGAGTCTTAGTTTTGCAGCTACTTGTAGAAACACAGTTAGTCTTTGTTCTGTGCTGATTTGATATGGCGAAATCAAAGTCTTCCCCAAGGGCTTTCCTTTTTACTGTTAAACCCGATGTGAAAAGCCATTAATGTTTTTTGCACGTTAAAAGTTCACAGGCTGCTACATGCACAAGATGGTCTTTCAGGGCTGTGAGATTGCATTCAAAGTTCAACGAAGTGCTGTTTTGTGGGAAATGCCGATTTTTCCCATCAAGGAAGAAATCAGTGCTGAATTAACCCTAAAGTTGTGTATGTTACAGTATGCATTTAAAATAATTACAAAACTGTAAGGTTGCAGTTTGTCCCTCTACACACGATCTGAATTGAGATTTGCACAAATCTTTGGATGGCTTCTCAGCCGAAGTCTGAGTCAAGGAAATATTAATGCAATGACGCTCTCTGCCTGAAGATGGTGTTTGCGGAACAATAGATGCACTCCGCACCACATGTAGATACAGGAAACAAGACATGAACAGAGAAGAAATCAAAGAACACATAGGAAAAAAATCATGGGTACCAAGTGGTTGATATTGTTTGTGGCTGATCACATGGAGCTGTTTGTGAAAGTGTTCTTTCTTTCCTGTTTCCTGTACTAGTGGCTATGAAAATGTGGGATGAGCGCTACTGAATGTTCTTTTACATCCTACTCATGTCATCACAAAAGCCAGCTTTCATTGGTCATTCTCTTTGCAAGAAAAAAAAACGGATGAAATACTTTCCATGTTTTAAACTCCTACAATATTTGCATGAACTAGATCAAAATTTTGTTCATTGACTTATCTCATGCAAACTGCACGAGAGAGTTCTTGCAGCATCATACATTGCCCAAAATTCACGAACTACACTTCTCAAAACAAGCCCCTCAAACCCAATTTCTGCGGCATTATACAAACAGCACATGCCTGAAAAAATACAAATAACTGTGCTGGAAAAAAGATGATTCACAACATTGTGTGTGTGTGTGTGTGTGTGTGTGTGCGCGAGCGAGCGATGGCTCACAATACAACTCAGCATCGTTATTTGATGAACATTTAAAGTATCTAACTATTATATATGTTTTTGTGGCAGCTATTTCAACACATTTCTTTTTCTCTAAATGCAACTAAGTGTAATGTTATTTAATATTGTGTAAATGTTTAAAGTATTTACAGTTTGAAAACTGTTCAAACATAAATGTAACAAAACTTCGAACAGTGTTTAGTGGTATAATTCTGTTTGAGAAATGCAATATGTTCTTGAAGAAATAATATTGTTGATAATGTATTTCCTGTTGTAAGCGCTGTTTAAACGTGATTTCATACTTGCTCTACAATCCATTTCTGAACATGGCTAACAATCTGTAGATTGATTCAGCAAGTGGGAAAACATCAGCAATCCATTAAACTTCTTGTATTTTTACAATCTATTAAAATTGTATTTATTTTTTTCTGTAGCCATAAAGGTACAAATCTTTGGCTAATTTTGCACTTGAATGTTAATCTGTTTGCTCATTTATCTTATTCACTTTTTTTTGGTGCCCATAAAGTATTTTTAGAAATGCCTGTCAGTGGTTTGGCTTCAATAAATATTTATAAAGTTTAGAATGCTTTCATTATTTGCAAACATTACCAGCAGGCCATTTAAATCTTGCTGTTTCGTGAGATTGAGGAACTCGGCTCTGACAATTTTTCTATTACAGCACCATCATATGGAAGCAGATGTGTAAACAGGTAATTTAATATGTGTAATTTAATTCTCTTTGCAGCTCTAATTTGCAACTGCACTGCACCACACTGTGAGAAGGATGGGTTTCACTGTGAAACCACTGGGGCATGTGTGGCCACCACCTATATGACTGAGGGCCAGGAGGAGCATGTTCGACTCTGCATACAGAAAGAAAATCTCATTCCCCCAGGCAAGCCGTTCTACTGCCGCAGCTCTGAGGGGATGATGAATACACACTGCTGCTACACTGACTTCTGCAATAGTGTTGACCTCCGTCTGACCACAGGTGAAGATTTTCAAATCAATGTGTAGACTTAGGCAGACTCAAGAATATCTAGGTTTGAAGAACATGTAACAGTTGACAAAAATGAATGAATGAATGAACAAATTTAAGTTCTGAAAACTGGTGAACTTAAAAATGACTTTTTTCTCTGTCAGCAACCAATGAGCAGGACTCGGAGCAGGACTGGGGCCCAGTGGAGCTAACTGCAGTGGTGGCTGGCCCAGTGTTTGTGCTATGTTTGCTGGTTCTCCTGGGTTTATTCCTCTTCCAGCATCACCAGCGAGCCTACGGTCACCGCCAGAGACTGGAGGTTGAGGATCCCAGCACGGAACACATGTTCTTGGCAAAAGACAAGACCCTACAAGACCTCATCTACGATCTGTCCA
Source organism: Danionella cerebrum (assembly GCA_007224835.1). Lineage (NCBI taxonomy): Eukaryota > Metazoa > Chordata > Actinopteri > Cypriniformes > Danionidae > Danionella > Danionella cerebrum. The sequence goes on along the minus strand of SRMA01027179.1, from coordinate 147,251 downwards.
CATCAGGCTCTGGTTCTGGTGGGTAACCCATGAAAACTTTATAATCCAGTTTTTGATCATGACGCTGGAGTGACTTTCAACTAGTTTTTTTTTTTTAGCTTCAATCTTAGTCACATTGTCATTTTTCTGCAGGACTGCCACTATTTGTCCAGAGAACTGTTGCTCGTACGATAGTCCTGCAGGAGATCATTGGTAAAGGCAGATTTGGAGAGGTGTGGAGGGGAAAGTGGAGAGGAGGAGATGTGGCAGTGAAGATCTTTTCTTCTCGGGAGGAGCGATCCTGGTTCCGTGAAGCTGAAATCTACCAAACCATCATGCTCCGTCATGAAAATATATTAGGATTCATTGCTGCAGACAACAAAGGTGAACTGATGATTGGCCATTTTGTGAGTGTTGTAGCTTGATCAGTTGGTTTGTTTCTTGATTTAATGGTTCAATTACAATGTTACACTTAATACCAGCAACCGAAACACTCATATTTTAACTGGAATTCAACTGTTTATTTGTGTTGGTTTGAAAAGCCAACGTATTGCTATTATTCTTTTGCTTCAGACAAAAAGCATAGCCTGCAAAATGGTCAGACTCAGGTTGCTGGGAAAATTCTATTGACTTAACATGGGGTCATAAATCTTTCAGACTCTCCAGACTTGTGGAGGTCATCAGTTTGTGCAAGAACATACAAAGCATTGTGCAAAAGTATTTAAGCATTGGAAAAAGTACTCTAAAAGGGATAAAGATTCACCTTTGACTTGTAATGGCCATTGAAAGTAAATGGGAAAAGGTAACAAAAATATCACAGAGATATGTGGTTTTAATGATGGCAGTCATAGTAACAACATACATTTTTAGCTCCCTAGTAACCAATTTACTCTAGCAACCAAATGTTGTGACCTTTTTAGTAAAGGATAGAGAAATGGGGGTTGATGAGTATTTTTTGTCCTTTATAGTGACAAAGGAAACACTATATTATGTCATAGACCCCTCCCTAGCTACCAGCCTGTTAACCATAGCAACCAATTTTGCATATCTTTATCTCAGCTTAAAGAAATCGTAGAGCCATGTGAGTTGGTTTAGATTTTTGGCCTGGGGATCTTGGTCAATGACTCTTCCATAGGAACCAAAAATGCTACATAGGCAACCATTCTATTTTGCTTTAAAAATACTTTAAACAGCACTTTCTCCTTAGTTTAACCAAGGAGTGCACCAACAAATAAGAACATGCCATTAATATTCACATCATACTTTTTGGCAGACCATTTTAATATAAAAAAAAGTGAAACCCATTAAATTGTTCCTTTCCCAAGGACCTTATCTTTTCTAGCACCTTGATTTACAAACTGAGCTATTTTCTGAGGCAAAGTATATCCAGTACATATAGGTTTTGATTCTTTCCCTTGATGCTATTCAGCCGTGTTTGGTTAAATCCTGTGCACATTTGGTTTAACAAAGTTCTCTTTCGTACAGATAATGGCACGTGGACCCAGTTGTGGCTGGTATCGGACTATCATGAGAACGGGTCCCTGTTTGACTACCTGAACCGATATTCAGTGACCATCGAAGGGATGATTAAACTGGCACTGTCTGCTGCCAGCGGTCTGGCACATCTGCACATGGAGATATTGGGCACTCAAGGTCCGTAAATGACTAGATTAATAACTTTTACCAAGGTGTTTGCCAGAGAAATACAGCTTTTGTTCCCTTTCAACCTCTTCTTTAATTGATCGTATTAATTCACACTTGTTGAAATATTTATTATATTATTAATATAATGTGTATTATGAATAGTTTTTCATTTATCGACTTTATCGAAGTAAAATAAATGTACAGTTCTCTCACTATACATGTTTTAGAGAGATCGTACAGTATTTGTTATAGTTCATTGATTAGGATTCTTCCAAATGTAGTTTGGCTGTTAAAAATATATTAACTGGGACGTGCTGTTTGTACAGGTAAGCCTGGCATTGCTCACCGAGACCTGAAATCTAAAAACATCCTTGTAAAGAAAAACTGCACATGTGCCATTGCTGATCTGGGTCTTGCTGTGCGACATGAGTCAATCACAGACACTATCGATATCGCTCCAAACCAACGCGTGGGCACCAAGAGGTACAGTTTACTTTTACTGATGGAAGCAGTAGTACCAACATTACTTATCATCCAATATATTCTCTCAGCTGAAATTAATTATTTATTTTTTTAGCGATATCTCAGTTTTTTTTTAATCTAGATTTGTTTAATCAGAATTATTATTATAAGGAAAGGGTTTATTAAATGTTTCTTAAATGTTATTAAATGATTTTTACGGTCTGTCTCTCTTAGGTATATGGCTCCCGAGGTTCTGGAGGAAAGCATTAACATGCAGCATTTTGACTCTTTTAAATGCGCTGATATCTACGCATTGGGTCTGGTGTACTGGGAGATTGCTCGCCGTTGCAATGCTGGAGGTGATTATATAAACCACAAAACCCTTTCAAAATGGTGAGAATTGTGGTTTTGATAATGTAACCTTTCAGGCATCCATGAAGAATACCAGCTGCCTTATTATGACCTGGTGCCCTCGGACCCATCTATAGATGAGATGAAGAAAGTGGTGTGTGACCAGAGGCTACGACCAAACATTCCCAACTGGTGGCAGAGCTATGAGGTAAGGCCGATAGGCAGAATCCTGTCTGAATGCAGAAAATGTTTTGGACTATTTTTTGAAACCCTTCAAAGATTTAAAAAGATAGAAAAAAAATAACATGAAGATCTAACTCGAACAAATTGACTGGCTACATTAATGTCAATTTCAGGTAAGATTATTTTAATTTCCGGACTGATCACAGCACAATCTGATCACATATCTTGTACACCAATCAAATTATTGCAAGCCAATCTCAGAATTTTTCTTTGGAAAAACCACGTCCGAATCAGCACGACATGACCCCGTCGTCTGAGAAGATTTCTAACTCAAATGTTGTTTTGAAAACCAGCCAAATCCTAAAACAATGGATGATGATGATGATGATGATGAAGTCCTTGTTGAAAAATCAACAAGAGCTAAATTGAAGACCCTTCAACAATTTAAAAAGAACCACAAAAAGGAGAGTTAAAATTATACGTCAAGTTTACATTGTCTGAAACACACAAGAAATGCGTTTGACTAAAAACATTGTCAAATTCAAAGAGTGCTTTAGAGTTGCTCTTTTAGCATGTGTGAGGATTGTTTTTTTTTTTTTTTGGACCATTTTGCATGTTTCATTGAGATCCAGTCTGTTTGTCTGGTAATCAGTTGCACTCGTCCTCTACAAAAGATCTGTTGAATGTTTTCAGCAGTTTAGTCTCAAGCAAATATTTATCCACGTTTCAAATTTTATATGCTTATATGCTTATATGCTTTTTTCCTACAAGAGTGCTCATTAACATATGAGGGAGGACACTGGGATGGGCTTTGGTCTTTTTTTTTTTTTTTGGAGGGTATGCATTTTTGCTTGTTTGCAGTGTTTTGGTACGAGTTCTCATCAAGGTTTATCAAATGAGGCCCCTGAAAGTCAATAATATATTTTTGCAGTCACTAAAGATTGGTACCGCCTGCACTCTCTGTTTCTCTCCACTAGGCTTTGCGTGTGATGGGCAAGATCATGCGTGAATGCTGGTACGCAAACAGCGCCGCACGACTCACTGCTCTGCGGATCAAAAAAACCCTTTCCCAGCTCAGTGTGGACGAAGACATGAAAATCTGAACCACGCACAGTCATGCACTCCAGTTGCCTGCGATGACACTCCTAGGAAAGACGATGAGTACAGATCAGCTCCCTCTTGAAATCAGTCCTGCCAGTTTTACTAGTATTTCCGTCCACAGAGATGTGACGGGGCCTACCTCACCCCAAAGCCAAACTACTGATGCGTACACTACCCTCAAAAAACCCTAGGCGCTTTTTAAAACGCGTAACTGACCCAAAGTTGTCTTGAACCTTTGTGATATTAACCTGTAACTACTTTTACAAATTTTATTTTCTGAAGAAAAGTCACTTGGAAATGAAAACAATTTCTTTGTCACTTTTTTTTTGTTGAACATTTGAAGATATTTTTCTGATTATCGGCGGTATTAACTTCTGTAGATGAGATTCTTTTGTTTCACTAAACACGAGAAACAAACACATCAATGGTTTGCAAGTTTTGGGTCTGGTTTGTGGAATTTACTAAACACAACAAATGTTTTGCATTATTGTCCCAAAAAACATTTTTCAAAATATCTTCAAATGTCAGAAGTACTGACGAGGTAGATTTAAAGTGAAATGAGGGTTAAGGTATATTTTGGGTGAACTAAGATTTTTTTTTTTTTTTCGATTCAAATGTGATGAACGTGTGCAAGAAACTGAATGATGATAACAGAGATGTTTGCTTCATTATTGGCTCGTGATCACAAAGACCTTATTTGCACTTTATCATGGAGGTCTCGTGAACATGAAATGGGTTAACGCATCTTGATTTTTAGTTCAGTCACATTTGTGTATGCTTACTACTGCTCGGTACAGAGATGTCTATTTATTTTAGCTGTAGATTCTTCATATTGTCCTTATTTTTTTAATTCCATTAGTTTCCCTCCTCTCCTCCCATGTGCTAATATTGCTACTGTACAGAGTATATTTTTTAAAAGTATGGATATGTAAATAGCATAAATTTTTCTAAACTCTTGGCTAAGCTAGAGTGTTTGCTTGCTTGATGGTGTTTGTCAATCATTAACGTTGAGACACTGATCCGTAAAACCCAGGCAAAGGTTTTGGGTGAAGTTTAGGCTTTAGTTAGTGTTTCACAGTTATTTTTTACACATCTTAAAATATTACTGGTAATGCACATTTGGTTAGCAGAGGAATTTCTGGACTGTTTTAATAATCTTGTGTTCATGCCATCATTAGAATAGTCGTGCACCATTCCAAACCAGCGAAATTGGTTTGTTCAAAGAGAATGCTGCTGTATTCCGGTTTATAAGAGACGAATGTGAAGTTTTTACATGGAAAAGAGTGTTTTATTTCGCTAAAGCATCAAAATGTAGTCCCATAACGTGCGTGTCCCATTTAACATTGAATGAAATATTGCCCAAAGGGGTCAGTGCTTTTATGAAGTATAGATGGATTGAAAATGGACGGATTGGTAAATTTCACCAATGTTTGAATTGGTGAAAAGGCTGCATAAACTTTGTTTCTAAGTAAACAAATCCCACTGGTTTGGATGGCGCATTAGTTGTTTTTGCACAATCTGCTCCTCAAATGCACACTGACTCTAGTGGAACTTTGTCATTCTTCGTGCACTGGGTTTGAAATAGAAGAATGACTGGGTGGGGTATAAATTGACTTGAAAAGCGGAAGAAACGAACTGGCTAAGCTTTTTTGACGGCTAAAACTGATGGTTCACCCAAAATTGGCCTGTCTTCGTTTGATTGGTTGATCATAAAAACAATATTTTAAAAGCATGTGAGAAACTGGTATCTATTGACTTTCAGAAGTAGATTTTACTGATTTTTGTGTCCGTTGTCAGTCAGAATATCATTGGGGTCCAATGATCCTAAATAAGGTTTTGTCCTTTAATGGTTGTTATTTTTGGGGGAACCATCTCTTTGTGAAACTCTACTGCCCTACTGTTCTCCGCTTCTGTGTGAAATATGCAAAATGTAAATATAGTTTGTATAATGTGTGGCTTTTCATTTGAATCAGATTTGATTGAGTAGATGATTTTGTGGTTTTACTGATGATTTATTTCATTTGTTCTGTGACTCATTTGTAAGGACAGCTCGCTGTAAAACGAAACTTTACTCACTGTTGACTACTCCATATATTCTATTTTTAACAATGTTGACACTTGTAGCCATTGCTTTTTTCCTGAAATTTAACTTAAAAGTAAACTGTCACGTGGGGTAGTTTGCGGTAAGTAATTTGTTTTGTTTTTTTTTTTGAGTGAACTGTCCATTTAAATCAGGTTATTTGTGTAGGGCTTTTAACAATAGGAATTGAAACAGGTTTTACTCTGTGGTTTTTTTTTCCTGCTTTCTTTGCTATTTTTTCACTCTCACAAATGTGTGATGTTTGACAATCTAAATAATTCTGCACTGTTTCTCATTTGTCCATTCACAACAATTATCACCTTATGTTACTCCACATGTCTAAGGAAACGCCAAAAATGATTGTACAAGAGTGAAAAATAATTTTATTTTTAAGATTTTTTTTAATCTGTAAAAGATTGTCTGAATATGTGAAATGTAATGGAAACACTGGATTTATTGTGTTGCTACACTGAAGATGTACAACTACACTGGTTCTTATTGAGCAGAAACCCATGTAGCCTACTATTAACAGAATGGTTTAACCCCCCCCCCCCCCACTCCAAAAAAAGGGTTATTTTACCTTTTTTTTTGCTACACATCTGCTTGTAATACCAGTTTAGACTTCTCAAATTGCAATTGATGCTTTACAAATTATTTTTACAAAGTTAATGTCAATGATGAATCTAAAAAAAACTTGCAGAAAATGAAGTAATCATGGGAAAAGCCATTCTGTTAATAGAAGGATCAATGGTTTTTTTCTTGTTGAATTCAGTTTGTGTGTGTGTGTGTGTATAATATATTTATAACTGACTGAATGGATTGGATTATAAATCACTCCTTTACAAGCAAAAACATTGTGAATCTGGTGTAAAGCCATGCAGACACTGTTATTGTTCATATTCTCTCTGACCTCACAGATATTTAATGTGGAAAACTGTAATTGTGTATCACACATTTAAACGGAGCAACTCATCAGGAATTTTTTTTTGTTCACGTACATGGGTAAATTATAAGTGGAATTAAACCATTTTTCCTATATTAGTCTACATGAATTATTTCATCTTTAAACACCCATAAAACATGTCTCTCAAATGATTTTGCATTATTTGTTTTATATCATACAAAACTTTGCACACCGAATATTAAAAGTGAATAGAATTTATTTTCCTTGTGCAGTCAATAAGACATCTCTGAGATTAAAGTTAGAAAACAGTTTTGATATTTTACATGACAATCACATATATCAGCAACCAGTATGACCACTACAAAATGATGGAATAATTAACATAAAATTACTGACTAAAAGAACACCGACCTATTTTCACCCAAATCATGCTGAGACTTTATACAAATGCGCTTTCAAAACCAGCAGCTCTTATTACATTAATTACTTGCTCAATGTTAGCTCTTATGCCAAAAATATGCCATTATTATTTTTATCACATATGTTGGTGGTGAAATTTATAAAAACCAAACCAGTTGATTCACTGGTCAATACCATTGAGTGATATGTGGGGGGAAAGAGGTGAATAAAATAAAATTATTCTTGAAAGCAAAAAATAAACCCACTGTTACAAATGATATTAATATTACCGTATGTTTTATCAAACATCTCCTTACTAGTACATTAAAATTTTAGTTGTCACAAAAAACTATGCGAATATTTGGAAAGAATTTAGGAGACCAAAATACAGTGCACTTGTGTTAAATGCAGGTTAATTGACTTTCTTCACCAAAAGCTGCAGGAGACTTCTTTTAAAATTTTGGGAAAACAATCCCTTCAAAATAAAAGTCTCCATCACAAAAATGCACATGTAGCATCAATCCAACTCGGATATTTCCAAACACATTTACAGGAATGGTTTAACTTAGAACTTTTACTCTTTCTTTTTTTTCAGACTAAAAGCAAACAATTTTTAAAATTGTATAAAAGTCCAGGAATGTTTCTGCAGCTGCAATGCCATCGGAATAAAAATAATCTTTTTTTTTCTTTTCACCATTTGACAACAGAAAGGTACATATACAAGGATATACAAAACTAAGTATATGAAATATTATTCATTAAAAATACTCGCAAAATTGATAATGGACACTTTAGGGCTTAGTTACTTAAACCTTTTCCCTTTCTTTACGTGGCTCAGAGAAATATCTTGGGCTTTACAAACTGCAGCTGTTCTGGATGTTTGTTCTCTCACTTTTTTGAAGCTGCTTCCAAATTTTCGAGAGAGAAAGAGAAATTAGACTCTTCTTGTCACTCCATCAAGCACTTCCTAAACGAGAGGAAAAAATGTAATTAAATTAAATATATTTAAAATCTCTTCTGATTTAATTTTGCAACTAAAAGTTTTATTGTCTGTTCATAAATGCCATCATATACATGACAATTTTTTATTAATTGACACATAGCTCTACAAAAGAATCTTGTAAACTACACTTTAACTGTCCATTTATCTCACCCTCATCTCCACTGGTCAGCACCAAAGCTTGCAAGATGTCCGACAGAGACACAATTCCTTTCACGACCTCCTGATCATCGACTATCACCAACCTGTGAACCTGAGCATCAGATGGTTTATCAGCCCATCATTCATCAAGTTTGTAATGTTTAACAGTAACACACACAAAAAAATCCAAATAAGTTAAAACAAGGTGTTTTATTTTACTCAGGAAGGGTATATGTTTTCAATTTGGTATTAAGTCAAAACAAAATGTGAGTGTTAAATTAGAAATGCACAATTCGTTTATCCTCTCATTCGACTGCCGCGTGTTATCTGAACATTCAGAACACAACAAACATAGAAGTTTGAATAAAAATAAAACCAATTTTACCCAGTCAGATTTACACATATTGCATATATACAAGCTTGCATTTTATTTTTTCCACTGAAATAAATCTATGCACAAAAAAGCAAGTTTTTTTTTTCAAAGAATCGACGTTGTTAGGCGCTCTTCAAAAAAAAAAAGGCTTACCTCAAAATCATGAATTTACTCAAGCTTTTTTATTAAAAAAATATATATAATACATCAACACGTTGCGAGGATAGTCTGGAGCACAGTCAGCCGAGTTCAGATTGCATGATTGTCAGAGTAATCGTGTCATAGATCTCTTCACACAGCACGACTGTCTGGGGCAGAATTCAGTCGTATCTGAATTCACACTGCACGATAAATCAGCGACAAGGGGTTTCACGCTGGATGACTTTCGGAAGAATAGCAGAGAACTTTGGCCATGTCCTTGTAACATCTCACAGGCAAACACTCACTAGAAGTTTTTTAGGGTCACTTGTGCAAGATCGATGTTACAATCAAAAATGGGAGCATGCAAGATAAATAAGACAGGAAAATATGGCCTTTTTGAACAGAAATGATCATTGATTTTGCGGTCTTTGCCTTTGTATCTCCTCCCCAACTCCCCACTGCTCTCTCATTGTGCTCCAGGTAATCACAGACGTTGTTTCCAAGCAGAAACATTTTACACTGCACTTGCGATATTTAGCATGCCAAACATCTCCAATTGCGTCTTTGGAAGTTCCAACCAGTCGTGCAGTTTGAACTCGGCTAGTTCAGGACAAAACAAATGTGTCATTTTATAAAGCAAACTAGACAATTAACAAGAGCAAAATAAACAAACTTATATTTTTTCACAAAAAGTTTACGTTTTACTTTTTTTTTTACTGCTGAATGTATGCTATGAATTAAAGTAAGCAAGAGTAAAGGCTTGTATTTTATAAGACGAGACTAATCCTTCACCTCAGCCTCCACCAGGCGGTTGATGATGGCCTCGAGGGTCTCTTTGGCTCGACATGTCAATACTCCCTCGAAATACTGCGAGCGGTGCTGGAGCGCTTTGGTCACTGTGATGTCCAGGTTATTGTAGGTTTTCTCAGCTGCCAGATTCTGGGTGAATCCACACAGAGACACAACTATCATTTCATTCACTCAAACATTTTGAGAATCCTTTATCTAAAAAGCTGCTAAATTGATGAAGACTAGAAATATGATGGTAGCGGTAAGATACACGTACAAGATGTTTTGCTGATGAACATCTCCTTATAGACGGTCACAAGCAACAAGGTTTGTTTTCCCTTCAGGGATGTAGAAATGTAACTTTTCCAGAGACATTCTTAGAGCAGCATAATATAAAAAAATGTTATGTTAAAAAATGTGACATGCATAACTGCATGCACCGGTGCATGTGCCAATCACAGATTCTGTTTTGAATTAAGTAAGAATAGCGCAACTTAGCTGTATAATTTTTATTTCAAATATAATGTATAGGTTTCAGAAAGTTTACTGGTTTTGATATTTGATTTTAAATGAACATTACAAGTGTTATGACACATTATTTGCAAATTAATTCAAATTAAAACGTGAGCGTACGATTTTCAGTTTTTTTTACAGAACCCAAATCAGTGCTCTCTAGTGGTGAAAAGATGGGATAACCGTTGGAAGTACACCACTTGTGAGATGGCTTTTGTTTTTCAAATTTCTGACACAAAACAAACAATATGGAACAAAAAGTGCTTTTATTTTATCTCAACACTTCATTTTTGTTATAAAACATAATATCTGTTCATTCTTACAGAAAAAATGCTAAATGTAACACTCAAAAAAACATTTTGTTGTACAGTTTCATGTCGTTGTGGAATTATTGTGTTTAAAAAAAAAGTTTAGAAAAGGCGGTGTACTACAAAAAAAAATAAAGCATTGCCACAAAAAAAGGCTATTTAAGGGTAATTTAGTAATTTATTAAAGCAAATTCTAAAGTAGTATAAAATGCCCCATTCTAAACTATTATAAATAAATAAATAAATAAATAAATAAATATATATATATACCCAACAGGACATGTTAGGATGATGGGTATACGGATTTTTATTCATTCCAAGTATTAATAACTCAGATTTATTTTCCCTACCAAAGTCTGAGTCCGTTATGGGAAAATACATATGTAAACTGGTATTTTTTTTCTTTTAGAGGTGAATATTCATATGCTCTTACGTGAAGCACACACATTAGGAATAGAGGATTTCCAGAATCTATACTGTTGCGTTAAATAGAAGATGGATTAAAATCTGAGAATATTTTTTACCCAGCGCTATTAAATACAGTGAAGGGAGGTTAAATAAAATCTGCATTCATCTTAAATTAGTGATAATTAATTTCTTAAAACAGCAGGACAATGATATGAAGTGTGAATTCATCCAAATTAATTGCTGTTCAACAACAACAACAACAAAAAACTATAAAGGATTCTATCTAATCATTTAACGTTTAGAAAGCACATGATCACAAACTCAGATCTAATCAATACACTCCACCAGAGGCTTTAAACACACAATCAATGATCTCACAAGTCAAAAGTTACTGTTCTAGAAACAAACAACTGGGAACTTACGATAACGTCAAACTTAGAATAGATGTCCACCACACGTCCTATGCAAATGAGGGAAAGAGAGTAAGGTCACAATTTGGCCATCACACACAAAGATTTTATTCAGTTTATTCACTCATCTGCTAGCTCTGCCTACTCCACTTTTAACCTGAACAAATATAACAGGAACAGCTATCCCCTTGTGAAGTTCCGCGTCCAGGTCCTGGCTCTCCACTCTCCCATTGACAGACAACAGTAAAAGATACTGAAACTCATCATTTAAATGTAATAAAATATAATGTGTAGATTACCAATATTGTGTTGTAATAAAGGTTAGAGTCAAGGTGTCCTTAAAAAAATACGAGTTTAAAGTGGAACCTGCTGTTCAGAAACAAAAGTTAAAGGTAAAAAACTTGTTTCACACGGGGTTCCTCCTCTAACTTGTGCTACAGAACAGCAGTTTCCACTTTATAAATGTTATTTCTTTTAGGACACCTTGAGTCTAACCTTTATTATGACCCTATTGGTAATCTACACATAATGTTTTGCTTGATTTAAATCTGATTTAAATCATTTTTGATGATGATGATGAAAGTTTCAGTGCCTTCTCCCTTTCTGTCAATGGGAGAGTGGAGAACCAGAACCGGAAAGCGCCATGCGACGTCAAACTTAACAAGTGGATTTCCATTATACTGTACGACTATAAACTAAAAGGTCCACCCCATTCACTTTTAAATACGTTTGGTAGACTGTGGGTTAAACTGCTGCTTTCAGTTGAGTACTATGAAAGTTGACCCCTACATCAGGTGTAAGATCACTCATCTGCCTGGAGGCGGGTGTAGCAGTTGGATTTTGTTTATTTTTTATTATTTTATTTGGTTAATAAACCCTAAATGCTATATTGATAGACCCTAAAACATTAACCTTTAAGGAATCTTACAATTAATCATCTCTCACCATTATCATCCACCACAGGAAGAGCAGAGACTCTCTGATCCACGAAGATGCCAAGGGCAGCATAGAGTGGCGTATTAGGGTGAACCATGGCAATGTTGTGAAACGTCCCGATGTTCAATTCCTCCAGCGTTTGAGAAAGAAATTCAGGTTTGGGCATCTCTGATATCTAGAGATTAACAAATAAGATTAATTTAAAGGAATTGTAGGAGACCATTCCGAAATGTATCCCAAGGTAATTGACCAGACTAACAACTTGCTTGTAGATAAATCAGTAAAGAGCGTGTGATTAGTCATGAAAGAACTATAAAGATGGGGATCGGCCCTTTTGATAAATTAGAAAGCCATTTCCTCTTAAGTGAAATAGCACATTTTTTCCAAAGTGGCATTATCTTTTTTTGTAAATTGAATATTCCAGCATCCACAGACCAAAATATATTCGCAGTGAAAAAGAAAAACCTAATTCTACATATGATCAATATTTAGAGAAGAACCATCAAATCTGTTCACAGTTCGGTAAGTACCTTGTTTTTAACCACAATTTTCAGTTCAGTTCTGATTGTTTTAGCAAAACGGTAATTTTTAAACCATATTGTTAATAGAAGTTCCTACGTTTTTGATAGAATTTACTTTATTTTGCTAAATAAAACATCTACAGACATCTTCAAAAATGGACACTTTATATAAACAAAAAAATAAACAAGATGTTGGGTTTGGCTGTTTGAATGATTCAGAGTCTCTCTCGCTGTGTGTGGCATGCAGACGGTGCTGCATGATGACGGTACAGATAAGCACTCATGTTTCAAAAAAAAACATCTGATAAAACAGTGCTTGCACACGTGACATATTTGTTTACCCTTCTCTCATATTTGTTGTATTCAACAGCAAAGCCGAACTGTCTCCAGGTTTAATTACCTCCTCATAAGGCTGACTCAGCCAGAAGAAGCTCAGCTCTGGTAACGCTTGTGAAAAACAAGAAGTCTCGTCCTCCTTTAACTGTAGCACTTGTCGATTGGATATTTACACAAGGAGCAGTTCATTGATTGGATATTTGCTCCAGAAATGCTTGCAATAATTTGCCTCAAATGCTAAATGCTTGCAGAAAAGGTGTGATCGCAAAGCCCAGAGTTCTCAAGATATTGATTACTAATATTGGCATTGAAAAAAATATATTTATTTTATGTGACATTATAGTGTGCATCGATAATGATTTTTCATTTTGACCATTTTTTTTAAAAGGTCAAAACCATTATTTTTGCCCAAGTTTATGCTAAACCATTCGCTTTCGAGTTTTTGCCACTGAATATTCACAGAATGTTGATTTAAGTTTACGTAGAGAGGCTATTAAATAATTGGCATGAATACATAAAAAAACAATTGAATGGCAATATCAAAACTTTATTTTCAATGCCAATGATTTATTTTACAATGCCAAAAATAAAGATTTTAGCTCCACAAATACATTTTAAATTCTCATATTGAAAAAAAAGAAGACCAGGGAACTTACAAAAAGTTTGAGGAATTTTAGGATCCTCTTGTGTGTCAAGATGTAAAGAGCATTTCCTGTGAGAGGATCAATGACTGGCAATCTGTGGATCTTATGCTTTAGTAGAGATGAAACGGCATCATAAAGGCTGAGACAGAAGAAGAAGAAGAAGAAGAAACATGAACAAATCTACAAATAAAGTGTTCAGTGTTATAATAATAATAATAACAACGAAGGTCTTACCTAGCATTGGGTGATATGCTCACTAGAGGCTTGAAGGAATCTTGTAAATAGACTTCTATATATAAAAAAATGAAACAAAAAAAAAAAAACAACTCAGTAACACATTGGATAAACGTGTGCTAAAGATACACAAACATCCTTCTCACCTCTCCATGTCTCTATTTTGTGCTCTTCTAACTCATATATTTGGACCTGAAACAAAGAAATCTTAATTTTCAGATGGCTTTAAAATGAAAAATGTTTTAAAACTTATTTTATATGCCAAATACAAATTAAAAACCAATTGAAAAAGTTTTACCAATGGAGATTTGTAGTATCGATGTAGTATATTGATGAAATCTGTGATGGTCAGCATTCCTATAATACATAAAAATGAATAATTTAAATAACTATTCATCATCAGGAGCATCAACCTTCACTGCAGAACATTCAGTGATTATGGAGCAGTTAGAATCTCTACATATTTAACACCAATCTGACACCAACCAACAAAGCACTGCTTCTTGCTGTCCCAGAGTGGTGCTGCTCTCACCCCATTGGATACAAGAGCAAAGAACGCTTTCTTCACCTAGCAACCACAGAACAGCATCACAAATGTCAACAAAGAATGAAACAAATATCTGTGTCCATAACATCAATTAAAAAAAACACTAATCCTCCCTTTACTTAACACTAATAATGAGCCTTCCATAAATGGAACACAAGATGATTATTTAACTTCCTGGAAACATTTTTGAACCTACCTGAAGAGAAGTGTCAAACACCACTAGCTTTGAGCTAGTTGGCACCAGGTCATAGCAGCGGTGGGACTTCATAAAGCGGGTGTATACATTATACTCTGGATCTGCTTTAAAATACAAAAAGCAATTTACATTTTATGTGAACTTTTCTGTTAAATTAGTAAATGATCCACTCCCTACGAATGCAGTAATAGCAATCCATGGGATGTAAAAGCAAACTGCCTCAATGAAGATGTAACCAGCAACTCTTTTGAACAGCTTTATCAAATAAAGTTTCATAGCAATACGAATGTACAACCAACAGCATCAACTTTAGCTTAATGTAAGTACAGTTCACTGAAGAGGACATTCTGAGCAACACTATTTTCATAAAAGGTTGGATTGTGTGGCATAAGGCATTCATGCTTCATCATGGAAACTCTAAATGTTTTGACTTGGTGAAAAAGGTGCAGGAGTGGAACTCTGAAACTAAGAAAAGTATGTGAACTTCCCCCACGGTTGCTCCATTGGTATTGAGTTGAAACTCCACCATACATTCCTCTAAAAAAGGTTGTTCACTGGTACTTTTGTAGGTGCTATATAGCATATTTAAAAAAACAAACCCTTGAGCCCTTTTTGGTTATTCATTGGTTCTTTGAGGTACTGTTATAGCACTTTGTTTTTAATGTGCTATGCTATCAAAGTTTCTATATTTCATACATTTCTAAATATCACTTTGAACATTGGTCATTAATAGCCCTTTTGAATGTCAGTAGCACCTTTGATGGTTAGTTCTAAGTAGCATGTTTAGTAGAAGAAAAGTGTTAAATGGAACATAAAAAGGTTCTAATATGATTACGAGCCAAAGAACAATATTTGGTTCTATATAGAAACTTTTTTTAGAGTGCAATAATAAAATTGCATCCCTTCAGCACTTCTGTTAAACAAAACGTCTAATTTTTTGTGATCCATCTATCATTACCAACCAGTAAAACACAACTTACAAACTGAATACAAAGAGTGTCAGAGAACACACTGTATCTAGATCATGTTTCTGCTGTTATTTCAGGCTCAGATTTCAATGCGAAAACAAAAGACAAACCCCTGCTTGGTTCTCTGTTCATATCTCACACAGGACGGTGTTCTCATTTTTATTTATTCACATTCTTACCCTCTACGAAAGCCTCTTTTTTACCATCCAACTCATCTAGAACAGCAGGTACCTGCAAGACAAGGGTAATAACATTCAGAGATCTAATCTTTTCTCAAATGATTCTTCTCTTCAAAACGTTGGTTATCTGTGGAGTACAATTACTACAGTTTATAGATTATCTACTTGTGAACTGTTTTTCTTTGGTTGTCAATACATTTGAATTATGTGAGATGTTAATGTTACTTGGGCAAAAAACGCCAAAATAGCAATAACTAGTTTACATGCGTTCATACTGGAATATTCTATGTAAGTAAGTGCTACTATGCAAATGTTGTAAAAAGAACACAACGTATAACTTCCACTGATAACCACACTAACATTGTAGTTAATGGAGTACTAGAATAATAACAGCAACAGCACTTTAACATTAATGGAATCGGAGGCAAAGTGCACTCGGTTTAATATGAATGGGAATGTCAGCCGATGAGTCTGACACGAAAGAGCTTTTTCTCAGCATTTAACACAAATATGTACATTCCAATAAATGTTTTACATATTATTGTTGTTAAAAATAAGACATAAAAAATAAACTTCCTTTAGTTTAAGTTGTGGGTCTGTCAGATCAGATACACCCTAGAACTTGAACTGAAACATGCTCTACTTACACACTCCATGATCCATTCACACCGCGACGATATTAACTTCGAGAGTTTTAAAAGGAAGTTAGTTTTGAAGAGTCTGCGCTGGCTGAAATTACGAGCTGTTCGGTTTTTATCCCTGTGTTGGTGTTGGCTTTTAGACCCCTCAGATAACTAGGAACGCCATAGCTGAGGCCGCTACCGGATATGACGACACTACACTACCGCTTGCGACCCTAGTCTTTAGCGCCTTTGTAAAAATAATTATAATAAAAATAATTTCATTGTTATTATTATTTTGCTGCTATGAAAGTCACTCAATGTTTAAGTATAACTTTCTAGATAAGAATCAAACCGAGTAAAAAAAACGACATTTTTAAACGCTTAGAGATTAAACAAAAACATTGTTTATGAAATTAAAGAAAAACACAGACAAATACGTTGCTGAAATTAAATAGTAATATTATTTAAAATTAACTGGAAACTCTTTTTCAGAGTTCATAAAAGCTGCTACGATACAATCTTGGCAAAATGGAGCTCCAAATCCTCCTGAAAGATGACATTTTTGTGGATTTCTTCAACACGTTTTTAAGTCTTCCAGTAAGATAATATGTGATATTCTACCTATTGATTGTAGTTAAATATCATTGCTTTTTAATGGGTGTTCTTCTTCCCAGGTATTTGGCCAAACCCCACTTTACATGCTGGACAAAAAAAAGTGGCTGATTTGGCCACATCTGCCATACTGTCAGGTAAAAAGAAAATTATGTAAATGAAATGTTGTTAACAGGGTGGCATGTTGGCACAGGGGCTAGCACTGTGGCCTTCCAGCTAGAAAGTTGTCAGTTCGAGGTTCCCCGCTAATTATGTTGGCTTGCTTGCAAAGCCAACATATTGTTCAATAATTGAGTTCCTTCAAGTACTCTGGTTTCCCCCCACAACCCATAAAAAAATTCCTCTTAGGTGTGAAAAGTGTGATGACTGGTGGGTTGTCCGAGGTCTCTGCCCTTTGTCTGTTGTGCGCTGACAATATGCACCAGTGTTTTATTTGTTGTTGTTGTTGTTACAGCAAAGTTTCAGTAGAATCTGTGGAATAATAAATACTGCATATTTCTGAATATGTGCAACACATAATCAACATAGAAACATTTTAAAAAGTGCAGTAATGACATCACAGTGCCAATAAAAACCTGCCATGCTTGACACTTCTTGACAAGAAGTCATGCCATGCTAAAAACCTGCCATGCTTGACGCATCGGGCATTTTGCTTTGCAGTACCTCAAAAAAAAAAATCTTATGGATTATTTGTCATTACCAGGAGTTAAAATATCAAAGGCTGATTTTTCAGTTCAACTCTCTTGGTTTTAAAAAGTTTCTTAAAGATCCGTCAAGCTTAATTATGGGCTTGCAAAGTAATCAGTAAATAATTAAACCCTTATGTGTATCTTGAGCGCTAAATATATTTTACATGTTAAACACCAATCATTTACTTGTGCAACTACATTTTCGTACTTGGTAAAAGCGCATATTATTAAAACAATTAAATTGGAAAATGAGTTGGAATCGCTCTGTTTAACCATGGCAACGGTGGCGCCACCCTACAAATATGGCGGCCGCTCTATACTATAGTAACAATACACTGTAAGTAAATTGTGCAGTTGCTCACATTACAAACACTGTCGATGGTACCACATATGAACAGTGTAAACAGTTCTACATTTAATGTTGATGTACAACAGAACTAACAACATAGAATATCAAAACTTCCTTAAGTTAAAATGTTGCTTATTTAACAATATAACTAGTTTAATAAAAACAAAGAACATTTTTGAGGATGTTTTGTGTCATCAGGTGAAGAGGGGAACATTTCTGCATTGGCTTCAAACACACCGGATGGTTTTCTTCAAGCAAACGGAGCTTTATCACAGTTTTGTCCTAGTTAGTGAGATTCTGAAGTTTGTATCCTGTAGATCCGCAGGTAATTTTAGCAATAATGTTTTAAATCCAAGATGGTGTTTTACGTAGAGCTTAGAGATTGGATCCCTGCACTTGAGAAAGTTCAGCTTTCTGGTGGTTGAGATCAAATCCCTGTTATTCTGTTTAATGTCTTCTGGAGAGCACCGATAGGTGTTATGTTCTGTTTTCATGTGCCACTTGCTTTCTTCTCTAGACAATAGAGAGAAACCCTTTACCTAATAATTCCATGATTGAATTGCCTCTATACTCTCCTTGTGTGGTTTGTCCTGTTACATTTGCTCACAACTCATTTAATGTGGTTTTGCAGGTTCAATACCAAAGGTTTTTAGATTTTTTTATACTTGATTCTTTGGACTTTTTGAGATCTTTTCTTTTCTGTCCATTCCAATAATAATTGACATCCAGGAACACAAATATAATGAAGCTTTGGCATTTCTGGAAAAATAAATTTTATATATTTATAAAATTAACAGTTGTATTAACTGTGGAAAGAAAAGGTCATTATTTGTATCAAGAAATGTTTTTCAGCGGATTTGAAATGGACCCAAGCAGATCAATGGCTGTTAAAGATATGTCTGGGCAGCGTGAGGGGATTTCAGAGACTTCGCTCATTTTTCAAGAGCACTGATGGTTAGAGAATGATTTAATGTACTTAAATTTACCTTACCTAATCTTGTTTTTATCCAAACAAGTTGATTGTTTTACATAGTTATCCTTTTATGTCTTCCATGTGTTTTGAAGCAGAAGAGGACCTTCTTCTGTTCTGTGTGAGAGTTTCCATGTTTCTCAGTATGAAAGAAGAAGAAAGTGAAAATTCCTCTCAGACCCTTAATCAAAAAGCTCTTCTCTCGGCGATCAGACATTGTATGTGTTTTCCCTTTTGTTTCTTTCTTTCTTTTATAATATGGTATAAAACTGTATAACTAACTCCGGTCAAATCTGACTGATTTTTCAAGTTTGCATTCAAATAAGTCCAGTAAATGTAACCCGTTTATAACTTTTTTATCTGTAGCATTTGGGATTATTTGTATGTTTTATGTAACATACACTGACAGTGTTGGTAAACTCTTGTAAACTCAGTGCTTTAAACGGACAACTAGAAGTTTCAATGAAGCTCAATAGAAAGTGGTACTCTTCTTTTTCATAATGTAAGAATGTGCTTTAAGAGATATATAAATAATAATAAATAAATAAATAAATCCTATATAAATAAATTAAGTCAAATATTGACTATGTATATAAAATTATTTGAAATGAGAGTGCACAATTACAAATTTGATTTCATTTGTTTTAATAATTAGCAAACGGGCAACTAGCAAGAGTATAACAGAAATTGTTTCTTGGAATAGAAAAAGTGCTGCTGAACTTATGTGTAATTAAATGAAATGCTATCAAAAAAATGTCAAAAAAGAATGCTAAATTATAAACAAAAAATAATATAATTAAAAACTTTAGAGAAAAAAAAATCATTTTTTATTTTATCAATTATTTCAAATTGCCTTTCTTGTTTCTGTTAAAAGTACTTAATAAAAACTGTAAAAATGTATCTTAAAAACCCTTTCTGGTTATTTTTTTCATTACTAAGGCTGTGAAGTAGCAGAGGAAAAATACATTTTTATTTAAATTTTTTCCACTCTTCAAATCTTATTATTAAATGCATTTTTTCAATTGTTACGACCTGCCAGACTTACAGAGGAGGGTGTAACAGTATGTAACTTAATAAAAAATACATTCTTCAAGACAAATTTCAAGTAAATTTCTTCAGACCTGCAAATATACACAAAATATATATAAAATCGTATTACATACACCCTGCAGCATTGTTGCGTTTTGATCTACATCTATTTCTTTTTCACAGTTGCGTTGCTTGACTTATGACGAAAACACACATTGCGGGCAAATAGCCTCAAAAAAATCTAAGGGTCTTTAAAGTGGAAAGTTTAGACAGGAGTCATATACTGCCCACAAACGTTGTTATTTTATGGCCAAATGTATGAAAACCGAATGAAATGAGATTTGTAAAAAGATATGTGTAATATATTTAAGCCCAGTTATATCAAAATAATGTTTGCAAGACATACAGAGAAAATCAGAATTAAAAACAGGCCAACTATCACAAAAGCTGAAGTTGATAAACTCATTTAATACAACTTTAGATGATAAATTATTGTGGATTTATATAGAAATAAGTGTAGTCAATGTCAATGTGACTGGGAACACTGAGTTTTGCCAACACAGGGGTGAAGTTATGTATCTTACTTTATATTACATCAAATAAAGACTTCAGGGTCTGTTAGATAATTATTCGGCTCTTTTTGATTTTACTTTCAGATGACTTAAAAGGTCTGCTCTCCAGAGACCACCCTCTAATTTCTCAGAAATCTGTTCTAGCTGAGATGAGGAGAAACGCTCTGAATCAGCTTCAGTCCTACTGGCTTCCCCACTTCCTCCATAACTGTAAATCCTGGCTTTGGAGAGTGCCCGAATGTCGACCTCTTGTAGACAAATATGTGTCCTTTTCTTCACCTTCATCCCACTCTCACTCCAAATTCAAGCAAGAATCAGGAAACTTGGATTCTCCAGGCAACCCTGCCACGTGCTACTGCAGCAAACACAGCAAACAGCAGCTGTGGAGCTCACGCATGCCTAGCTTCGACCAACTCCAAGCCAGGAGCATCTGTCTGTGGCTTCCAACCACGGACCATAAGAACTCCCAATGCTCCAATGTTGTCCACCTTCTAAACACGCCATTGATCATTCAGGATTTGGCTAATAATAATGCAGATATTCCTCACACATGTGTGCCGACTCCATCCTGTCAGATTCCTCTCTGCCTCAATGTTCAATCTCCACCATCAGATCTCCATTGTTTTCTCCAGCCTGCTCTATCTGCAGACAGTCTATCCGGAGGCCCCTTTAGAGAATTCTTGAGGGCCCAAAAACTCAAGGAGAAGGAAACGCTGCTGGATCTGCTGGAGGACCTGGATTTTTTCCTACTGCTGCTCCTAAAGTCCCAGGGATCAAACCCAGTTTGTGAGGAGAGACAAGCAGCAGCTAAGACGATCACAGAGACCAGACTCAAAAGCAGTGAGAATGGATTGGACCCGCACACGTCACAGCAACTGCGCTTACTGTTGCCCTCAGGTGCTGCTGTACCTTGGATTTACGCTGCCAAGCACCAACTCTGCAGGGTAAGCCATCAGCATCTCTGTCCGTTATTACTTCTTTGTTTTGTATTTCTCACTTTTTTCTTTTTGTATGTCTTCATCAGTCTCATATTTGCTCTTTCTATCAATTTTAACAAGCAATGTGTAAAAAAATCAAGTGCACCGATTAGTCATAGAGGTGCTTTATTTCACAGCAACTGCAAGATGTATATACCTCCTTTTTAGATGCTGAGGATGAAGCTCTGCTATCTCTGCTGGTGAGTTTTTTTTTGAATAATCATTCAAATCAGCAATTTAGAGTTGGACAATTCAGCTGATAAATATTGGAAACGTCTAGATTAAAGTGTACAATTATAAGGAAAAGCATATCTTTAGGTAGAAATGTGTAAACAGCAATGTAAGGTGTTACTGAAATAAATCCTGTGTACTAGTGCAAATATCGTTTTTCTGCTTCACCTTGGGATTAGTTATGAACAACATAATAAAATTAAATGCAAGAGTAATTAAATTACTGAGGGTTTAACGACTCACTCTACTCTCATATTATTTAGTCGTGCCTCTCGATCTGTTAAGAAAGGAGGTGGAGTTGAATCTTTTGAATATTTGAGTAAAGCTTTAAAAGGCACCAGTGGGGTACTTCTTACCACCTTCTACGGGCCATCAGTGTATCATGTTTTTACTGCTCTCAGAAATCTCTGGGGATTTGAATATTCACATGGACAAGCCCAATAATAATCCTGCCAAATAACTCAATAATATTTTATACACCTTTGACGTGACTCAAAACACACAATGGTCACACAATGAACTTATTAATTAGTAAGAGTTTAAACATTTTATCCAAGATGTTGTTCAAGATGTTGCTCTGTCTGATCACTTCTTGGTTTTTATTGACATATTGATCTCCCACGTCCAGAGGTGGGTAGTATAACTAATTACATTTACTTAGTTACATTTACTTAAGTACATTTTTATGGTAGATAGTACTTTTTGAGTATTTTTAAAGATAGGTACTTTTACTTTTACTCAAGTACTTTTTTAATGAAAAAAATTGACTTTTAATTGAAGTTTACGTTTGATAAAATTTGTTTACATGGCTTGATCTGAAGTCTCATGAGACGCCAAATACTAGCAAAATTCTGTAAAAGTGATTGTTCAAGAAAGAACTGAAACACACATAAACACGTTCGTACACAAACATAGTAACAAAAACTCTTTCTCTTTTGTTCTCTGTTAGCTTGTTTAGATGCAGACGCTGATAAATTTTGTTTTGTGAAGGTGAAAATAAAGGCAGAGTTAGAAAAACGTCTGGGTATGTTTGAAATGTTATTACAAATGACAGTTTATGTGAGGTTAATATACCCCTCAGACGACCGAGAGAGGCCACTTTACTTCAGCCCATATTTTATAATATAGCCTTTATTTTTCACATACACTGTTACATGTAGCGAAATGGGACCCCTCTGGCCACAGACATAGACAGGGTGGGGACAGGCCAGTGATGAGGGGTAGCATATTTAGAGAGAAACAGAGAAAATGGATATACATTAGGTAAATTAGCTTAAAAAAAGTACCTTTCCACATTGTCCTTCAAAAAAAAGAGCACTGTGGAGCAGGTTAAAAAAAGCCATCTGCAATAAAGCATATTGACAAATACAGCAAAAGAACATCGCAGGATGAGGTAGGGGTCGGGGAAGTGGTGTAGCCGGCATTTTCCTGCAGCCAGATGGCGCTGTACTAATGACCTGTCAGATTACAGTGGTGGGGAAAAAGCTGGCGGAGATAAGTGGATGCAGGGAGGGTTCTGAGAGTCTCTCTTTATCAGGCACTCCGGGGGGAATGTTTAGACTCCTCTTCGTGGCCTCTAAGGCCAGAGGAGATAAGGGAAGCCAGATGGTACAGAAGTTAATTTAGGTTAAAAGCTGTAAAATTTTACAGATTTTAGTGTCCTTCCCCAGTCTCTTTATGAAACAAAGAGACAACTAGTTTGGAATTCAAAATGTTGGGATTCTTACTTTTACTCTCACTTGAGTAAATATTTCCATAAGTACTTTTACTTGAGTACAGATGTTGCATACTCTACCCACCTCTGCCAAAACAATTTGTGTTAAAAAGAGACACATTAACGATAACACCAGTGAGATGTTTATGCATGCCATATCTCAAACACTAAGCATCGCTGCCGGCACTGCTGACTTTCTTCTTGTTGTATTTAATTTAAAAATCAAGTCCACCATAGACAACATCGCACCAGAATCCAGGTTGAAAAGCAACAAACATCCAAAGTACTTTTATTACCTACGACTGAAAGTATGTCAATATTTAAACTGTCAAAAGAGAATAAAACAGTTGCATTATGTATTTCTATTTGTTCTTCATTGCTGTTTTCATTGTTCTATCTGTGTGTATAATTACCAGAGCTTGAGCAGGGATGAGTTCAAGAACTCTGAGCCACTGCACTTCTCGTTTTTAAATCTGGAAGAGGACGCTCTTCTTAATCAGACAGAATCCCTGGTTTTGAGTGAAGGATGCTGTAGCCGCCTTGAACCCAGGGATTTAACCCGAGACGACTGGGCCCTTGTAGCCTTTCAGGATCCACAGAGAGGGGGATCATTGCTGCAAAAGCGCAGTACCTTTGGTGAGCACACATACGCACCAGATACACCGTAATGCACATGACATTCGTTTTGGTAATATTTACAAATAGGACAAATTTTACTCTGCAGATGCTTCTGAGGAACTCAAGGTTTCAGCCCAAACTGAAGCAATGTCACTAGTTCTGGGTAAAAAAAAATATTTTTTTTGTATAGGTTTATAAAGAAAAAACACTGTGTCAAAAATGGTTAAGCTGTATGATTTAAGGGGGTAATGAACTGAGAAACTAAAAAGTGCTTGATCTGTGCACATTTAAGGAATGATGTATTTTGGTTATTTTATTTTATTTTTTTATTGGATTTGAACTAGATCTGGAAAAAGTCTGTGATACAGAATGCCACAATTCACCCTAGAGCGCTAAAGACAACCACAATGAAGCCACCAAACAAGGACTACTTCTAGAGATGGTTATAATCAGAATAACGTGTTCCGTGTCAAGATGTTCAAGTTTAAAGCTACCATCTAATCCTAATATGAGGAACCAGTAAAATTTGATTGTTTTTTTTTTGGTCATGATTTGATGATGAACATGGAGAAAATTACTCGGCTTCAGGTGTTCAAACATATGATGAGATGATGATGATTCAATTAGATGTTACATATTCTGGATTCTCAACATAATTAATTAATTAATTGTCTTTTTTTTCTTATTCAAGAATAAAATATTTTTTTTAAAATCTCATTTGAGCCCCAGAGACCATTACCTTCCTCCGAATGGACATCTATATCATCAGCCAGAGAATGTTTATGAGTTTATCTACACATTTGTCAATGATATAATCTGAGGTTCTGGAATACGATAAATATTATACACTTTACTTTTTATAGCCTTCCAGTATTTCTAAAGCATTGAACTTCATGTTAAAGCTCATCAGCAGAGAGTGACTGACTGGGCTTGTAGCAGAGGCCTTATAAATATGCAAATCTTGGCCAATCAGACAACAGAGCACAAGGTTTCTTCAGAAAATAAAGTTACCGCCCTCTAAACCATGGAGAGAGACTAAGCATTCAATATACCTACATTTTCTTCAAAATGATAATGATGTAAAAATTGCATATAGTTTGACCTTTACGAACAGTACAAAAATCTAGTTCATTACCCCTTTAAAGTACATTTATTCACATTTTAGTGTCACCATATAGTTTTTATGTTAATCCAATTATGTAAACATTTAAAATAAAATAGTAACCTGGATAAAGCTGTTACTATCTTTGATTTTATTGTTTTCTTCCCACCCAGATCTTCATGTGTCTAAAAACAATGGTGTTGAGGTGCAGACAAAACCACAGAAGAAGGACAGCATTATTTATGAGAAACCGTCCTTAAAACCAAGGTTCACCTGATTTCCAAGATGCTGAAACTTCCTTTTAGTGAAGAGTTTCGTTAAAACTTTCCATGTGCTCCATGTGATAGCAACAACTGAGAATCAACTAAGTTAATCTCTTCTAAAGGGGCGGGGCTTAATGATGGGTCATTCAGGATTCATAACTGCGAATGGACGAGACGAGAAATCATTGGATTTCAGTCTGTGTTGATATGGTTATAAGTAGATTATGGTAGTTTCAGTTGTTTGTAAAACGTGACAATTAAATATAGAACAGCTTCTGTTGGCTGCAGTTGATCTGTGTCAGAGTGATTAAACAGGTTTAATGTTTTTTTTTTTGTTCCAAATACATGTATTTGCTGAACATACGATTGTTACACAATATTACCTTGAAAAAACTGTACCACAGAGCTCTATCACAATTATGACTGTGATTTGATCTGGGAAAATTTCCGGGTTACACATTTGATTTTTGACCTGGTTCTTTCTGAGTTCACTATAATACATGTAATATAATAAACCTAGAAGATAGAGTTTACGTTTGGTCATAAATTAGATCAGAATATGCTATATATCACATAAATTAGTGTATATATATGTTTTCAAAATCTTTTCTGTGTTTTCAGGTCATTTGAGCAGGCTATGACATCACCGCAGTACATTAATCATTTCAAGCAGTTTCTTCAGGCTCATGGAGCGGATGGAGCACTCCTCTTCTTACAAGAGGCTGAAGCTCTGAGAAGCATGGAACACAAACGAAAGAAACCAAAGACACGCTCTATTGTTGATAAGTTCTTCAGACGAGAAGATCCAGGTAGAAAAGGTTGAATTTTTTACTTTTAGAGTCCAACTATTGGTATTAGGAAACAAGAAAGAAGGCGTTGGTTATTTCCTACGTTTGCTACAATTGATTGGCATTTCTGATTGGATTTCTTTGATGACAGTAAAGTTTAATCCATCAATCCATCGATGAAGTGACTAATTAGCAACAGTAGCTACAGGATCTGTGAGAAACTGAGGCTGGCAATGTGTCCCTTTGCAGAGGTTTACCTGCAGTGCAGCTCTGATATCATCCGGAGTGTGGCACAGATGGACAATGTTTCCTCAGAAATCATCTATACCATCCACAAACTAGTTTCCAAATCCCTGGAGGCCGTATGGTAAAGTCGGGCACTTTTTGGTTACTTTCAAAGGTTTAAAACTATAATAAAATAAATGTTATATATTTATGACCGATATATATTTGTTTCAGTGATAAACTGATTATTTTTAACATCATTTGCCATTTTTCACTCTGGAACAAATATTTCACCTGAATATGATTTTTATTGTTTGCACTGATATAATCAATTTTTATAATGAAGTGAAATACTTGTTTGTCCCCTTCTCATTAATATTTGGTAACATAACCCCGGTTAGTATAAACACAGGTTATCCCAAGACGATTCTCTTGGTTTCAGGGCTCAGTTTAAGCTAAATGGCCTTTTTTTGTCTCGTTTAATCTGAAATTTCACCCAAATCTCCTTTAGATTATTATGTAGATGTTTATGATTAACTTAAAACAGACATGCACATCTACCACCTCTTGAGTATAGGGGTTATTTGTGGCCGAGGCAGTGTTTGATTCCTTTATGTAGTTTGTTCCCAATTGCTTTCTTGGTGACTATGGTCCCAGTTGTATTAAGTATTTTAAAAGGAGTCCCAGATTTGCTTGTAATCACAGCAAATGGTTTCAGTTTCACCAAGCTGCGTGGTGAATGTCTTATAGCCCATTGTTGCTTTGTTTACATGTAAAATCTTCCCTCTGACATTCCTGAGCAGCTATTTGGCCTTTGCCACAGTTTTAAATTTGAAACGTTTCAAACGTTTTACACACATAGGTGTGTAAATCAGTTTACAACTTAACTAGAATTAAATTTCCAATATTCCATAAAGAAATGAACTTCTCTTGCTCTGAAGTTTGACCTGTCATTGTCAGTAGTTTTTTTTTTCTTCAAAGTTTACATTTTCCTTAAGATTAAAAAATGAAGATTAACCTATATGTGTGGATTCATTAGCTCGAGTTTTTAGAAATTATCAGAAACTGAAATCTCTGTCTGAAGTCGACACTTACAAAATCAAACATCTGTGCTTCCTTTATATGCAAACAACCACTGTGCGTCAAACACAGGTTCAAACAGTATCAGCAGTCATTTAATCCTTGTTCTTCTGCCTCTGAATCCGAATCGAGCATCAGAGGACCGCAGCTGAAAGGCAATGTGGTGAAACATTTTACTAATTCAAGCACCTTTATTTTTAATAGTCAAGATTTTTAGCTGATTTTGTTTGTTTTGATATTTTCAGCGGGGGAAAGGATGGGAGGTCTTCATGAATCTCATTCGGAGTTTGAGAAAGTTTAGGTCTGCCATGGCAAACCATGAGATCAGATTCGAATTTGAGGATTATCTGATACACAACTACGAGCACTTCTCAACGTGTGAGTCCTTGCATGCCCAAGCACAGACATGTCCTCAAACACTTTAAAAAAGGTTCTTAATTTTGAATTTAACACCAACACTTGACATTTTGAACACAAGTTAAATGCAGCTCTTTCACAAAAAAAGTGGTCTCTTTGCCATTTTCAGCCAAAAAATGGCAAAAATTGGTCAATTTTTTTTTCTGCAGCTCACATAAATCGAGCCAAAGTCAGCCAGGGCTCTGAAGTCTACAGTAACACAGAGAAGTTCAGACTGATGGTTCGAAGTATCAGGGACAAAGTGGTGGTTGTCAATTTTCTGGCAAACGACTTGAGTTTCTTCCTGGAGTGTGAGAGGTCAGACTAATTCATTCTTTTTCAGTATAACATCAATATAACTCATGCTTAACCTGTCAAGGAGACTTTCTGAGAGGAATTTGCATGTTCTCCATGTTCCCGAATTTTTTTCACCCACAGGACTCCGTACAGGTCCAGTTTCCCTCCCTGATCCAATAAAGTGTGTGAGGTGGATTGGTAATGTATAGTGTGTGGGAGCCCTGTGGTGGATTTTCCCTCTCTAGAGTGTGTGAATTCCAGTTTTTGCTAATAAGAGTCTCAGAGTTTTACAGTCTGTATAGATGAAATAATGGATTGGATTTGGTTCTTGTAAAATGTCTTTCTTTCAGCTCCAAAAATGAAGATTTAAAACAAATATTTTAATTTTTTTACTCTTTGAGACCCCTCATTACTGTTTTACCACTGAAGCCAGTTGTTTGTATGTTTGCAGATTCAGGCGAATGGCGGATGTGGGTGACATCATGGCATTAGAGGGGATGTACAGTGAGACAGATTACGCCATGCTTCATCGGAAAGCTGAGCTGATCATCAATGCGTTTCTGCGCACACAGATGTCACCAAAAATCTTGGTACGATACCAAAACATCATCCAATAAGAGGCTTGTACCTATTTACTTAGTTAAAGTGGTCATGACGTTGCTTTATTTTTAATAACATTTTGCTCTTTTACTCAAAAAGTCCCTACTTTTTAAATAAAATCATATATAATCCCTTCATTTTCGAGTACCTGGCTTATTCTGTAAATCAAGATTTTTATTTGGAAAACTTTATAACCACCCCCCAGTTCCTCAACTATTTCTTACTGATTTGCATATTCATGACCTGTTTGCAAAATTACTGTCTGACGGTCAACGTAGATGTGAGGGATTTTAGTGATTCATTTTTAGCGACTGCAATACTGAGCTATTCACTTTTCTTTGCTGTAATGGCGATTGATTAAACAGCCATACCTCTATGTGCCGAATCAGATGGGCATCTAGATCTGAACGTTTTCTCATGAGCCCCAGATGATTCCACTCCAGAAGAACTAATAAATACACTAGAACTGAAGTGGAGCGTTGGTTTTTATTGGCTGATCTGAAGTGTTCAAAGTGCCTGGATTGAGCCAGCACAATATTAGACGCTCTGCTAAATAAAGCTTTGAGGTTCTTGTTTCCAGGAAGTCACCAGCGGAAACGAGTAAATGTTGAAATAAATTTTTGGTAAACGATTTAAGTTTTACGTTTTCCTCCATGTGACAATCTTTCACATAGCAGGTTTAATAATCAATTCAATTTACCAACGAAATAAGGTCTTGTTTCATTTTGTGAGTAAAGACATTGAAGCAAAATGACAAAAAGAAATCATAAATAATTTTAAAAATTGAGGCCGCCCCTACCGGGATGCGATTCGTCGTTGAAAATGTAACCGTGTCATGACATGACAGTGTCTTACATGATGCTCCAAATATACTTAGCAGTTAAGTGCCCTTTAATGCATATCAACATAATTATTCAAGGCATATTAACATTTATAACATAATTTTCTAGCTTATTAGGGTCTGGGCTCAGCCTTGAATGTTTTCAGGCCTGAGAAATGACCTGTTCACTACAGTTGCATCACATTTCATCATGGTAAACCAACTTGATTTATTGGGTTTTATACATTTGTGTGTTGCTAGTTCCGTGTTTCCTTGTGTTTGACTCTCGCACGTTTGTTTCCGGATACCACGAGAGAAGACGTTGCTTTGTGGATAGCACATCACTTTCGTAGCACACGCCTTTCATGTCCAGTATCATGATTTCGTCAATGTCGTGAATAAAACTCGTTCCTTGATCCGGAACTTCCATATTTTTGATTTTTGATTCAATCTACTCACTTTAAAAGCTATTAAAAGGCTCAACATGTCATGACCCCTTTAAATCCAGGTCAAACACATGTGGCAGGGAGTTTTAATGTCCCTAAAAATACCTGATAAAAACAAAATCTAAAACATTGATGTTTTATTGTGTTCATGTGTGCTTTTGTGTCAGATCAATTCAACAGAGACACAGAGAGAAAACATCATTCAGAGATTTGCCTCTGGGAAAGTGGACCGAACGCTCTTCTATCAGCCAATGATTGACGTGTTACCAGTTCTCATCTTCTGCTGGAGGAGGTGGCTACAGACCATTCCGTCTTTTCTGATTTAAACTTAAGGATCTTGTGCCTGGGGTGAAGTCTACTGAAAATGCTAATTTTTAAAATATGACACTTTTCAAAAAATAGAAAGAAAAACGATAGAGATAACTAGGAACGTTTAACAATTATTAGGTTTAGACTTAATTAGATGAGAATTTTTTGGGGATTACACAGCATAAAACAATGGAATCACATTCTTGGAAACTAGATCAATATTTTGCCAAACTTATTATATATCTCCCTTAACTTTTCAAGAGTTTAAGTTTTGTCATTGGTTTACTGCAAAATTTAAAAAAAAATTGACAATGGATAGTTTTTATTTTATCAAAAGTGACAAAATAGAAAATTCATAAATTCCCCCAAAAAGCAAAGACAAGGTCAAAATAATGTGAACATTGTATAAAAATGTTTTTGTTCTATTGTGTTTATTTTGTGCCAGAACTTTGAAAAACACAGGCCAAATCACAGGTATTGTACTTTCAAGGGTTATTCCTTCTTTTCTCCACTAGATGGCACCGGTCTGCAACATGAAACTGAAAGACCCTTGAGCATTTTCTAACAATTTAATGTGAATTACCTTGCAAATTATGTGTCATGACTCTTGTAATGTTCATTAATTCACACAAACTTTCAAAACTAATAACCTTTTGAAACCTACACATTTTTTGCAATCACAATTAAACAATAGCTGGGTTGCATCAAATCCTACTTACTTCAAAACAGATTCTGTGATTGGCACACACACCGGTGCGTTCAGAGATGTATGTATATCATTGTGTGACCTGTCCCCCGTCTTTCACTCGAAGTGCGCTGGATACTACTGAAAAGGGAATATGTGGGTAAAGAAAATGAATGAATGTATGTATAAACATGAATCTATGTTTCATTCAAACTTACAGAGGAATATTGTTTTGTTTGCCAGATTTTGTGATCTCCGTGTGATGAAGCAAATGTTCCAACATAAAACTTCACCCTTGACCACTCGCCCAAACATATTCCATCTATTTTCTCTTCAGCAGGACATCAAGATCATTATTTGCAAAGAAGGTAATCGGACATAGCAAAGACAGGCAACACGTCATATGTTAATGTGTCTGAAATCAAACATTATTTCTACGATGTGTTTAGTTAAAGAAGCCACGCTGCGTTTCTCGACTCAACACGGCCTCATTCTGCTGTTGCCTCAAACTCACAGGTCTACTTGAACTTCAACTCCAAGATCAACCACAATAAAGCAAGAACATGATTGCTTGCATTTTTATTCTCATTTAAATACAATGTTGTATTTAAATGTTGAGGCAGCATTAATGTGCTTTGCAAGAGAGCTGCAATTTCTCTCTTGGGCCAAAAGGGGTCATAGCAGTAATAGCAGTTAAATTGGTTCTTATACTTAAGGCTTAAGGTATAATTTCCTAAGAGTTTAGGTATAATTTCCTTAGGTCCTAAGCTGATAAATATCACTAAATTAGATGATTTTTGATAATATTGGCTAGTTACTATACCCATTGGCAGCTGATGTATTTTTCCAGTAAGGGGGGACTATACTATTCTAGAACATTGGGGCACAAATATTGCCATTACGTTTGTTTAATCAAACATATGAAAAAACTGGTCAAACTGGTCTGAGTTCATCCTGGGTCTGGTCCTGGTGTTTTCACAAGGATTGCATAGTAAAGCATTTACTTCGTCACATCCAGTTCGTTTCATACCAAGAGAAATTACGAGTGTCTTCCTCTTTCTTGAACGCTGAGATATAAATATCTTGGGATGATCCTGTCTAAGCTCCTTTAAATCAAGTTTCTCCTGATATGTCCCTCAAACAGTGCTAATTTAAGTGATTTAACTGAATTGTTTGGTGCCTCTTTGTCCATTTTTTAATTTTTGTCCTGCAAAATTCTCCTCTGACTGGCGCTTCCCCAGTAGTGAAGTAGTCAACAAATTTGGCATTGGTATGTTAATGCCAATGGCTATGATAAACTCTATGCACATGTCTGTTTCCTGGGTTTTCCCGATGTCTTGTATTAAAATGCGGCTGCTGTGTAAGAGCTAGTTTATAGCAGTGTGTGGGATCATATGACTGTGCTCTTGAGTTCGTGTAAACAAAGCCATTTACACACCTCCGACCAATCAGAAACTTGTAGTCAATGTGAACTTTAATTTCACCTAAATATAAACGTATATTTAACTAATACGTTTTATTTTATTTTTTTCAAAGTATTTCTTATTTATTTTCCTTCGCATCTTTTCATGTTTAGGTGAAGGAGCAGTGAGTGGGAGAGTCTTCTATTTACCGACAGCCACTGGTTTTAGCTTTACGGTATTATGTTTAGGTAGAAAACCTAAACTAAACTGATACACTTTAGTGAAAATACATTCTATAAACAGTGTTACACTACGGGGCTCATTGATCACAAAGACAAAGATGACATTTAATAGAGAAATTTAGTTCATATCATTAAATGATAAAAAAAGTTATGCAAATCAGTGGTGAAATAGCAATGAAACAAAGTTATTAGATTTATTTGCTTAATTTGTTTACACAGTTTTAAACACTGTCTAAAGAATCTTTATAAAATCATTAATGAATTGGAATAATTTCAACAGTATAATCGTTCAAAATGTTATTTTGAGCTGTTTACAGGTTTCTTTCTCTGCCTGCTGCCTCTTGGTGTCAGTGTAGCATCAGTTTTGGCTCTTACCATATGCATGAAACCCAAAGAAAAGAAAATATTAAAGACCTCAAAAGATTCACATCCAGAGTCAGCAGTAAACATTGCAGAGGGCAGAACAGAATCAACATTTGTAAATGTGCATCTGTTGTTCTATAGCATGCGTTATGATTGTGTTCAAAACTTTAAATGACTATTATTTATAAATAACGAATTATGATTAATTATTAATCAAAAATTGTAATGTTTTTCATTTCAAATAAGAACCCTTCCTTTCACGTTGGTTGTCTTCAAACACATCATTTTCAATTTAGAACCGAAGACACCATTTCATTTCTATAACTGATTTAAAAGTATTTTCAAAATCCATCAAAAACTATTTGTGAATCTATGGAATTACTGCATATTAATCAACTTCTTGTGATATTCTAATTAAATGTAGAACCAAAGATGCTCAAAGAAATGCCAAATTTACTTTAATCAAAGAACATAACTTTGAAGACTCTGCAGCAGTCCAAAGCATTTTGTCTTCGGCCCAGAAGAGAGTGGCTTTTCTACAAGAAATATGACGGCTGAAATACAGATCTTGTGTACATCTGTGTTAAATGGTTTTTGAAACACTAATTCCAGCTGCAGTCCATTGTTTATGAATCTCCCCACATTTTTAAATCGGTTTTGTTTCACAATCCTCTCCAGGGTGCTCTTATACTTATTGCTCGTAGACTTTTACCTACCACATGTTATCCTCCCCTTCATCGCTTTATTACCATATGCGCTGCTAAGCTGATTGAGCTGTAAGGAATTTCATGTTGTATATTCTGAATTATTTCATATAGAAGAGACAGGAGAGGATATGAAATTCAAATCTTTAATATACGTTTATCAATTACACATATACAGATTTCTGGAATTGCTTTAGACAACTGCAAGTTTCAAACTGCCCCCTCTAAGCGAATTAGCTGAGGCCAATTTGTAGCTTTTAGAAATTTTAGGGCAGAGCTTTCCTTTTGCCGCAGACAGAGCGTCGAACTGCGTGCTGCTTTCGGTGGTTATCTGCAAAGACAAACACACCTAACACTTAATAATAAAGAGAGAATACTCAAATAATTATAAAATAATTTGATAATGGTCTTAAAAAAAGAACAACCAAGGACAGAGTGGAAGGAGATCTCAGGGTTCAATGGGAGTGCAGGGCGGAAATATAAGACCGAAAGGAAGTATTGAGTTTCTTAATGGTTGAAAGAGTTAAACAAGCTTAATGCAATTCTTATGTATCATAATTTCATTTTTACCTGTGGGAAATATGGGCGGTATGGTTTGTATTTTGGATTCCTGCGTCTCAGAATGTTCATTTGATTCAGTTCAATGCATTCTACATTTTAACCCTAGATTTGCAAATTGCTTATTTTTCATCATCCTAGTCAACATTATTCTTTTGAAGGCGGATATTATTTGAAAAAAATATATATAATCTTTTACACAACATTTCCCCTAAAATATCTGTCAATTTAAGTAAACACATCAACACAACAAAATATTTTATATAGTTTTTTTCAGGAGTTTGGGCTTCAGGAAGCCAGAGGATGCCTGTTATAATTTGAAACATTAGCATTTCCCAAAAACACACTCTGATCCTGGACAAGAGGAGCGATGTCTCTTTAGTGTGCATGCAAGCTCACACATTCACGAGTGCAGAGCCGTAAGCTGAATTTCATCACAGCACAGTGCTGGGTGAGAGCTCAGCCGCTGGCAGCAAACAAAAATTAATTTCTGGAAAAATGGCTCTTTTAATTAAACAAATGGCCCTGAAAAATGGGGAGCAAGAAGTGGTGTCAGAATTCCCACGTGTGCAGGAGTCCATTACTGTTCTCAGAGCCGCGGGAGAGCACACCTCATGCACACAGACTTGTGCCGTGTACAATGGAAAACACCTTTACCTAATAATAATATTTTTGTCTTATAGCTGTGGAAGTACACAAATGCATTTAAATTAAATAATTTTCTCTTCAAAGTGTATTTGATTATACCTAATGTATACTTTCTTTAAATAATTTCTCTTCTTGCAGCATATTTTTGACTCAAACGTAAAAAAAAATCAACGTAGACTTATAGATATTTTGTTTATGAGCAAATAAAATTATTTTTTTTTTGCATTATCCATATTAAACAATATTTCGTTGCATCCTTTCGATTTTTGGTTCATTTCAGAGCAGTGTTCATTCACCTTGGATCCGAGTTCTTGCACAATGCTTCTCTCACATTAGCTTTAGTGCGAACTCTGAAGCCTCTGGTTATCTCACATTTCAAGATGCAGCGGGTCCAGAGGGTGTCAGGAGCCCCAGCTGTCTTTTACTTTACACACAGACCCACACACACCACACCACATGCACACAAAACCAGTCAGTATACAGGGAATCTTGTTTTTGTGGCTACGGTCTTTGAGCTAAAATAGCAGCATATTCTGGATTATATATGATTAACAAAAGAGTGTCAGAATGACTAAAAACAAATAACAAATGACAAATTTCATCACTTTTTTCAGCTATTTTCTGTTAAACATTGTGGGAGAAAATCTGAGGAACTACTGTAAATGTATCACATGAACTTCTTTGAATAAAGCCGCAGGGGCTCACTCCCAATAAGTCCAGGAGCATTTATGTGGTTAACTAATGTGAGAATAAATGGTGCGTGGCTGTGGTTTCACAGGAAGCTGTCGTCTATATAAAGGTGTTGTTGCTTATTCCTTTGAGCATCTCTGGCAAAAGATAAAGCTGCTCAGCTTTGCTTTCACACAGCCAGAAGCTCATGTGTGTAGAGGGGGGGGGGGTGATGTCAGACATGCCTACAAGCCTTATAAACACTTAAAAACACTTGTATTATGGGTAGTTTGAGATGTACGATGAAAAATATGCTTTAATCACAAGGACACATTGAAGTGTAAGTGTTTAGAGATTGGTCTGAGTTTACCCTACCGTAGACTTCCAGCCCAACAGTCGAAAAACAAAAGCTAACGCAGTCTTAGGAAATAAAGCAAAAGTAAAGAACTGTTAGAGTGATGAAGATAAATGTTTTCTTCATATTTTCTAATTCTGCTGGACCTCTCTATTTCTCCAGATAATCAAATGCTCTCTGCCCACGCTCCTGGGGCATTTCTCATAAGATGGGCTGGCTGGATGGACCCTGCCTTTGTGTATTCAACTCATTCCTCATTTCATTGTTCGTTGGGGTCACATTCAGAGACTGCCCTCTTTTTTTCAGTCACAGCCCCTTTGGTTAAATATTTTGGGGGTTTGCCAAGCTGTTTTGATCAGCAGTGTACATTTCTTTTGAAAAGTTTGTTGGTAAACAACAATTCATGCCAAAATAAGCTTGTCCTGTAACCGTTTTTTGACAAAACTGGATATCAATCGTATATTCCATGATTGCGTCTTTGCTTTTTCTGAAACATGACAAGTGCCAGCTCTTATTTACAGAAAAAAAGCAATAAATCCAATCGACCTCCAATGGGGAGGACATGAAAGCCATCCAAAGACGGCGACAATAGAAAGAAGTTAAAAAGATGAGAAATTCTGATTCCAGTTGTTATAACTCAGCCAAACATATTCTGACTGGTCCCAATTTTACCAACCATGTTAACAGTCCATGTCTAAACACATCTACATTATACACTCTTATTTACATTGCCACCAGGTGGCCACATGAGGAACAACACATAAAATTATTCAACATATACCGTAATATTTTTTAAAAAATGACTTAATATTGAATGCATAGCGTGGAACTTGGATGGCAGTTTTCTTCAGTACTTCTCATCAGAATTTTTAATCGCTCCCGCTACAGTATTGATTGATATTAAGCTTTGATGATCTTGTGGCCCTCTAATAAAGAAATTATTACATTTTTTTTTTTTAGATTTTGTGACATTTCTCTTCCATGGGGAGCCATTGCTGACAGCATGAAATGTAAAGGGCTTTTTTTTGTTAAGTAATGGCTTCTTATTGTCACCTCTTAAATGAATCATGAGAACTCGCCTTTTAGTTATTTTTTTTTGTTTTGGAATCTTGTCAGTTCTTTGCACGGCCACTCACATATTCCACGATCACACTCTTTAATCGAACACGCAAAATTATTTATGTTATTACTTTATGTTGAGAAACCCCAATCCCATATGTAAAGGTTTTCGTTAACAAATGTAAAAGTGTAACAAATACTGAAATAGAAAGTTTAATGCTGAAAGAATGAAAGACTGCGGCTGTGCTCAGACACACAAACATGCCACAGAAGAAGCGCCACGGGAGTGCCCGGTTAAGAATAGCAGAAGTCATGTCACATCAGATGCAAGGCCTCGCATGTTTTCGGGGCTCGGGACTCAAGCTCGTCTCTGCCTCATGGCTCCTGTGGAGATAATAATCTGCTTTGGCCCTCAGGTTGACATCATCCCGCAGAGGAGCCCCAGTTATTAACGTGATTGTAATACAGTACGCTAGCTGTTACCCGGAAACTCTGCTCTCATTGTGGACTGGAGTCAAATCTTATCTCAAATATGTGTCATTTTCAAAAATGTGCTGCAAATTTATTGAGTAAATTACCTAGGAAAACAAAACAGCCTAGAAGATGATTTTAGTTGTCAGAAAAGCTCGATTTGGCATTAGGAACCGTAGTAAGGCACGCTAAATAAAAGAAAAAAAAAGGAAATAATTTTAAACATAGATCAAGAAAGATAACAGAAAAGGATTGTACATTTTATCACACTGCTAATGATTTTTTTTATGTATTCTTTTTTTTTAGGAATGAATGCGTTTTCAATCTCAATGAGATGTGGACAATTGTTCTTTATCAAATACTCAATACATAGCAGACTCATAGCGTCAGAAAACCGTATTTCTTTCCGACCCACACAATATGTTTGACATGTGTCTAATCGTTATCTGCCCCATTAATCCACACCTTGTATATTAGAGCCCTTTCTACAGGGAAAAGATTTGATTTCAATTAATAGGCACTGATTGAAAAAAGACCGTTCTTACAAACTTTTTTCTTCATCAAGAATCCAATTACTGTGTGAAAGGGAAAGTGTAAAGAGTTTTTATTGAATGTGGATGGTGATGATGGACTCTGTAGGTAATAACTCTGCCAATTAACCAATTTCATTTGATTTAGAGCGACTTTATGATCTCTCTCGTTATCAATTACTGGAAAGCTTTCAAAGGGAAGTGGAGAATCTAATTAATGCAGTTTAACCCCTTTTCATTTGAAGGTTTATTACCAATTTATACTTTTTAGGTCAAACTCACCGTGTCTACTGTCATAAAGAATGACTTTTTTTTGACAATGCCCTGAATTACAAATATAAAGTTCTAAATAATAATAATTTTAAAACTATAGGTAAAATAAATGATACATGTGTTCCTATATGTAGAGAGATCACCAGCGAGCCTCAAACCGCCAACCTTCTGACTGGACGGCCACAGTACTACCCACTGCACAGACCAAATTTGTAGACCCATGTGCTTTATTTGTATTTTCATGAAAAAAAAAACGAGCTATCAGCACAGGAACAGCTCCCGCATTTAAACATCCTCTCGTATACTGCAGGCAGACAGCAGAGTTTCTTATTTACAAATGTCCACGTCTTGCATTGATTACGATCTGTTTATATCTTTGGGACGAGATGGAAACTCACACTTGAATTTAATTTCCCAGATCTCTCACTTTGTGGTATACAGAAAAAAAAGATACTGTAAAGATTTTGCCTTTTCTTGGAACATTGTGTCTTTTGACAAAGGTACATTATCAAAAACATTCACATATTTAAATGAAACTTGAAATAGCAATATAACCGCTGTGGGAGTGCAGTGACAACATGGAGGTGGTCACATTCAGCCGTTTTGTTCACATTCACTTTCAGTTTGTGAAGTTGGTCGTGTTGGATATGATCTTTAATGTGATGCATCTCAAATGATATTCCTAAATGTTAATAGAGTTCGAGGATGAGGCTTTTTGAAGGACTTCTTTCTGGCCGTGCTCCAGTCTGGATTGTTGAACACATCTTTCTAATTGTGAATTACTTCTACGTTTTTAAATACATCAATTTCTCTTCACCTAAAAGTGTATGAATGTTTGTTCATGGAGTGAGCAAAGGGATTTATGTTGTTATTCAATGTCTGTTTGTTCTCTCACATCTTTTGTTTATTTGTGAGAGCCATAAGTTCAGCGGTGGCCACCTTCACACAGCTCCATCTGGTAGTGCTGTGGGTTGAGCTTGAGACCAAAAAAAATACACATGAAAAATATTTAAAACAATGTAATTGTATTGTGTAATAAAAAAAATGTATGATTAGAAGTCTCAGGCAATTCCATTTCGGGTGTTTAGGATGATATTGCATTTAGGCATGCATTTTCCATTCCTTGAAATAACAGACAGTATTTAAGATCTGTATCATTGGACTGCATAAATATTTTTCTAGAATGATTCATTTTTTGCAATACTTAAATTAGACACTTTTTATTTGAACCCGCCAACATTTACTCTCCAAATAATTGAATTCAGGAGCCAGTATGGTACAATGATGGGCTTCCCCCTGCTAAGTATTAGCATTTGTCTATACTTTGCCTTGTAATAGAAAAAAAAAGAATAATTCTATTTTCTTGTTGAATTCTGAGTGGAAACAGGAAATACATCACAACCAGGAAGTTACAAGCTTCTTAAATAAAGGTGCTCTGATACGTACCTCCTCTGTTGTTCTATCCTTTTCACAGAGAGGGTCTCTCTCTCTCTCTCTCTCTCTCAGAGCTTATTCATGTATAATGTTTAAGTTAAATAAAGCTGAATTTTTCTGTTAAATCTTCTTTCTGCTTTCAGAGTATTCTTCCTTGGTTTAGAAGAAGAATTCTATAACAGCCTTCTGTGTTGCATAGGGATTATTGTCTGGGGTTTTTTTTAGATCTTGTCCTTGCCCCTATCTTTTCAAATTTGTGGTAACAGTTTGAGCATGGTTGAGCGACGTTGTTTAAGACATTATATATGAGGAGAAATTTGACAGAAGTTTTTAAAAAATAACTGTAACCAATTATCAATTAAAAGGATGGTTTTGGTGCTACCCTCTTGGTTCGTCCCATTGGGAATATGTGTTCATACAAGGGTTCCATGATCACTTCATTAGCAGAAAGAGATGAAGTAACACGGATTAAAGAGATCACCTGAATGTATGGTCTAACACTCCACACCCTTGTTGCTAACTCTGGTCTGTTCTTTGCTTCTGGAAAAAGTGTGGATTTTTACCCTTGGAAGCTGTACATTCCAAACAAAGTTTCAGCGGTACTCCAGCTGATGAACTGGATAGCTGGTCTCCAGAGTGCCCCCTCCATTTTATCAAGGATAGTTTCTGCTTCTGAATGGTATGGCACTTCTCTAAAGACAAAAGAGGGCATGCTTTTAGCAATGTAGTATGTATTGTATGTTTAAACTCAGTGGTTCTGGTACTTTAGCACATACATTTCTGATTTCTAATGAACTGTGTGTGATCCGGGGGTGACTGAATATTTTTTTTATTCTGGAGTCATTCAGTCACAGTCTTTCTCACTCCGTCCCTCTCTCTCTCTTTCTCTCTCTCTCTCTTTGTATGTGTAAAGAGTCATTCGGTCACAACCTTCCTGTGTGTGTGTTTCTGTGCGAGTGACGAATGATGCTTTCTCTGATGTAGGAAAATAAACCTTTCTAATGTGACAAGCGGCTCCAGGCCAAACAGAAACCAGCAGGGCCTCACTGTGCCCCCACAGCAAACTCCCTAAGGGCGATCCAAAACCAGAACACAGTTTACAAGGTTTACACCTGGGGCAAAGCAGACCAAAAGCTCCCTGTGGACCCATGAAGTTTGCCTAAGGTTCAGAAAATCCCCAAAAACTTCAAGAGTGAACAAAAACAATCTCAGTGGTTTACTCCATGTGACTGAGGGATCTAAAAAATTCTAGGTCTGCAGTGGACGTCAGATGTGAATAAACTTCACGAGGGCCCAAAACCAGACTAGACACCCTGAGTTAATGAAGGATAAACCTTGGGTAGAACTGCCCAAAAGCCAGACATGTGCAGTAACGGACCAAGAGGATTACGCTGGGTCAAAAGATCTGACCACATTCTCAGAGGCCCATACCGGAAAAACAAAGCATTTGTCAAAACTAGTAGAAAGGAAATGTTTATACTCATAGAGAAAGGGGTTTAGGGTTTATGCACACTGGGATAGAAAATACTTTAAATAAAAGCATAACAAAATCAAAGTCTGTTTTTTCAGTCAATGAAAGAGATTTACAGTTGAACTGAGAGAAAAAGTGGCAAAATTTGTGGCAAAAAAATTAAAAGGATGCATTCTGTCCTTATAAATATGGATACTGACATTTTTCATACATTTGAAAGAAGCATTTAAAAATACAAGTGTATGACAGAGACTCATAGTATTCTGAATAAACTATAACATTGATAAATGCACAGAAAAACTCATCAATGTTCTGTGATCAATCTATAGAGGAGGCAGTTTTGTCTCTGGTGTTCATTTTGGCAGAACATATATACTGGTTTATAAAACATAATTATTTCTTTACAATATAAGAAGAATTTTTTA
This sequence comes from Danionella cerebrum, assembly GCA_007224835.1. NCBI lineage: Eukaryota > Metazoa > Chordata > Actinopteri > Cypriniformes > Danionidae > Danionella > Danionella cerebrum. The sequence goes on along the minus strand of SRMA01027179.1, from coordinate 105,504 downwards.
AATGTTACATATACAAACAAAAAAGTGGATAAGAAAAAAAATCACTCAAAGCTGAGCAATTTTTTTCTTGTCCAAAAACGTGGAAGATCTCTAACTGAGTAACTGTAAAATAATACAGGGCCAAATTTACCTATCTGTCACATAAAAAAAAATTTACAGAACATGTTTTTAAAGAAACATCCTTATTATCTGAAAAATTGATGCCTATTGTTCCATCAGTTTTTATATGTGACTAGATCAACTACTTTGGTTCCCCTGCATTTAGAAATTTGGATGCTGCTTCATATCTCCAACTCACAGACACCAATTTTACAGCAAAACATTTTTTTGCAAATTTGTTTTTCAGAATAAAAGGGCTGAAAAAGCATTTTGCAAAGCTCTCTGACTGGCCATGTTTAATATTTTCATGTAAGCCTATGCTTCAATCTCGAAGCTCTGTCTTAAACCATCTATGTTGTGTTGTAAAAGTGTCATAAAAAGCCCCTCTGCTGTCATATACACCCCCAGGGAAATGTACTAATCAAAATATGCATTTTAATGAAATATATTATATTTGACGTGACAAAATATACTTATAGAAAATACACATATTTAGATACAATTGAGAGTGTGTGGTACAAAAACAAGCTCAAATTCAACCTTTAATATAATCTGTTCACAATAATTACATTTACTTATAGATATTTTTGGTATGGTTTATGGAATCTCTTTGCAAAGTGTAGTTTATAAAGGGATATAATTATATTAATGACATAAATATATCATTACACAATTTTATAGATTTGAAAAAAGTAAATATTTTTAAATTTATATTGAGAACAATTAAAATCTTTTTCTGAGCATGTCTGACAAAATATAGCTTCGTATATCAATCAAAAAAATTTTTTTTACATAATACACATATTTAGAATGAAGAGACTTTTTAAAATCATTTACTTACAGATGTTTTTGGCATGGTTTATGTATTACTTTACAAAATGTGGTTTCTAAAGGGATATAATTAAAAATGAAAATGGAAAGTGGCTGACCTGTCATAAACCCAGACTTGCACATCATTGTCAAACTTTATCCACTCAGTCCTTAAAGCAGTAGTTGATGGTAGACAGTGCGTGCATGTTCATAGCCGGCACTGAATATCTCCTGATTATTCTCTAAGGACTTTTTGAAATCACAATGCCATTTTAACTTCTTACAGAGATGACTTCAATAAAAGTAAAATTTTTCTTTCTATTTCTTTTTTAGAATGTGAACAAATATATTTTGGCCCCTTACTACATATGTGTACATTACTATATTTAAAAATACCAATTTATTTGTTAAAAAAAAATAAATTATAATTATTTATATACTTTATGTGAAATCTAATGATGATTTTAGTCAATTAAAGCATGTATGAAACATAAAAAACATGTTTCAAATATGATCAACATTGAGAACAGCTAAGATCCCTGCGACCAATAATAAAAGATGCATCTAATTGTGTTGCCTCTTATAATTAATAGTTGAAATTTTCAATAAAGCCCCTGCGCACGTACACATCGAGGTCCCTGTGGTCACATCTGCATGAGTTTGTTTTATAAAGGCTGAACTCTGGCTCTGTCATTCCCATCTCACCCCAGGTTAATGGCGCTCTTTTAAAATTAACGACCCCTGAAGATATACAAGCTCTCCAGGTTAAAGGCCTGATATATGATTTTTCTCAGCTAATTACCTTCAGCCCGGCAGCTTCCAGCAAATAATGTGTGATTGTGTTTTTGTAGTCTAGTGTTTCTTCATGTGTCAAGCTCTTTTGCAGGAAAGACGAAATGGTCTCTCTGCGCTGGGTTGTGGAAAACATGAATTATTTCACTATTCAAGGGCCTTTTGAACAGAAGAAGCCCAATTATTCTGTCTGATTCGACATTGATTCACAATACTGTCACATTTGCCTGCAGTCTGTGATATTTAACGGTGTGTCAAGAGGAGCACTGAGCTTCGGAGAGTGATGGTAAAGCTCCATCAAGGGATTTAACTGATTAACTTCAGGAAGGTCTCGAGGTCAACCAGGGATAACTATCTGTAAGATTTCAGATTTAAGTATTTTAAATAAAGCAACATTTTAAGTTTTTCAATGTCTTTGACAATTGGATTCTAATATATTTATAAAGAAGAAAAAATGCCATACTTTCATACGGTTTATTGAGATGTAGTTTTAAATGATGGAAAATCAATGAAACACTTCAATCACAAAAATTACAATAGAGTCTAACGACTGATATTTGGTTCTGTGAATGACATGGATTAGATTTATATGACCTACTGCACCTACTGGCTGCCATTAGGAGTAAGGATCCACTGAGCCATATGAATGGGGTTGATAATGGGCACAGAATGACATGATAACATCTAAAGCAGCTACAGAACAACAGACACAAGCTCATTTAGACGATTGACTAATTGAAAAGGTTGCACTACAAAAAGCAGAGAAAACTTGACAAAGAAAGTGAAATGATTGCATGCAAGTTTGTGCTGGCATATTTACATTTAGGGTGCAATGTGGTTGCCTTTTCTTTGAGATTGTGCCATTATACCACCCAGGGCTAGTCTCCACAAACTCAATGGCTGACACAGCCTCTTTCGTTTGAATCAAAGGATAAAATGGGAAACTGGCAGTTTGCGCCTCAGATTGTGCAGTCAGATTGATCTCCCATAATGCTTTGTGTTGATGAGAGAATGAAAAATGGCCTCAGCCACCAGCGTGTCAATGTAAGAGACACGGTAGGTTTTTATTTAACCGGTTCTTCCACGAGATGATGCCTTCTTGTTACATGTTCAGTGCCTGACTGTCAGCTTGACAACGCAATATTGAGCTTCTCTCATGCTTCCTGCTCGGTTTCATTTATTTCAAAACACCATTTCACACGCCACTGACTTTAACAAGGCGTTATACAGTGTAGAGCACAAGTCGAGGAGATAGAATTGTGACAGATACAACTTTTTTTTTTCAACCATGAAAAACCATGAAAATAGAATATTGCAGATAGCAGAGTACGTAAACTGGAAAGTGGTTTTAGTCTTTTGTTGCTCCACATCTTCCAAACAATATCAGTTTTTTTGCTGTTTTCATGTTCTTTGTGTGTGTTTTACTCTTTGAATGAAGCATTTGTGCTGTAAAAATGTGAATAAAGACCAGTATATTATCAACTTTGATGAGTATGCAGACATATATTGTCGTTTAAATGTATTTTTATTATAATTTGATTTAAAAATTATGTGCGCTGGTTTCAGTACTTACCAATATTGAATCTAAGAAACTTTCATTACATTTATGAATTTGCCAAACATTTTTTATACAAAGTGACATATTTTAAGAATGGGCATTGTTATATTCTATAACCTATTGTCTGGTTAATTTCAGAGAAAGAACAGGAAGTTACCTCTCACCCAGGATTGTACCAGCTCTTTAGGTGAAGTTGCTGAGCAACATCTCTCTCCTGCTTTGGACTCTCAAAAAGCCACTTGTCTTTTTGAAGCACCTCTCTTCCCTTTGTCTCTCTCTTTCCTCAATGCAGCATTGTATTTAGCTGTTAGCATCCTCAGTGTTTAAGCTAAATAAAGCAGTGTTTTATGTTAAATCTTCCCAAACCTTGCTTCCAGAGTCTTTAGCATTGGGTTATGAATTAATACTCCATAACAACACATTTCTAGCTTTCTTTTTGACAGGGTTATAATTTTCATTTATAATTTAGCACTGTGTCTATTTTTTTTCAAACATACTATTAAACTATTGGATTCATCATTTAATAAATGTTTTCCATCAAAATGTAGATTAGATTTTAATGCTCAATATGATCAATTAGTTATCATGCGAGCCATTTGAATTTCTTGTAAGTTTTCCACTTGAGAATGAAAAAAAGGAACTTTGACACAGTGTTATATTTTCAACAATGCTGAAAGTATTATATGAAACTACAAAAAAAAATGTTTAATTGTGTTTGCTATGTTTCTAAAGTAGAAGTTGGAGGTGTGGCATGCTACGCAGAATACTGGTGACTACAAGGTATTGAATGATTAGGCTCAGGTGAGGGTTCCGGTGACTAAGGATTCTAGTGCTGGAGAATCCCAGACAAATATCAGTGTATAAATGTTGTAATTGTCATGGTGCTGTATCGACAGAGAGGTTTTACTAATAGCCCTTATTTTATTTCACACTCACACCAGCACAAAATAATTATGTTTCTTGTGGGGAATAACACTCATCGTTGTAATATCAGGAGAACCAGGAAGTCTTGATTACAGCTCCATGAGGAGAACAGTGGACCAGTTCACTGTGGAGGAGGTGTGTAGTAAGTAAGTCAACAATATCAAGAGTTGTCAACAGCAAAGTGGAAAGAGAGTGAGACTCAACAGAGACACGGCAAGAGTGCACAGGAGATCCAAGATGGCAGGAAGCAATCGTGGCGAATCAGGGGGCATGAACCGTAGACTGTAGTAAGGAAAGCAGAAGTGAAGGCATATAAAGGGAAGTGCTGATGACGTCAGAACACTGATAAGTGGAAAGGAAACAAGGAGATGGGATACAGGTTTGGAGATAAATAACTTGGTGATTGGAGTGACACAGAGAGAGGCAGCCAGAAAGGAGAAAGGAACAAACACAGAGCTGACAGTAATGAACTCTCAGTATTACCAATGAGGGAAAACCTGAAAAAATATGGAATCAAAGAATCTTAATTGTAAACTTAGGCCATTTGAAAACATTTTGTCATAATTATAGAAAAAGAGAAAAATATTTGGCAGTTAGATGAACCTATTGTGACAATAGACTGCTGGTATCTTTTCTTTTTCTCTCTGCAGAGCATCAGTGGTTGAACCATGGCAGGGCTGACACTCAGTATCAGTGCTGTTTATTAAGAGATGAGTCTATCAGGTCTCATAAACAGCTCCTCTTTTGTTACCTCCAAAGAGTGTCATCAATCTTACACCGTCAGCTCTGATGCATGATGGTACATCACAGATTACTCTGGTTTTCCGTATGGAAGATACAATGTCAGAGCACACTTCACTGAACAGAGAGAGAAAGAGGGAGAGAGAGAGAGAGAGCTTTGTACTTATTCTCATTGTTCTTACCACTTTTGTACGTGTTTGTATATGGATTAGGTTTTCATTAATCAATTCATGTTCTTTAACCACTTTTTAATTTTCAGGGTTACAGGGTTTTTCTGGGCAGTGCACTTCTGGAGACAGGCATGTGTACCCCTAGTACAAGTCACCAGTTCCTCCTGGGGCTACACATACATTTACATCTAAGGGGAATTCAGTTCACCTGACTTATGCTTTTAGTCTTGAAATTTAGAGTTCCCAGAGGAAACCCATGCAAGCACTGCGGGAACATTCAAACAGAAAAGACCTCCTCGAACCTGTGACCTTCTCACTAAAAGGCCACTGTACTATCCACTGCGTGACTGCTGCCTACATTGAAATTTTCTGTTTTTAAATGAGTTTAAAGTTGAAAGTTTTCATTTTTACCTATTATTTTCGGAATAAACTGATTTTAATTGATATTAAATTGCTGATTTTTATGGACTTGCATTTATTCGTTGTTTGAACACCCATTTGACTTTTTCAGGTTTAATTATTTTGAACTTCCACTGATAAGTTTTAAAATATATTTGCTTAGTTTTCCCAATACGCCTTCTTGATGAATCTTATTCACAATGTGTTTGTTTGTTTGTTTGTTTGTTTGATTTTTAACACACACAAGTGGTTTGAGTAAAATCTGCATTTTCTGCCCCAAACTTTCATGAAGTCATAGAAACATAACAATTTTAAATCCAGATTTTGATATTTAAAGATTTATAAGTGGCCCTTTTTCACAAAACACTATAAATCCAACACTATTAATTCTAATGAAATCATTCAAAGTACAATAGAACCTACACGCAGATGAAGCATGGAGTTATGCGTTGCCCAATGTGCAAATCACAGCTGTTTTTAATTAAGTATGAATGACATGATCCACCAGTTGTGACATCTAGTGCTGAAAAGAAGGGATAACCCCTAGCAGTACATGACCTGTGATGTGGCTTGTGTTTTTTAAAGTTCTGGCACAAAAAAACACAATACTACAAACTGTGTTTTAAGGTTTAGGAGAGATTTTATAAAATTTTTAAATCGTATCGATCTTGTTTTTGTTTTTTTGTGAATTTCAGAATTTTTATTATTTCTCAACACTTTTGATTTTTATTTTACAACAAAATGTACTTGTATTTTTTTACAATTTCAAGTTTGCAGTGGAAACGTATAATTTAACAAAAAAAAATATTTGCAACAAAAATTTGCTGGAGTTGTACTTGTTTTAAAGATAATTTATAAGTAAATTGTAAAGTAGTGAAAAAAAATGCTCAAACAGATCCCGGAAATCTCATGTTTATTGATATTTCTACTTAGCTTCAATGACTTGTCAGATAAAGTAATACAGTGTCTTCACGACATGATGCTATTGGGATCTACAAGTATTTTGGGGAAGGGGGCAGACGTTTATCCAGGCCTTTTTCCTGTGGTGTCCATATGTACTTCATTACCAAACAGCCTAGTAATAATTTAAACATTGATTCATTTGAATAATTCCAAGTCTCCTTTTTATTCGGCAATAACTACATACACAGACCACTTTCACATTAAAATTATTATCATATACGCATTTTTCAATAATATCTCAGAATTATTTGTCTACCAAACACAATCCAGAATTTTTGTTCCAGTAAAAGTTGTTGGTGTTTTTACAGTACGCTAAAAAACATGGTAAAACTGCTAAAACCAAGTCTATTGAGGGAGAATAAGTAATCTATGTAAAAACATATCAGATAGGGACAGATACCGCTTCTGGAGTGTCATAACACTCATGTAAATCTGGATGCCTGGGTCGCACCGGGGAAATTGAGCTTCATTAAGTGAGTCGGAGCAGATTTATGGAGTGATCTGAGCTCCAGTCGTTTACGTGGACAGGATCATGATGAATCTACTGCACTTTTCTCTGGCTCCAAGCCTGCATTTCTGCTCGAGAAAGAGAGAGAGAGAGATAGTTTGATTCTTATAGAGCTCACAGTTGCACTGTTTGTTATTCCAGACACATAAGAATTGAAATGACAGACAGATTTCAGTTGTTTGAATGTATTTAGTTATGATCATGCAAATTATTTTGATATTGACGTATGTATGTGAAAATTTAATGATATCTTATTGGCAAAAGAATAGCACCACATATGTGAACAGAACTATGAACAGTAATAATCATGCCATTTGTCCGATGGCTGTAAATCATTTGCATGTTCCTCGTCACATGACACTGGGAGATGATACGGCCTGGCTCTCTGGGGAAATAAACACAGGTGAAATAACAGCCTTTCCCATCTGATTCACATCTAATCTGGCTGTTAGCATTAGCAGAGCTGCTCAAAAGAGACAGATCTGCTAACTCTGGTCCAAAGCCAAAGCCTGAGCAAATCTGAATCGATATTTCCCATTAGCGTGGCTGATGCTTAGACCCACACCAGAGCACTGTGTGTGTTCAGGCGTCAGGGTAATTGAATCTGTCATCGCCGTTCTGATTAAACTGCTGGAAGAAAGAAGCAAACAAAACTTGATCTGAAGAGATTATAAAAGAAATCAAACAAGTTATAATGGTCTGTAGTAAATAAATAAGAATTACAAGTTTAGTTTTGTCTTTGCTTGTGGTCTAAAAAAGTTCAATTGCTCATTCGTTTGTGATCGGAGGACAAGAACATGCATTTTTAAAGGGAAAATAGAAAGTTTCACAATACTTTTTCCTAATGTGCAGAAACAGACGTGCATCTAAGTGATTTAGAAGCTCTACATTAAATACACTAAATTAAAATTGAGACAAGAGTGAATTTAGGAACTATAGTTTTAAATGATTCATTTTAAATGACTGAAGTTACACAGTAAACGTCCAATTTATTAATTATATGTTAGGGACCAGAACGGAATTTGGAAAAATGGTTCTAATTGATTAACACCATGATAGGGACCAGACTGAAATTAGGAATTTAAGTTCTTTCTGATTAACTACATTATAAAGGGCAGACTGACATCAGGCAATATGGTTCTAATTGATACATTTCATGATTGGAACCAGACTAAAATTAAGCAGTACTGTTCTTATTGATTAACACTATGATAGGGACCAGATTGAAATTTGGATGAATAGTTCTAACTGATTAACACTATGATAGGGACCAGATTGAAATTTGGATGAATAGTTCTAACTGATTAACACTATGTTAGGGACCAGATTGAAATTTGGATGAATAGTTCTAACTGATTAACACTATGTTAGGGACCAGATTGAAATTTGGATGAATAGTTCTAACTGATTAACACTATGATAGGGACCAGATTGAAATTTGGATGAATAGTTCTAATTGATAAACACTATGATAGGGACTAGAGCGAAGATAGGGAGTAATATTAGTTAAAATATATTATAACTCTTATATTATCGTATAAAATGTGGATAATTTGAAATAAGATATTAAAATACTTTCAGGAATGTGGGATACCGCAGAGAAAACCACTTGGGGAGAAACTGCACAACACCCAAAAGTGTTCCCGCTGTTTAATGTAAAAACTTCGACACTTCACATCTGAAATTGCAGAGGGTGCTTTTGCCTTTTAGACTGTTTTCAGACTGCAGCCAGTCATGAACTGTTCCATGAGCAATCTGTGTTAGAATGTTTTGTGTGTTTGAGTCGTCTGTTACGTGTGTTCAGAACACATTAAACAAGACCGAGAATGAATGTGTACGTGTGAGTGCGTATGGTTCTCCAGGTGTTGCCGAATATAATGCAGAGACAGATAGGGATCAGGCAGGAAATGGCGATAGAGACAGTGACCTCTCCTTGACCTTCCCTCGATCAGTCAAACTGCCCCTCACTTGACTCTTCACCCCTGCACTCACTGTTCGAGAGAAAAGCAGTGCACTTCTGCTGCTTGTTTTGGCACGAGCGAGTGAACAGGCTCTCACACGCGCTCGTGCACATTTTATTCAGTCTAAACTTCATCACAGTCATCGCGAGCACATGTTTAGGGGCCTCTTCTGCATGTTCTTCACTCTGCAGATTTCACTCTCCAGATGGACACCATGCTTTTTAAGGAAATCTGGTGCTGTCCAATACATTTCACTGTAATATTTGCAGTATCTCCTGAGCTGTATATTTGTAAGATTAAAGCAAACAGAGCACTTAGTAACTATTCCTTTTGTCTATTTCATTCACAAGGTGGGATTTTGACTTTCTCAAATGGTTGAGCCAAACCGAATTGAGCTCTGCCAATGTGTTTCCTGTTGATTTCCTCTGCATCCTGCAAGAGGAACCAGACCAGCAACAGGAAGATTGTTCTCTCTATAAAAATCTTCATCTTTAGAAAGAGTAAATCTAGAAATAATATACTCAGACAAATCTTATCTTTCTAAATTTAGATGATGCCATTTGAGGTGGAAAGCGAGTTTAGAGAACTTAGCAAACAATCATGAATAATTCAAACATATCTACTAAAAATAATCAGTTAATAATCACGCACCTTAAGGATCTTCAATGATTTATTTGTATCTGTGACTTTTTTGTCAAATTTATGAAGCACATTTAAAACAACCAGGTGACCAAAGTGCTGTACAGGTAATACATACATTCAAACACCAAGAGTCAAGTCAAAACCCCTGGTGCTACATAAAACAACACGACAGAGAACTAAGGACTAACTTATATACATAAGTGCATCGTGTGCAACCTAGTGCAGAACAATACAGTGCAAAAAACAGACAAGACACTCAACAAAAAATATAACACAGACTAGTAACCTAAAATAACCTAAAAATAACCTGAACTGTAAACAATACAAGTTTAAAACGATTAAGAATAATAACACCTCACAGTTGCAATATAAAATTATCTAAAATGATCCGGTCTACAAAGAGTTAAAAGCCAAAGTAAAAAAGTGTGTTTTGAGTCTAGTTTTAAACTCTTCCACACCCTTTGTGGAGCGGACATTAAAAGGTAGATTGTTCCACAGTTTAGGGCCCACCACTAAAAAGTCTCGATCTCCTCTGGACACAAGCCTGGACTAAGAGAGTAAGGCTGCAGGAGAGTAAGGCTGCAGCAGCTCTGACAAGTACAGTGGGGCCAATGAGTTCAAACATTTAAAAATTTTTTTTAATTAATTCTAAAAGCAACTGGGAGCCAGTGTAGAGAGGAAAGAATAGGAGTAATATGCTCCCGTTTCCTTGTGCCTGTCAACAGGGGAGCTGCAGCATTTTGAACACCCTGTAGTCTGCGGAGAGTACCTTTATCCAGGCCGACATACACTGAGTTACAATAGTCTAAGCGAGCTGTGATAAAAGAATGGATAGCTTTCTCCAAGTCGTCCCGTGGGAATTTTTATATGGGAATACATCATATGCTAAACACAAAAGATATGAGAGAAATTAAATGAAGGTATTGCGTAGAGACTAATCAAGCAGACTCATGTGCTTAACCATATGATCTCATGCTGTCAGATAGTCATCTGCATCAGTGATGTTTATCACTAGCCTGTTTCACCCCAACTGCAACCGTGCAATGAATCATAAAAAAAATCTTGATTAAAAACCGTATTTATGGAGGCAAAAACTCTTTTTAAATGGTTGTTTGTTATATATAAGACCGTTATTGGTTTTGCGTTCAGTGCTGCCTCCCTGCAGATAATCATCTTCTGTGAATCTCTTTTATCAGTTTGTTTGCTATTAACCCAGAGCATTTTGAGTTTTTTTTTTTACTACTTTACAATGTTCTCTAATAAATTAAATTCAAATAATTAAAAAAGGAACAATCATTAAAAATTATTAATTCCCTAAAAACAAAAAACAAAAGTAAGGTCAAAACAATGTAAAAACGGAAATAAAAAAAAATCAGGCGAACCTCTCCATTGTGTTTATTTTGTGCCAGAACTTTGAAAAACACAAGCCATATCACAAGTATGTAGTTCCAAGGGATATCCCTTATTTTCACCACTAGATGGCACTGATGGCATTGAATCCCTGCGATGGACTGGCGACCTGTCCAGGTTATACCCCCGCCTCTCGGCCAATGTGCGCTGGAGATAGGCAACAGCAGACCCCCGTGACCCCCAAAAGGGAATATGTGGGTTGGAAAGTGAATGGATGGATGGATGATGTGTTATAACTCTTGTAGTGTTCATTTAAAACCAAAAAAATATCAAAATAAAAAACCTTTTTGACACCTGCAAATATTTGATATTACAATTAATCACATCACGACATTAATTCGAAACAACTGATGTGATTGGACTTCTACGAGTTAATCATTCAACAATAATAATAATTGAATGGTCGATAAATGTTTTGTGCTTGACATTTTACAAGGACATATGACGAAGTTCGCTGTAACCCCTATTTGCACTCTACGGCCACTTTGTTGGGTACACCAGTCTATCTGCTCGTTAATGGAATTTTCTAATCAGCCAATCAGATTGCAGCATTTAGGCGCGTAGACATGGTCAAGACGACCTGTTGCGGTTCAAACTGAGCATCACAATGTGAAAGAAAGGTGACTTTAAATGTGGCATAGTAGTCGGTGCCAGACGAGCTAATCTAAGTATTTCAGAATTCACTGATCTACTGGGATTTTCGTGCACAACCATCTCTAGGGTTTGGAGAGAAAGGTCTGAAAAAGTGAAAATTTCCAGTGAGCACCAGTTCTGTTGGCGCAAATGCCTTGTTGATGACATTAGTACCAATAGAGCATTGCGTCACCTCCACATCTTAACTGAGTACTGTTGCTGGCCATATCCATACCTTCACAGTGTGCCGATCTTCTTCCAGCAGAAGATATCACACCATGTCATATATCACAAATCATCTCAGACTGGTTTCTTGAACATGACAATGAGTTCACTGTACTCAAATGTCCTCCACATTCACCAGATCTCAATTCGATTGAGTACCTTTGGGATGTGGTGGAAGATTTGCATCATGTATATGCAGCCGACAAATCTGCTGCAACAGAGTGATGCTTTCATATCAATTTGAGCCAAACTCGAAGAACTGGGGCAGTTCTGAAGGCAAAAGGAAGACCAACCCACTGCTAGCAAGGTGTACCTAATAAATTGGCCGGTGAGTATATAGAGAAAGGGGAAACTCTGCATTAGCTAAATCGAATGATAACTGGTTACTGATATCCAAAATTTTCTGTCAATGAAACTCCTAAAAATTATTGACCGTTCATTCATTTTCTTTTCCAACTTCACGGGGGTCATGGGGTACACAATGGACAGATCGCCATCACAGGGCAACATACACATTATCTCCTAAAAGGAATCAAAAGAATTAAATGAACCCGACACATAATTTGTTTTCTTGTACAAGGAAACCCACAGAAGCACAGAGAATGGAAACTCTTCACCGAAGGAAGGTCCCCGATTGGCCTCGAACCAGAGACTTTCTTACTGAAAGACTATAGTGTTATCCACTGTGCTGCCCTTAAATCACTTTAATTGCTCAATATGCTAATTAGCACAGCCCTTGTGACATTTCGTAAGTTAACCAGACATGTTTAGGCACAATTTAGATCAAAAAAATCAGTGACCTTCTTTTATATTTGAGTTCACATTTTAAAATATTCACAGAACAGTCGTGTGCATAATCTGCATGCTCTTGCCAATACCACAAACCTTGGTTGAATGTGATTTGAATATTTGGAGCTCGTTTGTGTCCAGATCTTGTTTTAAATAATTCAACCTTGTTTTTAGGGGATGTTTGGTGTGAAGGTGGACGACTCCAGGGGGAAAACAAGTCACCTGAAACATTTCCACAGACACAACATTAAAGTGCTGCACAAACACACAAAGACCTTTTCAAAACAAATGAAAGTTGCAGCCATTAGCAAGAGAAGTGTAAGAAATAAATAATGATTCGTTTCAATTTGAAGTGGATGTTCTAAAGCCCAAGCCTTGGAGCATTTCTAGCTAAATAATGTTCTTTTTATTAATCACTTCAGTTTGATGCACTTTAAAAAACGGAACCTGTGTTTTGTAAGGATTTTAATGGTTTTCATGGAGAAATAATATCAAAACATTGGCTCCCATGCAATCTTTAAAATCTACGTGTACACTAAATTTAAATGTAAATGTATTTTAATGAACTGATGCACTTAAATAGTGTATCACTTTTTGCTTTAAAGGGATTTTACACTTAAATGTTGTTTAGTGGACGGTGTGTCAGACACATATGCAAGGTTTTGCAGGACGACACAGATTCCAAACTTGACATCTTTCCCCTCCTCCCAGATCATCACTTCCTGTCTCTCTCCACCGTTCTGTCGATTAAAATCAATAAAGGCAGTTGCTAAAAAAATTAGTAAAGGCATAAATATATGTGTAAAATTCTTGTATAGGCTGTGTTAATATCATTTGATGTATTGTATTTTATTCGTTTTAATTGTCTGTACTTTTTTGTTGTACCTCGCATTTTGATTGAGAGTCAGGAAAGACACCTCGAATAGAATCTGTTATTATTATTATTAATTTTCATGTTTCAACTTACGACAATATGCAGGGATGTACAGTTGTGCTCATAAATTATTGATTTCCTGTCCATTTTTTGAAAATATTCTTATTTATAACACATTTAAACATTCGTACTCATAGTTAGTGGTTGGGTGAAGTCATTTATTGTCAACCAACTCCGTTTCCTCTTTTAAAATCATATTTTAATATTTTTTAGCCCCTCCCTTTAACATCATTGACAGTCTGAAGTCTCTTGAGGTAGTTGTTGATGAGGTTCTTTATCTTCTCTGTTTGTAAAACTGCCCATTCTTCTTCGACAAAAAGCCTCAAACTCTTGTAAATTCTATGGTGCTCCAGATCAGTCTCGTTCTCAATTTTCAGTGGTCTCAGTCTAGTCACAGTCTTGAATCCCTGTGGTCCTGGTATCGTCTCGGTCTCAACTTTCTCTGATCTTGGCAATCAGCATTTAGTCAAAACCAGCATATTGTTGTTTTTTTTTCACTGACAACACGAACGCTGTGTAACGTTAGTCACACTCCACTAGAGATTCAGAGAACAATTACAAAGTTTATGGAGCTCAAAGAATGTATCCATACAATGTCCATGAAGAACAAACTTCTGCTGTGTGCACATTTGTAAAACTACCTTGTCGGAGGCTTCTGAAACAACGTCTTTGTTCACCAAACAACGTGAAGCACAGAGAGAGGTAAGAAAACCTTTTACTAGATTTAACTGTTAATCCTTAAACAACGTGGAAAATCATTCTCAAAATGCCCTGCCATACGACGTAAATGGGTTATAATGGAAGCACCATGATGCTTGGCGTAGGCACACAAGTTCATTTGTACAGAGGATGGTTTTATTTAGTTCTTTTTTTAAACACCTCTCTAAGACGTGTTAACACGAGAATCTTGTTCAACTGGACGATGAAACGAACAAAGCCATGCTAATAAATATTTTAACTTTAAGTTTAACTTCATATGGACGGCACAAACCAAGTTCTCATCTGCTGATATTATGATATAGTTAATAGACAAAATAGCAGAAAAAACTAACTTGTACAAAAAAAAACCTAAAAGAAATTTTTTTGGTCTAGTTTGGTCCTGGTACAGCGCGGTGGGTTTCCCCCGGGTACCAAAAAACACGCATCAGGTCAATTTAAAAATCTAAATTCCCCTTAGGAGTGAATGTGTGAGTGTGTGATGCCCTGTCCAGGGTGTACCCCTGCCTCTTGCCCAATGTGTGCTGAATGTGCACCGGCAGACCCCCGTGACCCCGAAAGGGAATATGCGATGAATAACTGAATGAATAAATGAATGGTCCTGGTTCTCTGTGATCTCGGCAGGGTTTTGGTTTCAGGCAAAGTGGTCTTGACTACAAGACTAACATATCCTCCAAACATCAGTGTTCTCCTCTCGAAATGTAGTGTTAATGGCCAAAAGGTTAAACTTTGGTCTCATTATTGCATTTTTTCATGGAAGCTTGTCCATGAGCTGTTTGGATTACTACTCTGTAGCATTTGCATAGAAATGGCTCTACTTCTGGCAATGTCTCCTTATTGAACTCCTTGAAACAACCACGCCAAAAATCCCGTATTTATCTGGAGCTTTGAACAAAATGTTACATACAATGACAGTGATTGTTTTTAAATTTCACAGATTTTGGGCAGCATATCGCTAACCTTTTGTTAACCAAAACATAGAAACAGCATGTGAGTGTCTCGGAGAGAGCTCAAGCTCAGAGGCTCCAGTGATAAGAAACGGACCATTGTGTAATTGTGCAGCGGTGCATTTCAGGCTTGTGGCAGTATGTAGTCTGTGTGCGTGTGGCGGTATCTGTATTAGCTCCACACAAGTTCACTCTCTTTCAGTCGTCAGCTCACACTCTGAACTCTAGACACACTCTTCATTTCAGACATTGTTGTCAGTCACACAGATGTCACGAGCTGTGAAAGTGAAGCATGGGTGGTGTCATTTGCAGCGAGAAGCAGTAAATAAAATGCAGTAATGGGGAGTGTGTCACATTTGCCGGAGACTCTTCCTGAGATCTTTTTGTTCCCTGGATATGATTCGGGTTTCAGAAAGTAGCAAGTGTTGTGGTAAAATTTTAGGTATGCGTGAAAAACTGCTGTAAACAAAGAATGCTTGGTCCCACTCTATATAGAGTTAAACCGACTCTGAGAAAGAGTAATTGAATAATCTATTTTCTTCATGTTTTTCCAAATCTGCATGGAAAATGCAAACTAAATATTAACTATTCAGAGCGGGACCAAGTCCACTCCAGAAAGAGTAAAAACAGACAAAAATAGACTGTTTAGTTCAAATAGACTTATTTAAATAACTCTCCTTCAGAGTTGGTTTAACTCTATATAGAGTGGGACCAAATACACTCTGAGTAGAGTTCATTTAACTCTTAGGATTTTACTATGTAGGAGGAGCAAGAATCATTTCTTTTATTCTGTGATAAACCAATTGCTAAAGAGGTGTTACAGATTCTCATTGTTACACATTGGTGGAAACCCAGTCATAAGCTGAAACAGAAACAGCAGTGTAGCAGGCTCAAAACTTGGAAAAAGCCAAACTTTCACACCAAGGTAAGGTTGACAAAAACAGCTTGTTGTCATGGAAAGATTGAGCACTGCAACAAAACATGGGTTAGTTATAGCATAAACAAGGTTTTTCCCATTGAGGAGCATTGATGCAGTAATTGGCCGAGAAGCGTGCAGAAGATGAGAGACACATCAAGCTTCTTAACCTTTGAAAAGGGAAGATGTTCAGTGGTGCATATCAGCTCCTAACTGGCAGAAACCAATGGGACATCCATGCACTCTACGGAGAAGCCTGGCCACAAGTGAGCTACATGGAAGAGTTGCAGCCAAAAAACCATGTTTCTAAACTGGGAAGAAGGCCAACTGACCCAAGTTTGCATAAACACAGGAACTGGGGTGCAGAAAAATGGCAGGTGCTCTAAACCAGTGATTCTCAACCATCTGTTGGGCCGCGACGACAACCACACCATCTTTTTTCTAATCGTGTTTTCACAATTATCTTAAAAACAGTTCTTTTCAATTACGTCACACGATCAAAAACACTGAAGGATGAAATGTCTGTAATTATTTATAGTATTTTAAACTAATCGCGTCATATTATTATCCTTAGCTGTACGTATTTTTTTTCTTTTTCAAATTGAATTACTTTTCCTAATTTAAGAGAAGAAATGGGTAAACATAAAATTAACATGATATTATGTTTTAAATCGGTGAATTTCAGATGAGACTCCAAGTGTTGACCTTCCTGTTGCCTCTCAAACACCAGCAGACACATTGCCTTCCAAAAAATGGGAAATTATTATGGTCTCACTCGCCACTTGAACGACAGGGTAGACTTAGTGCTGCTAATGTCAGCCAAAAGGTGTCAACCAGATGAGGTTAACCAGTCTGTTCTAGAAATAACAGTGTTAAGAAGTCAACAAAAACGCCAATTACCTGACACTAACCTTTTAGCAAAAAATCATATTCAAGGGGTGTTAAAATGCTGGAGTCAAATTGAAAAAATTGTGTAACAGGTAGCTCGAGGGTTAAATCGGTTATATGTGTTGACTGATATACATTGAACAAAGTTCAATAGTTTGTTTTTAGTTCAAGTCTTTTTTTGTGTGGTTCACTATGGTACTATGGCAGGCAACAGTGAAGCATGGTGGAGATTCCTTGAATATTTGGGGCTGCTTTTCCGATACAAAATAACAATGTTCTCAAAGATGAGAAACACAGGCAGATATCCAATATACAAATCCATCAGGGGGGGTGTAGTTGACCCCAAATGTATTCTGCGAATGGTGATCACGGCTTACATTTGTGTTTTGTTCTTTTGTTTTTGATCGTTTCTGGGAAGAATCTTAGTTTAATATTGGGAAGTACTTGAAAAGGAGAAATCTCATTCCCTGATCTTTTAGAAATCCACACGGCTTCCAAAGCCGACCACATTATTTTGCCATCTGAGATCGACGGAAAGAGGGCTTTTCTCTACTTCAGGGCTGAACTGCGCCTTAGTGGTTAGCCCTGATGTCTCTCAGAATCACTTTACTACAGAAACTTTGAGGCTGGATTCAGACGGCGTCTCAATTGCGGTAGTTTTTCCACGAAGACAGGAAAGTTCAGTCAATCATATTCTGAGAATGTCAGATTTCACTCTGCCTGTTAATTTTGGCACAAATTAACATAAAAACAGGAGGAAACTCTCCCTACAGCATTTGGTACACAGTATCAAGCTGTTCACATCTGCACACACACACTCGTTCAGAGTACATTAGTAGTCTCTCGTGGCCTCAAGGGGGTTTGAGTCGCATTCTGTCCATCTCATTCTTTCTCTCCTCTGCAACACTTTCTCCTCTGTCTTCAGGGATTTCTCCTGTTAGTTTAGCGTTTTTCTCTGCAAGGTGCGTCTGCTTCTCCATATGTGCCCTGTTTGAGAGAGAGCTGAACTACTCTCCATGTCACACAGGAAGTTGCTGAATTATTAAGATCTCCAGATTTTGTGTGTGCCTCACATCTTTGATCCATCTGCTGCAAAGATTGCTGAAGTATACCATACCTTTCCTCTGGCTCGCAAGCTGTCGCACATCGTGTGTGGAAACTCCTAAACTCATTTTATCCTGATCAAAAAGTTTGACTCAATCGCTGTGCAACTCCCGCTCTTTGTGGCATCTCTTGAAAGCGTTGTTAGCTATGGTTGCAAGCTCTGTCGTCACATTCCCTACTGTGCAATAGGTTTTATGTAGTTATGAAAAATTGAAGTGTCAGTTATTTATTTAAATTACTTAATGAAAAAGTAAACTTGTAACAGAATGCACACACTTTTTAAGGATCCTGGCTGGAAGGTTGTTCCAAACATTTGGAGAACAAGCTCAAAACCTTCTGTCTCTTCTTACAATCCCAGACACTCTCTATGATTTTGAGATTATTGGGCCACTCATGGAACCCAGTCATGAACTGAAACAGAAACAGCTGTGTAGGAGGCTTAAAACTGGGAAAAGCCAAACATTGCTCCCAAGGCAAGCTCTTGTCATGGACAGATTGACAGTAAGTAAGTAGGCTTTTATTGTCATTATTTTCATACAGTGCAGTACACAGTGAAACGAAACAACGTTTCCCGAAGGATCAACACAACATAATAAACTTTACAGCACAGAAATATCATTGAATTATTGTTAAGCTAAGCTGCACTTGTGCAACATTTAGTGCAAAGAGAAAAAGACAGGACAAGACAAGGAACAAAAAACAGGAGCGCCGACCAGTACACTTGTGCGAAGTAATGGATTGTCCATATTCAAATCAGAATAACAAATAAGTGTTAAATAGTCTAAAAAAGCAGAAGAAGAGGAAAGATGTCCAGCGATGAAAATCAGCTCATCACTGGCTGAAACCACTCGGACCCTGGTCCTGTCCAGAGAAGACTCCAGTTGCAGCCAAAAAAGCCATGCCTCCTATCTAGGAAAAAAGCCAAGCGACTCAAGTGTGCTTTGTAACAGGGTCTACAGGGTCATTGTCCCATGTTCTACTTTTCCCCCTATGATACGAGAGACTTTATATACTTTTATTGATGATTTCATATAGCAGAAACTCTTGGTATTAGGAGTATTTTATTGCATGTAGTGGTTCTGAAATGCTTGATTCTGATTGGCTGAGAATGGAAGGATCCATTCTAAAAAAGAGAAGGGGAGACAAAGTATTTCAACATTCACAATTGTGTGATGGTTAAAACGTGTTTTAAAAAGAATAGATGCATATTATAATGATACTGAACTGAATTTATTGTGTACATTTACCTCGCAGTGGTATGATCCTGATTGGCATGTTGGGAAACCAGCCATATAGAGAGCCCCACCGAGGGAAAAAGAGAGACGTGCTGCTGTTACACGCAGGTTATAACATAAAATACCCATGAAACATGTAACTTGGGTGTTTTTGGGGAGTTTCATTTGTCAGATTCTAAGCTTGTCAAATTGTGTTTCCACCATATTAAAATAAATGCTTCAGCAAATGTTTTTTTGGCAAAAAGTTTCGTATAAATTGAGTCTCTCAATCAATTTGTTTAGATCCACTGGATACAAAGTCCCCACCTTTTGGAAGGTACAAACTGGACCCAGGCTCCAGGTACAAATTGTATAACTGTTTTCTGAGGACGTTTGATATTTGACGGCTGAAATACTAATGGCAGAACCGCACAATGTTCCTCACAGTTGAGGCTTCCCCTAACTCCTGATGTTTTCAGGTTTATAAACACTTTGCCACTCTTTAGAGAAGATGCAAACCGGAAAAAACACGTACAATTGGCCTACTTTAAATACTTTGTCAAGATTGAACTCACCAGTGTATGGAGGAACCAATTTTGAGTTCCAATAGTTACTGCTAAGGCTATTGAAATCAATATAATGACAAAGGTGCCTAAATTTATGGTTTTGTTTAAATAATTTTTGCCCATTTTCCATAAATCGCTTTATTTTCACTTCTCAAAACCTCAAAATGCAAACAAAACCTGAAATAGTTACGCCAGGTTTTCATCATCCAGGATGTCTCTTTTCTTTCCTGCAATGGTGTTTCTCTCAATCAATTTGTTTAGATCCACTGGAAACAAAGAACTTCTCCCCACCTTTTGGAAGGTACAAACTGGACCCAGGCTCCAGGTACAAATTGTATAACTGTTTTCTGAGGACGTTTGATATTTGACGGCTAAAATACTAATGGCAGAACCATATCTACTGAGAAAACTATTTTTTAAACAAAGCCTCATAGGAGTCACAATGGGAAATTGAGCTCTTAATGGTTTCCGTCTCGACAGAGCGAGTTACGCATTCACAATGATGTTTCCAGCAGCAGGTCTGGCTGTGTGTGTGTCAGGAAGCGTTCATCTCACACACAGGCTTCACAAGGGCTCTACAGGAACAGCAGCATGTGATTTGTCTGATATTATGACATGAGAAACTCTTTCTGAAAGCAAACTGTGCATGAAGACAATCATCTCTCCTTCTGACTGAATGCATGTTAGGCTCTATAAGATCTGTAATATATTAGTCTAGGTTAAAGAGTTTCACCCTGCAGAATCTCAGAGAAAAAACGAGAAATCCTGCGTTTAGTCATTCTAAGATCACTCCGTTTAATCAAAGATCACAGTGGTATGCAAAAGTTTAGGCAACCCTGTACATTATTCTTTTGTGAGATCTAAAACTATAAAAATATAAAAGAAAATATAAAACTTTATACTTTGTGCATCCACCTTTTGCAGAAATAACAGCCTCTGAATGCTTTCTATAACTTCCAATTAGAGTCTGACAGATTCTGGCAGAAGGTATTTTGGACCATTTTTCAGGTTTGGTGGTTTTTCTTGGTCTGCTACTTTGGACCTTATTTAGAATTCTGCCTCTGGTCTTCCAATTCTGCACAATGTTCCTCACAGTTGAGAGCTTATATATCTGAGGCTTCACCTAAATCATGATGTTTTCAGGTTTACAGACACTTTGCCACTCTTTGGAGAAGATGCAAACCGGAAAAAACACATACAATTGACCTTCTTTAAATACTTTGTCAAGATTGAACTCACCAGTGTATGGAGGAACCAATTTTGAGTTCTAATAGTTAGTGTTAAGGCTATTGAAATCAATATAATGACAAAGGTGCCTAAATTTATAGTAAAGAGCACACTTTGGCCGAGAGGTGGGGGTACACCCTGGACAGGTTGCCAGTTCATCACAGGGCAACACACACATTCACACTTAAGGTGAATTTAGATTATACAATTAACCTAACCACATGTTTTTTGGGGGAATCCGGAGTGCCTTGAGGAAACCTACGCAAGCACAGGGAGAACATGCAAACTCCTTCCAGGAAGGTCAATGGCGAACCTCAAATAGGCAACCTTCTAAATGGAAGACCACAGTGCTACCCACTGCGCCACCATGCTGCCCTCAACATTTACCACTCATATCAGTGGTCTGTTCTTGATTTGTTAAGTGAAATACATAAAATATAGTGACATTGGCTTGAAAACACCTAAAAAGCACAGAGAATTGTAAACTCTTAAGCTTGTTTTGGTATTGTTTGGTAAACAGCATGGTTTTAATCCAACCCTTGGATTTATGAAAAGAAATTTAAATGACAAATTTAATAAACTGTACATTCAAACGCAACCATTGTGCTATGCGACATTGAAATAAGGTTCTGTAATTGCACGTGATGATCAACCTAAAATGTACTGCAACTTGACTTGTTTTATTTATCCAAAGCCAGCAAATATTGCCTTGTATTTAAAAGTCTAATTTCCAATTGCATAAATATATAAATAGAATATATAAAAGATCGGGATCATATGCAAAGGAATCACAAAATGATCATACTTAAGTAATAATTTGTTCAATGTTACTTTTGGTTCATTTTCAGAGTTTGCGTTTTTTACGACAGGACCTTTCAGATATTCATTCAGACGCTTGTCAGGGTAAAAATAGCCTTCATTACCAATAATTTGATCACATTTTATACAGAGGTTTCACACAATGCCTTTTCCATGTGGGCATAAAGGACGGGGATCACAATAGCATTATGAACCATATTAAATCTATTATTATGTGGTGTCATTCTGTCATCTCCTGTGCATTTAATTTAATTGCACCTGTGAATTGAATCCTGGAGGGATATTCTCTCTGATAAAGGGAGGTGAATTATCTAGATTATTCATTCTGCACTCTGTGTCGGGGAGTTGTAGTCATCAGAATATTTAATTGCTTGCTTTTCACAAGATAGTTATGAAAACGGTCAATTGATTGGCAATTATTCTTAATTGATTGAGCTTGTTGTTGTGGAATTTTACACAGGAGACCTGTGAAATCCATTATTTTGTAATTGAATTTTATCACTCACTTAATCTTTTTTATCTATTTCCAGTTAAAATTGTTCCATAGTGTAATGCAATTTTCCATTAATTCTTGTCACAAACCCATTGGAACCTTGTGTCGCTCTAATGGCACACTAAACATGTTTAAAAAAAGCTTGAGGACAGTGAGAAAAAGTATGGAATGATCATACTCAAGTAAAGTAAAGAGAAAAAAGTAAAGAAAGTAGAGTTAAAGTTTCTGTTCTAAACGTAACTCAAAGTACGGGTAAAAAGTAGCTCTTGTAAAACCACTCAAGAGTAGTGGTGATCTAAAAATGTATAGAATATTATTTCATAAATACTGTCAGCCTTATTTATTTTTACACTGAAATTGTATTAAATTAATCATACAATGAAGACTTGTATTAAACACCTATTTTGTAAATGGTGTTTCTGAGCAAGTTAGAAATGGAGGAGAGAGAGAGAGAGAGAGATGCCAGTCACTGTAGAAAAAAAATACTTTACAAAATAATAATAACGTAATTAAGGCAGGTTGAAGAAAAATAGTGCGGTAAAAGTCCAGATACAGAACTAGAAATGAACTCAAGTAAAAGTAAACCAGGAAAAACTACACAATTACAGTGCACTGAACATTTGTAATTAGTTGCTTTACACCACTGCTTGAGGATAATGGATTTCATTTGCTAATTAATGTATAGTGTCTTATTAATGTTTATATGATTTTTCAGACTCCTCCTTTTTCTTTCTATTTGCTTATTTTGTGAGTTTTACTGGTGTGGGTTGTGTCCCCTGCCGGGGGACCTTTGCTCATGACATTTGCATGTTCGTTCATGCACTTGAGTTCAGTAGAGCGACTATGGGCCCAAGGGCCAGAGGAGCCTTTAGAAACAGTCTTCATTTTTGTTCAAGCCCTGGATGAACTAGCATTATGTTTAACATGCTTTATCAAATATGATAATTACAAAGTAAGTGTGAATTTGTGAATCGAAGCACATAGGATTTGTTGTTTTATGTGAAGTTTAAAATAATGCTGTTGTTATAAAAATATAATTTAAAAAATGAAACAGTCATTGGCTGAATGAGACGCAGAAACAGAGCTAGCTTAAAATGACAAAAATAATCACCAGAGACTGGTTTCTCTAGCATAAAATAAAAGAAATGTATTGTTGTGGTGTTTATCTGTTTCTCAAACAGGAACTGTTAGATCCTTTAAACCTTTGTCCTATCACCTCATCATCCAATCATCAGTGAGCTTTTCTGTTTCTAAGCAACGTGACGGGTACAGGAGTGTTTTCAATACATCTTCAAGTCTCTTTAGGTTCTCCTAGCGAGAAGGTAGTGTTTGGCTGTAGCAGAAGTGCTGGAGAGTGGTACAAAAATGAGCGTCTGCAGGAAACAGTTCTACATGGTGGAGGTGTGTCTGCAAATTGAGTTGGGGATTTGGTCGGATTAATGGTGCTCACAAGCATGCAGATACTCATCCATCATGCGATACCATCCGGGAAGCATATAATTGGCAGCAAATTTATTTAGCAGCAGGACAAGGGCCACAAACATACAGCCAGAGACATCAATCTTTAGAGTGAAGAAGAACATGAAGTTAAGTACGTGATAACATGGCCACCAGAGTCCTGATCTCAACATCCTCGACTGTGTCAGGGATTACAGAAGGATATGAGAAAGCTACATACACAGAAGATCTGTGGTTAGTTCTCCTAGCAGTTTGAACCAACTATTGTTTAGTGATGAAATTAAATCACTTTTTCATTTTTGAAAGCATCGTTGACATTGTATTGTTTACATTTTAATTCCACTCAACAACTCAAAAGTAGCAATAACCTTAAGAACTGTGCTGGCTGCTTAGAAGCAGGAAGAGTCTTTTTTCTGCCAATTCTAATAAGAATAATTTTAAATCCCTGTGGACTCTTGCTCATGTATGAGTTTACAGCATGGCTCAGTACTCTTCATAAATAATATATAATCCAGTGAAGGAGTGTGAGTTGGTGAGAAGAGTCGAGGGTCCTAATCAGAGCGGGGTGTGATTGTTTGCATGTGTGTGACAGAGTATTTTTATTGTTGTGTCTGTGAATAAATAAGTGTGTTGAGGTATTAAAGTTCGATTTCTTAAATTACTTCCATTTTTTTCTTCACGATGAAAAAGATCCGTGTGATCAGAACTTTGTGTGCATTTTTCATGTACACCACGGAATAATTCACGATATGGCTACAGTGTCAAAAATAAACTGTAGTTTCACGGTTAAAAAAACGCTGTGGTTGAGCTTTTCCATCATGATAACACCGTTAATAACTATGTAATTAATATATTTCTGTGGCTGTTGATACCCATCAGATTCAAGGGTTTAAATTTCTATAAATTTAAAGGTTTGTATTGAATTGATTACTGTTAATTAACATCTTGTTTTTTTATAGCTCAGAACGAATTTGTGTTGAACAAAGATTTGTATTGCAATAATTACTGTAAATAGAAAATGTTGCGTTCAACAACAAAAAATTTGCAGCTGTGGTTGCCAAAACTTTACCACCAAATAAACAGTAGGATTGTTTTTGTTTTTTATGATTTTACTATACATTTTGTATATTGAAATCATGTTTTATGGTTTTAACGGCCTAAATACAGTGGAATACAGTGAAGAGACTCAGAATTACCAACTATGTACACTTTTGTTATTTACACGCTGATGCAAGAAGGAGAAAGACATCGCTTAATGGTAACAGTACTCAAAGTTGTAGTCACATAGCAGATTTAGAGCCAGGGAACCACAAATCCAACTAAGTCTACAGTGGTGACAGCAGAAGTGGAGTGAATGATGGAGGAGACCCAAAAGAGACATTAGAGCAAGGAGATCCAAGAATGCAGGAAGCTATCATGGAGAGCCAGGTTGCAAAACTGTACGACCGTCAGTAAGGAAAGAAATGGTATTTTGAAGTTAAGACATTTACAGTGTACTCTCTAAAACCAATTAGGTTTTTTTTAATTCTAAATTGTTAGGAATGATTTTTTTTGCAAAATATAGTAGCAAAATTACATGTGTTTTGTGAAACACAGTCTTTTTCTGTAGCATTTGAACCGCATTTTACCGGTACATTTGATGGGCATTTTTTTTCAGTGTTTTCTATATTGCATGAGACTGCCTTTGCTATAAGCAAATCGTGAACAATTGAATTCTGCACATGTATCTATTTGTCGTGTTTTTTGTTCATGTCTGGCTGGCTGCTTTTCTTTGCAATAAATGAAAGCACACAGTTCATTATTAAACATCTGTGCAGCCAGAATGCATTTATTAATACTTTATTAAAGAGGGACTTTGCAGCTACTGTAGACCACCACTCTGAGGTTCACACTGTATAAAACCACAGTGGAGATGGAGCTCTGTCAGCAAACACTGACATACTGTTACACTTCCCTCTACCATTACGGGTCCTTCAGGAATCGTTGACCCCAGCAGAAGGTGTAAATCTGCCCTCAGACAGGACACAAGGGAGAGAAGGAACTAAACTGTGTTTTACAGGTCGGGATTAATCTGTTATTGTGCAGCAAAGCTGTGGAGATGCCAGTGCTCACTGTTTATCCAGCAAAGAATCCCTTGGGGCTCTTGTTCAACCATGGTCAGTTAGTCAGTGTCCAGTTGTTAACTCTGAAGAGGCTGGAATAGTTACGAGATTATAAAACTTGATGGTCCCCTTTAGAAAAGTCTGAGCATGATTCACGACCTTGTGTTTCTCCTGCAGTTTATAGGAATTCAGCTGTCAAAAAAGAGTCTCTTGTAAATGGAAGAGTGTGTTTCTCTCTTCTAAACGCTTTACCACATGTTATAAAGGGATGCGTATGTAGTCAGAAAACTATTGAATGTTTTTCTAAATATAAAATATTTTGACAGCTTTTTGAAACTTAAAGCGTTTCTGAATGAGTTTTACTCCATTGGTTTAACCTTTATTAAGGAACCAAAATGGGTATTGATTGGCAAAAAAATTCCACACATTAAAGAAAGAAGTCGGAATGTAGGTAGTGGTAGTTAGAAAGGTTTGCGGCCGGCCATACGTCGCCATGTGTTTTAGGTCCTTGTCATGCTGGAATATGCAACCCATTTTAAGTGTCCATTACAAACACCCCAAAACATAATTGTCACCACACAGGGAAACAGGAAAGAAGAAGGCGAAGACAGAGAAAAAATTCAAATAAATACTTTTGGTGGTTGATCACAAGGAGCTGTTTGACAAAAATGTGGAGAGGATTTGTGGAGCGCTATTTCTTTCCTATCCCAACGAAAATGTGGGATGAGCATCACTGGTCGTTCTCCTTGCAAAAAGACAATCCGATATGGCCGTGTGAAACTCTTTTTCATTGGCACCACTCGTTCAGTCCGATGTGTGAGCTACCGTTTGCGTCCATGGTTTACAAACAAGGGCGTAAATTTCGGATCTAAAATTCAGATCTGTGTGTTGAGTCTTCTGAATAATTTAAATGTTCGTCAACAAACAAGATGTGTCTGTCCAAATTTTTTTTTTAGGGAACATTAGTCATTCATGGTTTAGTGTCTAACCTATTGGAGCTGTGATAACTGGGATTCTGCTGATCGGAATATGTGGAACTCTCGGCTATCTGCGATTGTCAAAGGCAGTCAGTGCTCAAAACCCCACTAAGCTGACCGACTGGAATGAAATGTTGTCTGGACTTAAGTCTGTCAGGACTCATTCATTGGTCTGTGACCGCAAATTGGATATCATCGGAGAGAGACTGGCGGCTATGCAACGGATGTTGTATAAAATGAAGACCGGTGATGGATAGTAAAAATCTGTGGAAATTTACAGATTTTGACCCAAAAACTTCTCTTCCATCTGGCTTTCCCTCATCTCCTCTGGCCTCGAAGGTCATCAAGGAGTCAAAATATTCCCCAGAAAGAGCGGGATAGCGAGACGCTCTGCATTCCTTCTTCAAGGACACAAGCCTCCCCAAGCTTCTCCCAACCGCTGTAATCTGAATGGATCATGAGTACAGCGCCTATCATGGCAGTGGGAAAATGTCGGCTGTTAACTGCAGTGGTCCCACCTACTTATTGCCTGACTCCACCCCCTCCTGCAATGTTTTTTTCCCCGTATTATATCTTTATGTGGTTGCAAATGTTTTTTTTAACCTGCTCCACACTGCCCTCTGCGTAGGACAGCGCAGAGGAGGCACTTTTTTGAGCCACCTTACCCACTGTATACCCATTTCTCTGTTTCTTTCTAAAATCTTACCTCTCAACAATGGCATGTAACACCTTGTCTATGCTTGTGGCCAGAGGGGTTCAATTTTACTGCATGTAACAGTGTATGTGACAAAATAAAGTTACTACCCCACTACCTTATGCTGTCTATTGCAACTAAAAACAAACAGAAGATAACCTTTCTCAAAACATGTAATAGTGGCGCAGCTGGAGGTTCTGAGAGATTCTACTTACAGTTATTCCTCCTCCCACTTACACCTCACTTGGGTTAACGTAACTTTCAAGATGACCAACAATTTTGAAGAATGGGTTAGGGGGCAGCGACGGAATTGGTCCTCGCTTTTTCTGCAAGCTGCATTCAGATTCTGGGCCGGTTCCTAACCATTCTCATGGTCATTGAAGCCCCATAGATTCATAGACAGAGGGTTATGTTTTGTGCTTTGGATGTCGTGGATTTTTATAAAGATAACAGTTCTAAAAAGAGATTTCTAAGTTTAATACAATTAAAAATAGCTAGAAATATTGCATTTAATATGTCAAATCAAAAGTGCAAATCAGAATTTTGAAATGCATCACTACCATTACATTTATGAGCTGATATTGTTTTTATCCGTTGGCAGAGTCTGAAAATAAAATACTTCTTTGCCTAAATCAGTGAAATGAAGATAAAATTAAGCAGGCGCAGGTTCTTTTGAGCCGAATTGGTTTTTAAAAGTCGAGTTACATAGTAAAGACATGGAGTGACTGGAAGCAAAATGTCTGCCGCGTCTCAGTTACTTTATTTATTTGACAGTGTGCACAGAGGGCTTGTAAAATGTGTTTATGTGGCGCGAAGGAGCCACTTGTTCAGAAGTGTGTCTAATGGCTTTATGTTGGCGAGCTGAGGGTTTGTAGGGTTAATAGCTGGCAGTTCACGGCCGTGTCATGTGACTCTTTCTCAAGGTTACCCAAACCCAGGCCAAAATCACTCACACACATACACACCGGTGGGGTTACGAGGCCCACACGGCACTAAATAGCCTATAATAATGACAGCAATTACTAAATGCGCTTAAACAAACGGCAGGCTACACAAAGCTAATCACGCTCTCATCTCATCGGAGCTAATGAGATAAAGACTCCAATTAATCCAGTGCTAATTGCTGTGGCTCATGTTCAGAATCCGTCGAGATGCATGTGCAGTGTAATGAGCGGCAGACTGCACTGAAGCCTGCAGCCGGATGATCACAAATTACATTTATTACACAAATCACTGCGCCGCTAACAGTAACGTTCATTTCACAGCTGCCACTAAATAAAGCCCCCAGCGCAAACTATCCCAACCTGTCTGGGGAGAGATCAATTTTTTTCAAAGGTTTTCGCAAACCCTCAAGAATTGGTTTGGTCTTTTTTTACAGTTGTTTTGAGGGGGGTTTGAGTGCCTAAAGCCTCTCTAGAATCAAATGGAAAAATCTTAAATAAATGTTGCATGATCACTGGTTAACTCTTTTATCAAAAAGTGGATGGAGTTGTTCTGCATTTGTCACACAAGAGTTGGTAACGTAGTTGGTAAATGTGGTACCAATAAAAGAACAACTTCCTCTTTATGTCAAAATGTCAGCTTTTGACAGTTGTGCGTACATAATTAAAGATGTAGACGTCATAGACGTCAAAACTACTTCCTGTTTATGGCAAAATGTCGACTTTCATTGGTGGCTTGTACGCACATTGTTTATCGTATTCATAAAAGCTTTGCAATTTAACATCACATATGCCTTAAGATAAGACTATTGGAGTTTGGAGATGAATGGATAAAATCTTAAGGAGGAGCTTAAGTATGTTACCATTTTTAGAGGTTTTGGTGTAGTTGCCGACTTCCTGTTAATTTTGAAAATGTAATCTAAAGAACTTATTTAAGTCTTGGTACCCTACACAAACTGACAGAGACATAAACTGAAACACGTTAGATGGTGCTATAGAGCCATTTTGCCACATCCACTTTTCAAACCAGAATCAGAAAACCAATTTCACAAGTTTTCACCAATTTCGTGATATTTCTCACACGTTTAGGCTCTCTTAAACTCTCTTAAAGCCGTGAAACAATAATGCTCTGAGCAATTACAGTAGAGGCAATTACAATAGAGTAAATAACCTTTGGTGCTCGAGCCGTAGATAAAAAATTTTAATGCTATCACTTGCATTAAGTATTCAATCGTTTACAAAATGTGTAAAGAGGTACCAATAACTTTCCCTGAGGTTTTTAACACTGTCTGATACATTCCCTGCCTTAGTGGAAAAACCAGCTCCTGGTGGGTTCTGGAATTTTATAGCTATAGCTGCTTTAAACTGAACTAACCAGGTTCAGGTTCGACTAGCTAACAACCAGCTCATTCATGCTGAATTTTCCGCTATGATTTGAAGAAAAATCCTAAGAGTTAACTCTGCTCAAAGTGAATTTGGTCCCTTTTTATAGAGAGTTAAGCTGACCAGAGTTTTTGGATGTCTATATTATGAGATTTTTTTCCAGATTCTGTCTTTTGGTTGCGTTGTCTTTTGTTTTGTATTATCTTTCTACAGGGATTCTGCTTAATATCAACAAATGCTCAAATTCTACAATATTCTCATCAATATCTCAATAGCCTCAACTCTGCCAATTAGCTATTTTAACTTCATTCTTTCACTCTCTGAATAGCATTATTTTACTTAAATTTTGGCAATTTCCTGTGTGCTTGTAAATAGAATCTTCTAATTCAATTTACTAACATCTTGTTGTTTCAGAAGTTAAATCAATGTCTCACTTGATGTTGGGGAAGGGCTTGTTCGAAGCTTTACTACCTGCAATGGAATTAAAATATACTCTTTAAAACATTGAGTCTTGATCTTTTTAAACTAACTATTTTAATAAAAATCCTGAAAATGTAACCATCGGTTGATTTTCATAAGAATACAATAAATGGGCAGTTCACTTATTAGGAAAAAATTCATGCGTTGAGTCCGGGCAAAAAAACCCCAAAAAAACCCAGCACCATGTTGTTATTTCTGCTTTTGAGTGCGTTTACTCTGGTTTAAATGGGATTTTGCTCACTAATCTGAAATCAGCCTCTAGTGGCCAGTCAAAGAACCTCACTTTTAGTCTTTTCCATCAAACAAGCCGGTACCAAACCCCATCTACTGTACGTGGAGTCTCGGCCACTGATCATTGAATCGTGATGTCACTTCCATGATATAGAGGGTTATAGCTCAAAGAACCATCATCAGACCTCTTTAAGTTAAAATAGAAACTTAGCAGTATTTACAACATCTATTCTGGCTTATTTCCTCTCAATTCTTTTTAGAATCAATGGTATATTCTTCATTGAAAGATCATTGTCGATGTTTACTAATCAGGAAAATCCTATCTAACCTGTCAAAATTCCTCCACGGTTTCTTGTTATTCTTTGTCAGCTTTTTAATCTTTTTCCCTTTAAAGAGCTTGGTTTCACAGTACCAGGATAGAGAGTGTACTGTAATACTGGAAGTGTGTGTGTGTCCTGATGATGAAAGGTCAGCGGTTAAGAGCTTTTCTTCTGTAATGCTCGTGAACATCTTCTCTGACACAGGGACCTTCATCGTGACCTCATTAAGCTCTCGACACCATTAACACTGCAAGTGTGAAGCTTTAAACACAAATGAAACTGCCCATAAATCTCTCGTCCTCAAGTCATCCATTGACTTACAGCCATTGCAAGGAACACTATGAAAAAATTAACATATGCCCATCATTCTTGGTAAAACTGCTACAAATTGAAATTCCAAAGATAAATAAATACCTATTTAATTTTAAAAATGTAACTATTTTTCCAAACAATAACTAATTTCTTCTTTATTTACTCATTCAGTAATTTTCCAACACACCTTAAATGTAGCATTAACTGGTGAAAGAACAATTTATACAGCTTTGTTCTTCATCTCTCTCTCTCTCTATCTCTCTCTCTCTCTCTCTCTCTCTCTCTCTCTCTCTCTCTCAGAAAACAGTTCTATCGATCTTGTGAAAATTGTTGAAAATTGAGCTGGAAAAAGGAAGTTTGCACTTTGTGTCTTAAATAAAAGGCCAAAATTGATCATTAGAGACCTGAAGACAGAACATGTGAAATGAAGATGCTCTTATTTCTATTTGATTTTTATTTTAATTTTTCATAAGCAGAACCATGTTTTAACTTATGAACCTCCTGAAGATGAATGTTCTGATTTTAGAAATTGCATGATGCACTTATGCAACACAAAATTTGCTTTCCTTAAAAAAAACCCTTTTATACATGGTTTATGCTTTAAATGAATTATAAGTGTGATGGAAATGTTAAACAGAATTATTTTTCAGGAAAGTGATTTGTGTATTTTTTCATTATGATTAAAAAAAAACATATTTGTTTGGATAAGACATGTTTATTAACATGTTTTACATATATTTGACCAAACTAAATTTAAGGACAGGTTTAAAGAAAATTGTGCTGTTTTAAATGAAAATACAATTAATAATAAATTTATTTACTTTACGTTTTGCCAATATTTGCACAGAAGGAAAAACAAACAAACTCAATTTCATTATGTAAATTAGATTTGGAGAACGTGTTGGGATAATGTCATTTAAATTACATTTGTACATTTGACATCTGGTATTTTGAAATTTTCAGGATTTTTTGGTGTATTAAATGGTGCTCTGACCTCAAAAAAAAATGTGGTTCCTGGTCTTTTTTGAATTGGAAGTAGTTGAGCGTGAGCAAACCTCTGAACCTTATGATTGCATTCATGTATGGAGTATGCAAATGGTAATGATAGCAGCCAATCAGAATCCACCCAACTTTAAAAACAGGCAAATGTGAAGGAAAAAATAATTTGCAATAAAAAATCATTTCTTTAATAGCAACTAAATGAATCCACATTTTGATTCAAAATATTTATTTAACAGACAGAATTAATTTTATTATTAGTAGTAGCAGTATTTTTTGTTTATTTTGGTAACTTTGGTAAATTTAAAAATGGCAGCTCCACCATGGTTGTCCGACCTACACTTCACAGCCCCTGACTCTCCATGATCGGTTCCCGCCATCTTGGATCTCCTGTGCACTCATGTTATGTATCTACTGGGTTTCTCCCTCTCTCTTCTTCTAGACTCTTGCTGACTGATCCTGGAACTCCTTCATTTAACTCCTTCTCAAAATCTCCTTCTGTAAAGACATTGGTGGTTCGCAACACCTTTGATGATTTCCTGTTTGATTTGACTATACAATGCTGAGTGTTGTTAATTTAAAGGCATTCGCTTGTTTCTGACCCTTTGTGTGGGTGAATAAAAAGGAAACTAATCCCATGCTTTTCTCCATGCTCCCAGCCACAGTAACACCCTATGAGTCTATTGGATGGACTTGAAATTTAAGGAGCAGTAAGGATGTTATGTGTCGTGCTCTTTGATTCTCTTACATACAGAAGCAGAAGGGAATCTGGATTTACATTTAGGCTTACAACTCGTTATTACGAGTTATTCTTATACATCACATAAAAAGAAAAGATTTTTTCAAGAATAGTTTATCACTGCGGTAATAACCTGCATGGCTTTGCTGCGGTTGCTCATGTCATAACCTTTGACCTCCATCCATGTGTTGGACATGTGGACGCTAATTCATAGCCCTCTGCAGCACCTGCCAGAATCGATTTTTGTTATTCCCAATCTACAGATGAGAAGCCCAGGAAAGATTAAACCACTGTCAGTCTGAAGAGAGAAAACGAAAGGGTGGGGGCACATTCACTGAAAGACAACACTACTCACACACGCAGGACAGATCGCCAGCCGATCACAAGGCCACACACTCTCACCATCAAAGCTAAGTTTGCTTCAGGAGCTATCATGAAGCATAAGCATCAAAAGCAGATTCTACTCTGTTTATCAATTAGCCAGTTACTCAGGTTTGAAGCTTGTGGTAGTATTTCAATGCATTCGATCAACATTCAAAACCTGAAGCCCCCAACATCATGCAGCGAAGCTGGAAATTTGTAGCCAAGTGCTCACCACGAGGCCAGTGTGCTTTATAAGTTTTGTAATTTAAAAAATTGTCACTTAATTCAAATGAAATTAGGGAATTTCCATTTAGAAGGTTGCCAGTTTGAGGCTTCTGGTGATCTTCCTGGAAGGAGTATGCATGTTCTCCTAGTTCTTGAGTGGGTTTCATCCAGGTACTCCAGTTTCCCCCACAATCCCAACAACTGGCGATCTGTCCAGAGTGTGCCCTGCCTTTTCCCTGATGTGAGCTGGAGATAAGCACATGAATGAATGAATTAATTAATGTCTTTTGAGTTAAAGCATAAAATATTATAATGGATGCACAGATTAAAATGATCAATGTTATTAATGTTATTCACTAGAAAGATCTGACCACAGACATTAAGTCAATATAGAGCTTGACATAGTAATATGTTTAGTGTAATTTAGAGACAATTAGACATGAACAACTTGAAGAGCACATCAGAGGACAAGCATTTGAATGAAAAAAAAAACATTTATAGATATAACATAATAACTTTTACTTTATTCTATCTTTTCATTTGTACCTCTAGCTTGAAATGTGTGTTTATGAATTGATTATGTTTTGTGGGAAAAGGGGCCACAAAAATGTATCCACAAAATTTTTATTTGTATCATTTATTTTAATAAATAATGAACCAGAGAAGTTCTGGGTGTTTTCTAAAATGGGGAATCCAATCTGCTTTTAGTTTGTATATGGGTGTAACCAGTTAAAGTCAGTAAACTTTTGTTTTTCACACAAATGGCATTGTACAAAACGTTACTTTATGTGTGATTTGATATTTGAATATGAAATGAACAATAATGTCTACAACATACTGACTTGCTTACTGCATACACAAACTTTAAAATGTATTTATTTCAACAAGAAACATACAAAAGTAGTTGGAGATTGAAATTTGAAATTCGGTAAAATGAGAATCCAGCCGAGCCCCAGTGATTCAGCTGTTCTGGCGGTGACACTATAGACCCGATCGGTGGGCATCTCCTGGGCCCTTTTTGCGATCTCCGGTGGCTTTTAGCCATCCGTTGCTTTGCAACGCTGATCAGCCCCACACCACGACGCAATATTTATGAATAAAATAGTTTTTTTCCATTGTATGTATCCAATGAAAAATCTAATTTTTCTCAATCCATTACTGAAAGAATGACCACTGAGGTCTAAAATAATGAAAGAAAACATGGTAAAACCAGTCATTACATAGGGTTTTAATCACTGAAAACTCATGAAAAATGTAACAAAAAGAAGCACACACTCTCACGTGTCAGTGGATTCATGAGAGATGTTCATTATTAGCGATGGGCTTGATGGAGTTATTGCATTCTGGCCATGACATTTCCAGAATCTTTAACTAAATTTCTCTGCATTTGTTATTTCCCTGATGCCCTTCAGACAATGTTCTTAGATTGAGTCATGTGGATGGAATATTGGAGGTGTTATTGGTTAAACTGGCGGCTCATGAGATTAGTTCATTGCTGCTTTCATCCATTTGTCAGTGGTAATGACCAGCTCTGTGCTTTCACCAAATCACAACCAGCAATTAAAGGAACAGTTCACTCTCATGGTTGACTCACTGTCGATTGGTTACAAAATTTTGTTACTGTTTCTGTTGATAACACTGCTTAAAACCAAAGATAATTTAATAAACTCTTTATTAATGGCGTGTAGTTTTAGTGCTATCTCTGGGTACCCTGATTTGGCTTGCTTGGTTGGAGAAAACTTAAAAATGCAAAGAAATATGCTACAGCTGCATTTGTCATGCTTGAAAACTGTATTATTGATTTTTATAAATTAATTGTTCAAACAGAGGGACCCTGAGATGATAACACTTGTCCACAGACAGAGTAAAAATCATAGTTTATACATTTATTAGTAGTAATGCTATTAGCGTGATATAAGGTGTCTCTTATGTGCAGAGCTATCTTGGAGCTCTAATAAAGGTTTGGGGCTCTACGACAGGCCCCACCTCACCCACCTTGTGGAGTTTCAATGATTATCCTAACACACATAGAAATTGGGTGAAAATATTGTCAATGACATTTTCACCCAATGTCACACTCAAAGCAGTTGGTTAAACTGAAAAGGAAAACACTTGAAATGACAAATCACAGGTTTGCCAATGAACATCTGAATGGTTCAAAAGAGAACTTGGTGGAAGATTTATGATCTGCTGAGTCCAAGCCTGAGCTCTTTACAATGAATTTAGTTGTGTTTTCATTGTGTTAGGTGTTGAATGAGGAGGACCCTGGGGTGACTGCTGGCAAAATTGAAGAACAGCTTCTTTATTATAGTTCTCGCTAGCATCAATGACTTGCATCCTTCCAAATACAGTGGTACCCCGAGATACGAAAGTAATGCGTTCCAGGGTGACGGTCATATGTCAAACAGTTCGTATCTCGAAGCAAGTTTTACATGTAAAACGCCTAATCCGTGCAACGGCTCTCAGAAACAACAGTGTAAAAAAACAGAGAAAAATCAAGTAACGTTTCTTCAATCCTTAAATCCTCACATTGTTAATGTAATAAATGATAATAAAACAGAATAAAACACAAGCAAAATACACAAATGTCAAACCTTACATTGAAAGTAAGGCGATGTGTTGGAGGAGGACTAACTTGCGCTACAGAACAGCACTTTCCATACTATAAATGTAATTTTTTTACGACACCTTGACTCTAACATTTGTTATAGTACATTTTTGGTAATCTATACATAATGTTTCGCTTGATTTAAAACTGATTTAAAGTGTGTTAAAGCACACTTTCTTCAAAGGGGGAAAGGAGCGCAAGGACACGGAAGCGCAGCGCGACGTGCAACAAACAAGTGGAAAATAGAGCAGAAATTTGTGTTATTGTTCGTATCTCGAAGCAAAAAAATTCCAGCGAGACCTTTCGTATCTCTAACATTTCATAACTCGAAGCATTCGTATCTCGGGGAACCACTGTGCACAGAATGAACTGCACAAAACAGCTCTGCACATGGACAAGCAGTCCATCAAACAAAGGACTCCCTCTATAGGTAGGGCAGAAACACATTTTGCTTCCTTCATTTCTACAGATACATTGTGTTTTGGAGGTATTCTTCTGCCAAGGAGACAAATTTTGAAAAATCGACAATTGATTGTGCCATGCCCAAATAATGGGTGAAAATCTTCTTTGCTCAATGACGGCATTGAAAATCGGTAACGTCTTTGTAAAGGAGGACCTAACACAGTTTTTAACTTCTAAGTGCAACAATGATATTTTAAAATGTTAAAATGGAATAACAATTTCAACGAAACTCTGCTATAAGGATTAAATGAAATAATCTTTAATAACCAAATACAACAAATTGAAAATTGTAGTCAGAGTCATTCTGCTTATTTCATAGCTCAACTCCCTCTCTTTGTGATATTCATTTAACCTAAGTGTGTTATTACCCAACGGTAACATTGTAAACTGATCTTTAGGCCGTGTGCTCTGATTGCACACTGAGAGCACACGGCCTAAAGATTAGTTTACAATATGACATGCACTATATTTCATATACAAATAAGATATAAACCTACTTGTTGAGGGATAAGCACATGAAATTCTTGAATTGTTAATGATATGGAGAGTATCTTTAAGTATCTGAGCTTTCCTGTGGCTCAGTTGGTAGAGAATTTCGCTAACAACGCAAAGGTTGTGGGTTCAAATCCCAGGCAAAGCAAGAACTGACAGAAAAAATATGTTCATTCAAATGTAACTTGCTTTGGATAAAAGCGTCTGCCAAATGCATAAATGTAAATGTAATGTAAATGAGTATCTACAAAGATTACCTCCAGAAATATGTGCAAACCTGGTAGTTATCAACAAGACAATTGTGACGTTTCCAATTCTGATTGTCATCTCCAAGTGTTTAGTTGGATTTGATTGAGTCAAATACTTATTTCACCCGTATAAATGTAAACCTTTTTCAAATCCACGATTTCCTGAATTTCTGGACATACCAATAGACTTGCGTACTTGCCACTTATCTGTGAGAAAAACTTTATTTTTCTTTTTTGATTATTATCAAGTTCGATTGTGGTCCTTTAATCCTCAATTGAATTCACACCTGCAGTCGATGCGATAAAACCCAGGGACACATGGGACTGGAGTAAAGAGTGTGTTTATGCATTTGCTGACTAGAGAGAGCATGTGCAACCGCTGCTGTGTTCATTAGAAATGCACACAGATGTACACACACAGACACACGTCTCACATCACAAATTTGAAGCTAAGGCCCAGGTGGATTGAAAGCAAGCTGTTCTCTTCAGACCCTTTTTTTTCAGGCAAACACACACATGCACACACACTAGAGGCCCGCCGAGCTGTCAGCCAGGAATCTCCCATAATGAAGGCTCAAATATTTTATTCAGATTTATTAATTTGAAAATGAAGCGTGCCTGTCGGTGAAGGGACAGCTCTTCTCAATCTGTCATGGGTGAGCCGCGCACCGCTGACATCGACACACACTCATCTTGTCGCGCCACACACTCGTCTTGTCGTATGTGTGACAGTCGGATTCTCCCAGAGCTTCTCGCCCATGGATCACCCGGGGATTTTTCGAGACGAATAAAACACTTTCTGACAGGGAACAGCCTCTTTATTAATGCAAATTAGACCTGAAAAAAGTGGCAACAGACACTTGGCTTTAGACACTCGATGGTGTGTGTGCGTGTGCGTGTGTGTGTTTGCGTGTGCATGAGCGAGAGAGAGCTCCCATACATATCTGCCAGTTGCATCATTGTTACAGACCCCAGAGTGAGGGGTGGGAGTGGGGGGATGGGGACTTATCTCAACAAACCCCCCCCCGAACATGTAATAGATTTACAGGGGCTTAAAACACAGTGTATAACTAGGTGCCACAACTAATCCATAAAAACAATCTTTATCGATAAAGGTTTTGAATGTCCACTGGACAAGAGTGGACAAGGGACTTTAACAGTTCTTTCACATCTGCTGAGAGCTCTGTTATCAAATTCAGCTTTGGAAAAGAGTTGAGGCGAAAAGGGAAGTTTATATTATGTCACAGACCCCTCCATTGCAAACAATTTACCTTAGCAACCATTTTGGCATGTCTCTATGTCATAGCAACCGAGATATGGGAGTTAGTTTATGTTACTCTCAACCGAAGGATATGTTCAATCTCTAACTGAGGGTGTAAATTCGTTTTCTATTCTGGTACAGTTCCTTTGGGCAGGTGTGAATGAAGTAATCGAACTTGGGTGGGCACCAAAAGAGGACTAACAAGGCACAACAAGACCTACTTGAACGCTGTAAAAAAATATGAAGAAAAAACAAAGATATGCTCAAATACGGTTTATTGCCATAAAATTAACAAATGAATGTATTAACACCAATACATGATTTGTACTTGTTTTTACTTTTTCTTTTTTTACTTTTTCATTTTTTTAGAAGCCCATGGAATAAAATGCTTTTGGTGTCAGGCCTGTATTTGTGTTTCTCTATTTCCCCTCAATTCTCCATGATGTGTAATCACCCACTCAGTCATCCACTACACCTCCATGTTCTGTTGTCATATGCTCTCATTCTACCTTCTTCACTATCAGTCCTCTGTTATTGCTAAGTTCACAGACTCTCCGTGATAGCCTCTTGCCTGCTTGGATCTCCATTCCCTCTTGTTTGTCTCTTGCACCCATCACTCCATCTGCTCCAGTTGGATACTCAGGTTTGATTCATTCCTGCTACCCACCTGTACTCATGCTATCACCACTCAACACTTTGTTGGATCTGTGGTTGGGTCTACATCCACTACTTCTTCCAGAGTGACACTAATAAATCTGAATACCGTTCAGAGTAAGGTCTTTCTTCTGTACTGTTGTTAAAAAGCATGTAAATAAAAGTGTATATAGTTGGTAACCCTGTGTTCTTTCTCCTTCCTTCCAGTCACTGTGACATTTAGACAGTTATTAACTGTAAATACATGTTTACAATATGTAAAATTACAGTTGCATCCCGTAAAATCAATGATGGTGCTACCATTTCACAGTAAAGTTCTGGCAACGATAGCTGCTGTTTTTTTACCATACAATTTATGGTTTATTTTGTAAAGTAAAGAGGTGGAGGAACAGTTTCCCTGTCAGTCCTGTGTGTCACTATATGGAGTGACTTCTTGTGTTTCTCTACATTACAAACTTGCAACCATTAGAAAGAATGACAAAGCATTTCACAATCAGTGATAAACTCTGCATTTAACTTAGCCATCCACTGCTTTGACCTGAAACTTTAGAACATTTCAGTTGCTGTTTATGAAAATTCAGAAAGCTGTTTATGCACTAAAACAAGAAATGTTAATTCAAATGTCTAGTGCTGTTTATTCTCAAATTGTGCAGTTTTCACATTTCTGGTAAATTCAGTTGTAATGTGCTGTCTTTCTCAGTGGTCAAAGGGTCAATACTTGCATGTCAAATACAGACCACAAGATGTATTTTTATTGGTGGGGGAGGGGGGTCGATATGCGCATGTTTGTGTGTAAGGTGTGCGGTGTGCATGTTCAACTGTAACCAAAGGCCTGTATGTGCACGGTTGAATGATTCTAGCCTGGATGAGCACAGCCAACTCGTTGCTTTCTTTCTTCAAGTGTCCTTTGACATTTATCTCTCCTCACCTGCTCTGTGATGGAGATTCAGAGTGAAGTCTCTGCCTCCCTCTCTCCATCTTTTGCCTAATTGTCCCACTTTTTCCTTCCCCCCTATGATTGAAGACAAGTGACCATTTTTTATTTAAATACTGACCAAAAGGAGCAGGAAAAAACGATCGCAGATTAATAATAGCATGTCCAAGTGCTGTAAAAACAGTTGCAATCGTGATTTTGGAGACACTTAGTAAACTCTTATACAGTTACACTAAATTATTAGTCCCATGGTAAATGGGAATAAAATAAAAAAGAATAAGCAAATAAAAACTGCAAAGGTCAATATTATTAGTATTGTCTGTTGACTTGATAAGTTCACCTAATTTGATTAAACTAGACTAAAGGCCTTTATAATAATCAGAATTTTCTGTCCGAACTTTAGTGCGACAATACGCCTCGATTGAAAACCATGGGTGCCACGGAACATCACACATCTGACTGAACAAGGGGTGCCAATGAAAAAGAGTTTCTCACTGCAATAGCGGATCCATATCTGTATCTTGCGCAATGTGCACAATCAAGAAAAATCTTAATTTTAACACAAGGGAAAAGACTATTAAAAATCAAAAAGATGGAGAAGAATACACAAGTGGTTTCAGTTGTCAAGAACTGCAGTGACAAAGTGACAGAAAGTGAGCCAGAAAGTGAGATGTTTCGAGATCTTATAGAGGTTTATAAAGAATCAAGGACAACTGCCAAGACACCAGTGAAGACTTCAGTAAGACACCTGGGAAAAAGGACACTGGAACTCGTGTTCTTTGTTTAGGTGAGACAAAGCTGGAACATTTTGACCATGTTGCCTATGTTGAAGATAAAAGGATGCATTCAAACTCAAGAACGAAGTAAAACATAGTGGTGAAAGTGGATGTTTCAGTGTGTTCGGGGCTGGTTTTCTCATCAGGGTTGAGGGTAACATGAAGTTTTGAAGTCAACATTTTGTCTTCCAACAGCATGATGACACAAAGCACACGGCACTACACAAACTTGCACTCGTACAAATGAACGAAGTGAGTTTAAATTACTGTTCCGCAGTTTTTCAGGCTTGAATCCAATAGAAAATCTGTGGGGCACACTAAAGTCCAGAAGTTTAAGCCAGAAGATCTGTTCAGGATGTTATGAAATATTATTTCTCAAAAGACACGCTTGAAACCTGAGAGCTACGACTATTTATTTTTTATTATTAGTATAGTTATTATTAGTTAAACATTTTATTTATATTACATGAATAGAATTTTGAATGGAAGGGGGGGGGGGGGTGAGACTTCTACTCATTATGGCAACGTAATATAAGCAAATATATTTTGTTTTCTGCTATTTAGTGGAAGTATATGATTTGGATTTTGATGTGAAATGTTCTTTCATTGTAATAATTTTGACTAGTTCCTGTTCATTAAAGAAAATTCAAGGGACAGACACACGTTTCTCCTTCCTCTCTGCTCTTCATAAATGGCCTTTAAAAGCCTTTTTTATGTTGTTGTTTTCCCCCGTGCCTTAAAAGGAGCCATAATTTAATATTTTAATGCATGTTAATGTGTTGTTTAACCTTCCCACCACAATCAAGAGTCTGTGAGAGGTTAACCTTGAACATGAGCCCCTCCAGACGATGAATTAATAAAACTTCCAGATACATTACAGTTTACTGCCAGGAACCAACCTTGTTTTATTCTCCTAATTATATGATGGTTATTTTTTTAAATGCAAACAATTTTATATTGAATATATGTGTGTTTTTAAGAGAAAGTGATGGTTTTATGATTTTGTTTTTAGTTGACTATTCTAGTTCAGATAGAAAGGGTCCAGTTCAATATCCTTAATAACCGAAGGAATACTTAATTTATCTCTCTCCTTCCAAGAGCTGTGAAAACTATAGCTCTGTGCATGTGTGTGTGCGTGTGTTGCACTCTGCGGTGTATTAAGTGATTACTGTAAAGCTCTTTCATAAATGAAGACTATGATATACGACCTGGGATTAATTCATAACATTATTGATATTCAGCTGCAAAGCTTCCATGCTTGCTGTTAAGGTGCACATGTCAATAGTTATTCCAGTTGGTTCTTTTTACAGGATTCATAAACAGCATCAGGGGTGGTACATGTGGACAGTGTGTTGGTTTCTGATTCAAGGTTTACCAGTTTGCATGTTATCCCAGTGCTTGCAATGGTTCGGAATATGTTTTATGAAAATCTCCTTTTCTGAATAAAGGTAAATGTGGCTTTTCAATAGACTGGTGATTTGCTCAGATTTTACCCCGCCTTTTGGCCTTTGTGGCACCGCCAGAACACTGTGCCTCTGAAAAGGAGAAATTGCATCTGGAAACTGAGTCAGGATACATGGTGTTTTATGAAAAAAAGATTTTTATAAAAAGCAGATTCACCCGTTGAACAAAACTTCAAGTGATCTTGCAATTTTAGTTTAGAAATCATTTTTAACTTAAAATGTTTAGCAGAAAAATTCAGTTTTACTAGCTTTAATCTTAGTAAACTCTACAACTACAAAGGATTGATGGGTGATTTGTTTAAGCTATCGTTCAGATAGTAATAGCATATTGTCATACAAAAAAATGGATTTATTGACAGACACTTTATTTGAATGTGTTTGTCATGTTTTCCCTTGTGCTCAGCTCACAAGCAGGTCACAGTTTTCCCTGGGCACCTCGTTAAGATCTGCTCCCTAGCACCTGTGGGTTCCTCGTTATTGGTCATCATAAACACCTGTGCTTCTTAAACTGTTCACCCATAAAATCCTAATGCATCCATGTTTATTTGTGTTTCTCAGTCTTTTCACATCTTTTAGCATTTCCAATTTCTTGTGAAAACCTCCCATCATCTCCTTTTCCAGAGTCTCCTCATTTTTATAGCTCTCTTTCTCCGGTGGTTCAACTTTGTAGATTACTGTAAAGTTTTTTTATTGGCTCTAGTATTTATGGTTGCCAATATATTTTTATTCACTTTTGCTTCTCAACAAACGCCAGCATTCAAGCTGTACATCTCTAAGTACACTGCAACGGCAGTGGTATGAAGCATGACGCCATCCAGGCAGCAAATTTTTCTGGGCCATGACCAGCATTCTTCTGGTTCTGGCACACAGTGTGGCAGTAGTTTTACCATGTGGCATGGAATGGATTTGTAACTTGACTGGGACTTGGACAAGTGATGACCCATGTGTTGCCTGTGTTTAGAATTGACACTTGGTCAGCCTTGTACCACAGTGGTACTTGGGTCATTCAATCAGCTTGACTTGGGTCGTACAAAAGCTGGTTGTCTTGCCAGAGATGACGCTGTTAGGAAAGTACTATTTAGGATTCAACTCTATTGCAGACATGTTCTCTAAAGTAATGAAACAGTTTTGTGATGGCAGAGGAGCTGGGCTTGGGCCCTTAGTTCAAGTTATTGAAACTCTGAATACTTTACCACACCAAAACATTACCGGAACTAAAATGAAGACTGTTAACCTGGCCTTCTCCTTAAAGATTATTGTATTTTTTTTGAAGCCACGTTGAAGAGGCACTGCTCTGAACAACCCCACTTTTATTTCAACGTTAATCGAGAATATACTTTACATTGATGTCGTCATGGTGAAGATGTTGTTATGTGTGGTAAGGAGGGTTTACTATATATTGTTTGTATTATGTACCAGTGTGTCTTGTATTAAATGTGTTCTATGTGTCCTGAAATGGGCAGGAGGCATTCATGTCACAAATTTCTATAGAGTTTATGAGAGTTATGCTGTGGTGCATTTGTATTACTGTGAAACTCAATCTGATAAAGCTATTCACAAGATTTGAAAAACGTCACACCTTTTTTAAGACGTTGAAACTTGAACCCATTGATTGCTACCTTGTTTAATATGAATCTACATATTTTTCAATTAACAACATTTTTTAAAGATTTATTTA
Organism: Danionella cerebrum; assembly: GCA_007224835.1. Lineage (NCBI taxonomy): Eukaryota > Metazoa > Chordata > Actinopteri > Cypriniformes > Danionidae > Danionella > Danionella cerebrum. The sequence continues at coordinate 61,255 of SRMA01027179.1, read as the reverse complement.
TTTAACAAGGTATAATATTCTATCATTATTTTCCCAATCGGTTTAATTTTATTTAATTATTTCTCAGATGTTCTGGGCGTGTTTTTTTTCTACAATTTGCTTTAATAAATTATATTTAAACAGTTTTTTGTGGCAATGCTTGATATCATTTTTAGAGCAACTCCTGCTTCTTTTTATTACAAGTATTTTTTCATTACGCTACATAATAATTCCACAAAAACCTAAAATTGTACAAAAAATACAACTCTAAGTTTCAAATGTTTACTTTTTTTTACTGCAAAAATGTAAAACATTTTTTACATTTCTGCAATGGTCTGGCAACCTGTCCAGGATGTACCTTCGTCTCTCGCCCAATGAGCCCTGGAGCCCTGGAGCACCAGCAAACCTTCGTGACCCCAAAAAGGGAATAAGCGGGTTGGAAAATGAATGAATTAATGTTTTACATTTTATAACAAAAAATCTAAAAATTTGAGACAAAAATAAATCCTCCCCAAAAAGTAAAGACAAGGTCAAAACAATGTGGGAACAAAACAGGCAAACCTTTGTTAAACCCTACACACTGTTCCAAGCACTTTCTGTGCCATTGCAAGCCATCTCAGGTCTTGTACTTCCAGCCCTAGATGGTACTGATACAGCCGATTTGGGGTCTGTAAAATGAAACAGAAAGACGATTGTGCATTTCCTCACAATTTAATTTGAATTGCCTTGCAAATTACGTAGTGTATTCATTTAAAAACAAACATTTCGAAACTATAAAACTTTTTGAAACCTACACATTAGATTTGAAACCAGAATTAAATAATAGATGGGTTGTGTCGTCATTCCTACCTAATTCAAAGTAGCTGCTGTGATTGGCACAGGCACCGGTGCGTGGAGAGACTTCTAAGGGTTAAATTGGAGCACTAACACCCTATAAACTGATTAGAAAAACACTTACATGCCATGTATCCTTAAAATAAACGAAATGAAAGAATAGTCATTGTTATATTGGAATATGGTGGGGCTGTTAGAATGAGGAGTGCTTCTTTCCCACTCTCACGTTATATTTGACATCACGGTTTGAAACTGTCTCTGTTACTGTTATTATGAATGTGAATCAGAAGGATTGATTGGTTTGTATTTTAAACAAGGAGAAGCAATAAGTTACTGCAAATAAACTGTTGTGTGCATTCTTTCATCTCTTACACCTGCTCAAGATTCCTTAGAGGAGGGTCAGGCATTGAGGTAAGGGGAGATCTGTGAGTGTGGTGTGTATGTACATGTGTGTTTGTCTGTTTTTCTCCCGGTGGCAGCAAAGATAGAGTGTATGCTTCAGTGCTGAAGGCCCTTTTCGGCCTTGGCCACACAAACACACACCAACAAACACAGTCACTTCTGCTTGGCTGCACACTATGGGTCACCGGCTCACATTTGACGACCCCAGCAAACACTATACAACATTCTTGAACCAACCTGAAAAAAAGGAAAGCATGCACAGAAATGCACATCAAAAATGTACTGTAAACTTGAAAAACAACAATAAAAGAAGATGTTTAGCCTTGCAGCCCACAACTGATCACTCTCTAAAGCCTGGTTAATGCCTGAATGGGAAAACCTGGTTGATGTGGGAAAGTGTTGCTACTGAGCAGAAGATTCCCAGGATGTTCTTTTGAAAAGGGTGTTGCTACCACATCCTAGCCCCATTTTTCCAAATTTGTCATTTGTCAGTAATGCCTGTCTACCTAGTCCTAGCTCAATCTGTAAGCACCAATGAACCCATTAGTGGTGTATGTACAGAATGGCGGTCATCACATCCTTCAGGTGTGATTGGGAGACTCTCCTCAAATATGTAAAGCATATTTACAGAAAGTGCTAAATAAATGTGAATTGTTATTTAATTTTAATTTTACCTTCACTTCTTTACTAATGAAATGAAAAGCTGCTGGTTTCTAACCAACGCTTTTAGTTCAGTACTCATTATGCTGTGTTTAGATGAAGTTAAAAACAGTTATTCAGAAACAAAGTTACAGATTTGATGATTAAAATTGTCAATTTTTCATAATCTGTTTGAATTTAATGAATGTATCTGTACAATAGTTTTATTCCAGTATTATCCCTAGATAAGCAAACTACCTGGGAAAACCAATAAAGTGTGATAACAAGGTTGGTGGTACAGATCTGTGTCTTTATATCAGTCAATGAATATAAGAAGAAATTGGTTCCAAAATTCAATAAATGCTGTTTCATAGGCATTTATCGAATTTTGGAACCAATTTCTTCCCATATTCAATTTTCACCCAAACATTGATTTTTTTATTTTTTCACAAAACTTAATATCAGCTGTGTGTTCCTGTTCTGTGTTTTCTTTCTTTTTTTTCTTTAAAGAGTATAACCACCAGCTTTTACTCAGCTTGAATCTAATCTGACCACTTTCTTTCTAAGTTTTCATCATGACTATCATGCAGCGCTGATCATAAACACTGTTTTCACAAATGTTAGCAATATTAAATGAATAATTTTGATAGATGTGAGCACGTTTTGTCTCTGGGGAGGAATCAAACTTTCTATGCAGCACTACGTGATTCATCTTTGGTTCATCTGTAATATTTAGCACTGAAGAAATAATCGCAAGATGCATGTATTCTTATGTTATAGCATTCTGTGCAAACAAATAACAATTGTCTGTCCATGAAGTGTTTTCTCAAACTGTAGATTCGATTTTTGTGTTATCTACGGTACTTAAAAGATAAAACTTTTCATGACAATCCATTCTTGCAGAAGAAACACTTCTTTCTCTGTTTAGCCTTTTCGGATTTTAAGTTTAGGGATTTTGTTCATTTTGAAACCACATTTTTCAAAACCGGGGTGAAATTTAACTAATGGTACGTAGCTTAATTACTAACCCATGCCAATTAAGACCCTAACTAATATATTGCATAAAATTATGTCATTGCATAAATAAACAATTTTTTTAAAACACTTTACAGGATTTTTAATAGCTGACAACATTTAGAATCAGCATCTATGCATGGAGACCCTCATCTGATTAATCAGCACTATGCATGAAGGAATGACATTTGTAAAGTTTGTTTGAGTTATAGGCAACATGTTTGGGAGGGATTTTACCTAAATCGTTTCATACATCAGTTTTCTTTGTCTCATACAGTTAATAAAACAGCTTTATGGGTCATTGCTCTAATTGAAATTCACACATATCCAATCAGTAGTATTAATACAACACACGCGTGCCCGCGTCTCCTTTTGCTTGCGCGCAGAGACAAGCGGAGGCGGGATCAAGTGCTTCCTCCTCCAATCGGAGGCAGTGGGCGGGGCTATGGCATCACAGAGTCTCAGCGAGCGCTACATTGTAACAAAAGCAGCGGGATGAAAGAGAGAAATAACCCGCGAGTGTATGAAGCGCTTCGTTGACGGGGACGCGGGACCTGAACGCCCACATCGACACACACAAATACGCGTGCGCACACACTCCGAGGAAAGTGAGCGAGACACTGCGTGTGTTCAGCTGTACGCAGAAGCGCCAAAGGAAGAATCTTCTCCGCCGCAGCTGGACAGCGGAGCACCGGAGAACCGGAGCGAGCCGACATGGACGAGCAGCCGCGCCTGATGCACGCTCACGCGGCCGTGGGGATGAGCGGACACCCGGGCCTGCCTCAGCACTTACAGGACAACGGCGGAGCGAGCGACGGAGACGGGAGGAAGCAGGACATTGGAGACATTTTACAACAGATCATGACCATCACTGACCAGAGTCTGGACGAGGCGCAGGCCAGGTGAGCTGTCAATCAAAATTAATACATCAAATTAATAAACAAAGAGGACGACACTGATTTATTGCTTTAAAATATATATGTAATGTGAAAACACTGTAAAAATGAGTAATTTTTGTTGACATTTAAATAATAATAATAAAATAAAAAATAAAATAAAAAAACTAGGATGGGAATAACAATTAAAAACTTACAATATTTGATTGTTTTCAGTCAATAGCAATGCTTCACTAATCTCACTTACTTTTGGAACATCAACTAATTGCAAAAAATGGAGCATATCACAAGCAATACTAACAATATTATTGTAACATAAATTAAAAAATTTTTATATTGTCAGATTTATAAACAAACTGCTTGGGCTTTTGCCACAAAACATCATTCATTTGTGCAAAATGTCAAATTACAATGACAAATTAAAATGTTTGGCATCCGTGATCCATAATTGCTTAATCATAATACATTTGAATTAATTTTAATGTGCACATCATGATCAAAATGTGCATCATTATCATTGTGATGAACATTTAAAACAAAATATTACATACAATTTATATATTTTTTTACATTATGCACATTTGTTATTTTGGCAGAATGTTTAGAGCTCTATATTGTAACATAATATATTTTAGGATTTGTTGATTATAACTGAGATTTTTTTAGGATGTACTCATCAGATGTTTTTGACAGACAAGACAGTCAGAAATGGAGTGAGAACACAATCGCTGTTGTCAGTGTGTGTCCAAACATATGTAGTGTGTGGTGACAGACATCAGTCTATCTTTCTGACACGCAGTGCTCACTTTTTTGTCAGTAGAAATGAACAGATGTCTAGATCTGAGACACATCATAGACATCTGATCTTCTTCTGTTTCTAGAAAGAACAGTGCACAGGTCATTTGAAAACTATTATTAAATAAATAAACATATATATATGTATATATATATATATATATATATATATATATATATATATATATATATATATATATATATATATATATATATATATATATATCTGCAAGATGCTTTCATCAATTCTGATAGAGACTACAATATAATTTTATCATTAACATTAACATTTATTAGATACTCAAGCTGAGTTCAAATGAATAAAAAACAACAACAACATATTTACATTATATGTAGACATATTGTTTTTATTTTTTTGTGGGCTTTTTAGTTTAAAAATATTTAAACTATTGAGTTTTTTTAAATGAGATAAAGAAGGAACTGTAGCTGCTAGTGGAATTCTGTGCATAGAATTGAACTTGTGGAATGTTACACAAACAGGAATCCGTATAAACTGGTGGTCAATGGGCTTTTGGTTTCCCTTGGATAACTTCAGATGAATAACTCTCCAGTCGGAGGGAAAATGTTCCTCTGTTGAGACGCTCACCGCAGCCTTGTGTGTGTTTTTCAGAAAACATGCTCTCAACTGCCACAGAATGAAGCCAGCGCTCTTTAACGTCCTGTGTGAAATCAAGGAAAAAACAGGCAAGAGCTTCTAAGCTTTCTTATTTAAGGAAATAGACACATTTGTAGTTCTTTTCTGAGTGTTTCTACACCATAGCTTGTGTTGTATTGAGTCTGGTGAAAGCTTGGGGGTGTACAGTGTTGTATCGTAGAGCTCTGACTGTTCGTGGTCTGAATGTGGATGTGTGCAGCGATTGCTCTGAGCAGAAGTGAACTTTTTGACTGTGAATAGTAAATCATCTTTACTGCACTGATACTGTAACAGTCTTGTTTTTGTGCTGAAAACTCTAGCCATGTTCTGGTCGGAGAAGAGCTGGGCTAATTTATTTAGTTGAGCATGTGTGTGTCAGGAAAATGATAGCAAAGTTTTTGTAGAAATATTTGGTGACTAGGTTTTTGGTGCACAGTGAAAACCTTAAGAGTGTTTGGTCTCTCTCTATAAAGAGTTAATCTGAGTGAGTAATAGTGACCATATGAGTTTATTTCATTCGTTTTCTTAAATCCGTGAAAAAAAGACCTTTTTTAGTTGTGTTCACCTTTTGTTTCTGTGTCATCACTAATGATAAAACAAACAAAAATTCAAATCTAAAACACTAACCTCACTGAGTTATTTTAACTCTAGTCAGAGAGGGAACAAAAGCTCTCTGAATAGAGTTCTTTTAACTCTTGGGCGTTTTTAAGGATGAAACTTGTATTCCTCAAGAAGCCAAAGATATTAAATATTAACAACCTTTTTCTGTTTAAAAAAATGCTGCATAAATAAAACATCTTGCTCCAGTTCCCTTGAGTTCAGAAAAAAATATTACCTTTACGTAGAAGTATGCATTGGAGGGAAACAGTAATTTGTTTATGTGCATTTGAGATTTTGAAATATTTGTGTATAAAACATGAATTTTCTGGTTGCTGAATGGCAAAAAAAGTGTATGTGTTGTGTAGATTTTTTGGCTAAAGTGACAAATAAATCCGTGTGGATTTCTGAAGGGAAAAATTTGGTGCATTTTGTTCAGTCCGGACAGTCATCTAAACCAAATGTCCATCGATGAGAAACAGAACAATTGATGGTTTTTCGGTTAAGGAACAGATCAGAAGAGATGTGTGTTTCTCTGTGAGTGTTTTAAAATGCACTCGATGGGTTTTGATGATTTTTCTGATTTCTAAAATGCTAAATAAAATTATTTTAATGTGTAAGGGGCTTTTATAAAAAAATTGGAAAGTAGGAGACTGCAATAAAACATTGATATTAACATTTATTAGATACTCAAGTTGAGTTCAAAAGAAGAGCAAAAACACTTTTTATTACATTATATGAAAAAAACGTTTATTTTTTTTATTTTTTATTAGTTTTGTTGAGTTTTTAAAACGAGATAAAGAAGGAACTGTAGTTGCTAGTGGAATTCTGTGCATAGAATTGAACTTGTGGAATGTTACACAAACAGGAATCCGTATAAACTGGTGGTCAATGGGCTTTTGGTTTCCCCTGGATAACTTCAGATGAATAACTCCAGTCAGAAATCCATGGTTGCTAAAATACTAGATTAAATAATTTTAATGTGTCTATTAAAGTGAGTGTTTGGCTAAGGCGAAATATTGCATTTGCTAGGGAAAACTCTGTTGCATACGGGTTATCTTTTAAGTGTGGAATAAAAGATTTAGCATCTTCTTGACTGCAGTTTAATATATGTGTATGAGCGTGTATTGGGAATCTTGATCTGAGAATTCGAGCCACTGTTGCTCAGAAACAGTTCCAGTGTGTTTTACAGTCTTTAATGCATGAAATAAAAAGGCTGAGGTGAAGGATGGAGCAGATTTCTCTCTTACCGGCCCTCGTCTCGCTTCACTCTGATGTTTTCATTGAGCTTTGCGTCGGCTGTGTTTCCTGCTAAGCGTCCGCCAGAGGAGTGACACAGATATGCATGGACTTTCACTCCCTGCCGTTTCTTCTTCTCTTTGTTTTTTTTTCTCTTTTGGGGGTTCACAAAGAGTTCGAACGACATGGAAAGCTCCCGGACTGCAGGGAGTTATAGAAATTAACAAACAGGGAGAATTCATTTATTTTTATGTTAATGTGCAATCTTGTTGTTGATAGCAAGATTTGTACATTATCTTTTTTTCTGCTAAAAGCTATAAGAATTTTTATTATTAAGAGACACAAAACACAGTATTGCGGTTATTACCACACAAAAAAAACCCCACATAATTTATATAAATGAAATAAAAATAATTCAATATTTTTTTATAAATGATAGTTCATAGTAAAAGCACCTAAATGTCTCAACCCTTGAAAGTCCAGGGCGTTTTGGGGGCAATGCTTGATTTTTTTTTTTTTTTTTTTGTATTATTTTTTTTTTTAGTACAACCCCAGCTTCTTTTTTATGCACATTTTTTTCATCCCATTACATAATAATTGCAAACAAACCTAATATTGTACAAAAATACAATTCCAGAGAACATGTCTCCTAAACCTTACACACATTGCAGAGACTTCTAAGTTATCTCGTTTTATTTAGGCAGTAATGGGCAGAAATATAGTAGATTTACAAAAGATATCAATAAATATGGTCAAATATCTTTTAACTAAAATCCACAGCATGTTAAATTGTAGTTTCACAGTTTTTTTTATGTATCATTTTTTAAAATATTTCACGGCAGAATTGTGGTGATTATTTACTTTTTTATTCAGTCGCATTTACTTTATTTCTGATTAAGTGTTTTTGTTATGACTGTAATATTTGAATTTTATTGGTTACATTTCAGATGTTTTAATATTATTTTAATATTTTTTTGTGTTTCATAAACAATTTTGAAGATCAGTTACTTATTGAGTTATTTATATGAGTTACAGATTTGTAAATGCTTAAAAAAGTTACAAAGCTAAAAGACATAAGTTGATTGAAAGTGTTTGTGAAACAGAGTTGGATGTAAGGAGTATCACAATCAGATGTGTGTTTGTGCATGTGTTTGTTGTTCTAGCTTCATGTTGTGTCAGTTGACACTTGCAGGGGAGGATATGGGCGGGGTCACGACCCGACCTTTTAACCCTTTGTTGTTTTTAGTAGAATGTAACAGAGTGGTTGACGCAGAGGGCAACTAAAGAGCTGTAGTGTGTTTATGTTTTTTTGTCTTATGCGTTTGTGTTCATTTGTGTATTTCTTCCTGTGTCTGATTGGCTGGCAGCAGGAATATATTAGCATATATTTACAAGGATGGAACACAAACATTTGTGTATAACCAGAGCAAGAAACCTAGAATACGATGAGACACTGCTGCATTTTCAAGATTGCTTCTCACTGCGAGCTTTCATTCCACTCTTATTTTCTATCTGATCTACAGAATTCACTCTTGTGAAGAACCAAGTCTCTGTTCACTCTTTTTTCTGCAATGCTTCGCTGCCATTTAATTGCGAAGGATATTATTGGAGTTAGGAGACCTTGGTGTTTTATAAATATTGATGCTGTTTTAATTATTTGTAAGGCATATTTTCAGCATTATGCTTTCTTGGTAATTCATTTCACTTAAGTTTTGCAAAAAGTCTCATAAAACATATTTTATAAATCACTACTTGTTTAATCCATTTTAGATTGGTTAAATTGACTCTTTTTTGAAGGTGGCATTCTATTAATGCATGCAAATCACTTGTTTGTTTTCTTCGAAAATGGTTTATGGTTTTACGTTTTAATGGTGTTTTATGTAAAAAAAAGGGAGAAAGAACCTTTCTTTTTTCAGAAGTGTGTAGAGGACATTCGCTGTGGCAGTGGATGCGCTTTGCGTGTGTAAACTTTAGTTGGATCGTCTGTTTCATAGCATCTCGGTGTCTCATCAGGGATTCTTCCAGGTCATGAATCGTTAAAACACGGAATCATTTCTTGAATCAAATTTGATTTTCAAATTAAGGTTGAGCTTTTGTAAAATGGACAGATCCACTCCATGTATTTTTAAGATGGAAAAGATGTGGTTCAAGATGATTGTTTTCATGATTATTCTTTTTAGCAAATAATGTGATAAAACCCTCAATAAAATATCGGGTTTATTCCAGACCCAGCAAGACTTAAACTGGCTCAACTCACTCAATATTCATTTCATTTGAATAAATTATTGACATTAATTCAGTTTTTTTTTTGATGATGATGATGATGATGACGACTTTCTGAGACAGCGTTTTAATAGATTATTCCATTTTATCACACAATTCTGCATTGCCTGATAATATGCTGTAGTTACCAACATAGAAATGAATGACAAAAATATCCCCTGACTAAGTAGTATGTGGTTTAGTGTAAGGGTTTTGAACTAGTTTAATATATTAACAAATATGGTGACGGAGTGGTTAGGGCGATCATTTGTACGACCCCCTCTCTCTGCCCATTTAACTTCCTTTCTAAATACCAAAAAAATGGCAAAAAACATATCCTGAAATAAAAAACTGTATCCATATGAAATATTTTCATTCAAGAGCACGAAATTGTGCCTACTGTATATGCGTAATATTAATTTTCTTAGATTTGGATGATCAGAACCTACTGCACCTACTCAAAAAACCTACAGAACTTTGTTACTTGTGTTGAAATTTGTAACACAGTGACATTTAGTTGACCTCTCAAAAGATTGAACACTAAACAAGATTTAAAAAATACTGAAAAACTAAGATAATATATAACTCCTCGAGATGTAAGTTGCTTTGGTTAAAAATGTATAAATGTAATAAACAAACAATGGCTATTTCATGACTCCAAGCATGAGATTGTTCAAAGAATTGAGAAAACACAGAGTTTACATGCATTTACGAGTCTCCGTGAAATGTCTTAAAGTTTAATCCTTGAAAGTCTCAAAAAGGGTTTTGATAAAGAATGATTTGATGAAACCTCCAGAAACCCAGAAACACAAAACTTCCCTTTCATTATTTTTCCTCTTCAACATATCCCTGCATTACTTGAAAGAAAAACACCTATTCCAGGCTTTTCTTAGTGCTTCTACCTCGTCTGTATCTATAAAAATGATTTCTTGGATCTCCCAAAACTTCAGACGGGCGTCTCTGCCTCTAATTGCTGAATGTCAGAGTTTGTTGGGTGACACCACCTTGAACCTTCAGCTCTGACAGGCAGAAACTGTCGTGGAGTGCGAGGGTTTGAGTGCCTGTCAGTGGTTTTTACATCACGTTTCAAGAGACGATGACTTCTGAAGCACCAAATCAAGCTCTAATGGAAGCTCTTTATGCCCTCACTCAGTGCCTTGTTTGTTGATCCTGTATTTTTCACTTTATTGTTTTCTCCATTCTTACTCCAGGTTTTAGTTTGAGTGACGGGCTTTTCATGTTTACTGTTGAATGAAAGTATTATCAGACACATGGCACGCCAAAACAGACATCAATTAAATGTGTTTCGAGGTTTCAATGCATCAAAATGACATTTGTTGCCAGAACACATCATCAGCGTTTCAATATTTGGCATTTTGAGGGGAAATCTCTCATGCATTTCCATCATGTTGGTGGAAAATAAAATTTTAAACTATTTAATTATAATTTTTATTTTAGCATGATCTATTACAGTTTTAAACAGAAAACAATTTGCAATTTAACATTTTGAACTCTATGCCTGCACTGGTGCATGTACCAATCACAGAGGCTGTTTTGAATAAATCATCGGTTTTGACCTATCGATTGTTTAATTTTGATTCAACATATTGTGTGTAGTTGTCAAAAAAGGTTATTGGCTTTGATATTTTTTATTTTAATTAAACATTACATTGTCACTAAATTTTGCAAAGCATTTCAAATTAAAATGAGAGAAATGTGTGTTTCAGTTTAGTTTTACAGACCCCAAATCAGTGCCATCTAGTGGTGAAAAGAAGGGATTACTTTTGGAAGTACTAGACCTGTGATATGGCTTGTGGTTTGCAAAGATCTGGCACAAAAAAGCAAAATAGCACAAAAGGGACACAAACTCGGATCACTCCATGGTTCGAATAATGAGTCCAATATTTGCTTGTGGAATTAACCGATATATTCAGAAACCAGGCCCTTGATTCAATATCTATGTTGTTTGTTAGTGTATTTGTAATGGTTTCATTAAAAAAATAAAGCAACAACATTTATATTGATGCCTTGGATTTAGAGCATTTTGTGGAAAAAAATATGTTTGAAGGTTTGGTAGAGAAAACACATTTTTACTCAAATTCATCAAAACGGAGTTATGTTGTTTTAGAAAACTTTTTACTCCTTTGTTATTCCTCTTAAGCCGGATTTACAACAAATGTGAATTTTTCTGATGCTTGTCTCCTAGTGACTTTGGTCTGTCTAGTGGATGTTCCCACTATCAGTTTGTTTATCAGTAGCAAGAAATGACAGTTCAAAACTAACAACACCACTTATTGAATGTCAAAAATTACTTTTTATTTATATAAAGCTGAACCTGTTAGTTTCTCTTTAGTCATGGTACACATCTACATCGTCGCCGGACACACCAACACATCATTGTTTCCACAAGATATCGCTCTTTGTTGAAAATGAATGGGATGCATTTAATGCACTCAATTTCTTAAAATTGTTTCAGATACATTAATACTTAAATAAAACTGTATAATTATTATTTTATTTTAGTATGATCTATTTTACTTTAAAATTATTTTTAAATTATATGTACGGTTTTATTGTTGTGTTTTATTAACCGGTCGATGAATTTTTTGAATAATTAAATGTGTGAGCATTTAAATTCTTTGGAAGTGGTTTGACGTTTTGCATGTTTGTTTTTTTTAAATGACAACTAAAACCTATCTTCAGTATAGTTTTCTATTTTAAAACTGGGAAAAGTTTTGTGTACATTGACGGGTAATGATTATTTTTATTTAACAACAGCAGCCTGAAGTCACATCATGAAAAGCACTATGCAAATAAACTTGGAAAGAACAGCGTTATATTTGCATGGAAAAACAAATAGCAAAAACAAAAGCCAGGATCTAATTGAGTCATTGCCTTCTACAGCATGTGATGTATTTTTCATCGCGACCGTTAACACAAGATGCTGATTATAAATCCCATTTCTCTAAACGTCTGTCAGCTCGGAGAGATCCTGACATGTCGTGTGTTTTTTCTCAGTGCAAACCTCAACAAAAGGCCAGTTTTCTGCTGGTGTATGTGAGTGTGTATTTGTTTAAAGAGTGTCAGCTCGAGCGCTCGGGGCTCCGGCTGATGTAATGTTATTTTTTGATGGGTGAGAATGAGGTGAGCAGGAATATTCGACAGTGGTGAAATGAGCCAGAGATATGAATTCTCTCGCTCCTGTGGGAAGCCCCTCTCTTTACACACCAGTGGACTCTGTGTGTATTCTTCTATAGCTCATTACAGAGCCAATAAATCAAACCAGTGAACGCAATCATATAACCAGAGAGTTCGCAAAATGTTTATATCTGTCATTAATCTCAACTCCTTGTCCCGTGCATCTGAGAATTTAGTTCATCCTCTGAATGTAACCGAAGCTCCAGCTATCAAATATTGTAATAATTAATTCCTCTAAACTGTAATCGATGCAGTTGTGCTCATAAGTTTAAACACCTTGGCAAATATTCCGATGTTTCTGGTGAATGATAACACAAAAAAGCATTTCTTTCAACTCATGGTTAGTGATTCAGTGAAGCCATTTGTTTTTATTCTTTTTAAATCACAACGACAACAGAAACTTTCCCAGTGACCCTGATCGAAACACCCCAGCTCTTAGTATTTTGTATCCCCCCTTTAACAACAACAACAACAGCAGCCTGAAGTCTCTTGAGGTAGTTGTTGATGAGGTTCTTTATCTTCTCTGTTAGTTTTCTGAAAAATGGTCAAGAAATCAAAACAAATGCCAATGTGTGTGAACTTATGAGCACAACTATGTATTAGTAGGATAATCTTTCCATTTCCTTTGAAGATGTTTTGACTGATATACAACAAAATGTATAAAAATAAATAAAAACTTCACAAATAATGCAATACATTTTATTGCTTTCAACCTTATTTTTTTACAGACTATTAACACAAAACACATGCAGAGCCTTCCTCAGTGTTGAAACAGACTTTGGCTTAGTATGCTTTAAAATCACAAGGAGGACTGCTGACTTGACAATTGTGCCGAAGAGCATCGACACCCTCCATAAGGAGAAGAGCTCAGTATCAAAGTATATCAACAGAGTTTTGGAAATAAGTGAATAATATAGGCGGAAAAGTGACAGGATTGTCAAGCAGCGGTGATTCAGAAATCTGGTTGAGCTTCACAAGGACTGAACTAAAGCTTGTCAGTGAATCAAGAACTACAAAAATAATCGTTTCCACCTCTCCATTGATTGCACTTGCTGGATAATTTTAAAGGATAATGATGTGTTTGGCATCTGCTGCATACAAGTTTGCTCTTTATTTGCTCTTCATCAAAAGAGCTTGAACAGCACTTGGTGGAACCCCAGAATGCTTTAAAGTCTTTGTCCGGGAGGAACCTTGTTGATACAGCATAACTACCTTGTGTCTTGTTGCTGTGCTTAATCTTACCAGGACAAGAAACTCCCTTTCTAAACCTCACCTTGATAGCACAGTTTGTCGGTTTTGAACCTTCTTTACACAACCTGGTTTGAAAGTGAAATGTTTTTTTTTTATATTCCGAGAGTTTACATTGATTTACAGATACATGGAAGATACATAACTACTATAAAGCAAAAAAAAAAGATAATTAAAACTGAATAAAAAGAGGGATCTTCAAACTAGTCTACTATATTCAAGATATTACAATATTAATATTTCTATATTATTACCTTAATTACCTCTATATTATATATATATATATATATATATATATATATATATATATATATATATATATATATATATATATATATATATATAATCAAATTATTAATACTTTTTAATATCTGGTATGTTTTAACTGCCTTTTTGTTCTTTTTAGTTTTATATATCAAATATAAAATATGCTTTAACTCTATAAGTCGATAATGTTTGATTTGTAGCCTGTATATTTACATTAGAGTTGATGTCACGGATTAGAAGCAAAATCTTTCCTCAGTGATATCAAATAGAATATTAAAAATAAACCTCAGACCAGAATTTTACACCTGTTTAAAAGTTTGTACAGTACTGTATATGTACATTTAACACACTTTTATCCATTTCATGTCTTTAATATCATCACAGTATATGAATTATCATATAGCTTCTAAAATTAAACCTTGGATTGTCTGCTTTCCCATTCAGTCTTCACATTTTGGAAACACTCTATTGTGAACATAAGCTGCTTTGTCTTTTATTCCGTGTGTACATGTGGCTTTGTTTGTAGGTTTGTGTGCATTCAAACCTGCTGATGCAGCATCTCCAGACAGTGTGAATGAGCAGGATATAAGAACCACAGCTGTTTGAGCAGCTCATCATCTTTCAAGCGGAAGCGCTAAAGCCCAATCCAGCACATAATAGCGCTCTGTGTGAGTGCGCGCGCGTGTGTGTGAGCGTGGTGGTCAGCCTGCAATTGCAGGATATTTTTGTTTCTTTCTTTTTTGCAGAATTGTGATTAAGCTGGCGAGTGAGCAAGCAGCCACCACCGAGAGATCTGTCATGGTTTGCTCTGAGTATACACACGAGAGCTCAATCACATTACCTTATGAATTATGCAAATTGTCAGCGGCCTAATTGAGATGTGTTAATCATATTAAGAAGCTTAATAGCTGGAATTTAACTGTGATGCTATTTGATAATTAAGCACGGCAGAGAGTTTGGCTTCCACTGATTGAGCTGCTTGCCTCTGAAGATGCTTGAGTACTTGTTGTTTTTTCATCCAC
Organism: Danionella cerebrum; assembly: GCA_007224835.1. Classification (NCBI taxonomy): domain Eukaryota; kingdom Metazoa; phylum Chordata; class Actinopteri; order Cypriniformes; family Danionidae; genus Danionella; species Danionella cerebrum. Next base: position 46,208 of record SRMA01027179.1, on the reverse strand, counting down.
GTGAGGCTCTACTAGAGCATTTGCAGTAGTTACACTCTTAAAAAAAAGGTTCTATATAGAACCGAATTTGGCTTTTTGGCTCACGTTTTTTTACACTTATCTTCAAAGGTGCTGTTTAGAACCAACCATCAAATTAATGAAATAAATTATGCTCTTTATTATGAAATAATATATGAATGTATGAAATACACTAGGCATGATTTATATAACCAGCATCTGTTTAGAACACATTAAAAACAACAAAGAACTTCTTTGGAACCACAAGTAACAAAAAGGCCTTAACAGTTTATTTACACCAACAAAGTGCAATAACAGTACCTCAAAAACCACAAAGAACCAGAGAGGAGCCAAAAAGAGCTTACCGGGTTCTTTAAAGTGGAAAAAGTGCCACATAGCACCTTCAAATCAACAAAGAACCAGTGAAGAACCTTTTTTTTAAGAGTGTTACATAGATTGGTGACACATGGTTTGGTTTTGGAACACTGAAGGTTCTTAAAGGATCAAGAATGAGGTTCCGTCTTACAACCATGCACATGTAAACACAACATTTATTCATATAACCTGTTTATAAATAAAAATATGTGTGCTGAACTCTAAAAAATGTGAGAAATTATTCTAATTAAAAAATCTTTTGCAAACCATGGTACGTTTTGAAGGCCAACTCACAGTTTTGAATAAATTTCCCAAAAAGTGGTGTTTCACTATCTTCAGTTCAGAAAACTATTGCTATTTAATATTTTCAATCCTTAGGTTGCTTTAGGTTTACTTTTTAGAGTGTTTAAAAAGCTACATTGAGATTTTTGCCCAAATTTAACCTGCAGCAGATTTTGAAGAGAAGTAGTTGAAGTAGTAGAAACCTGGGGAGTGGATTGGAGGAGGCGGTGGCCTTTAGTTAGAAACTTTTTTTGGAGTGAAACAAATAATTAACATTAACTGTATTGACAATTAAAAATGATCAACAAAAATTATGGTTCAAGTCATTTTTCTCAGCCTTTTTACTTTAAGTGGCTGCAGTAACACATGATAGATAACATGATGATCTTTACAACGTAGATGATAAAGAACATTTCCGTCTCCTGCTGAGCAGAGAAGAACATTTCTGGATGAGAAGGAAGTGACTTGAAATACAACTATTTTAAATGTACAGAAAACTTAAAACAATGATTTTCTTGTGCAATAAATGTAAAGTTGAATATGTAAAAAATACAACAGAACTCACAAGAGGTGAGTGATCCTCTTTTAAATGGGGAACGCATGACTTTGACAATATTACCCAGAGGGCTAAAGTTTGTACACAAACTTTGATATTGGTGCAAGAATGTGTAGTTTAAAAGTATTTTATGAGCAAACTGAACTGGTTGCTAAAAGGTAGCTGTTTGCTAAAGAGGAGTCAGTGACATCTTACCAAGTTCCCCATGCCAATTGTGATATGCCAAGTTGGTTGCTACGGCAAATAATCTGGTTGCTATGGAAGGGTCAGTGACATTATAATGTTCACTTTGTCAACATTAGTTACATTAACCAACCTCCATGTCTTTATCCTTTATCAAAGCTGAAATGGAGTTCAGAAAATCTGGTTGTTATGGTACACACTTTGGTTGTTATGGAGTGGTTTCATATTATGATGAAATAAACGGACCCCCATTTCTCCCATTTTTCATAATGTTTAATCTTGAGTCAATGGCAAATATTTAATCCCCTCTAGAGCCTAGGGTTCAAATACTTTTGTACAGTTGCTCTTGCAAGGACTGATAACCTCCACAAGTGCAGTCAGTTTCTGCAAGTTTTTTTACATTACAAAGACATTTTACCAGCATTTTCCCAGACTTCATTCAGTGGTACCAGCCTGAAAAGACCAGAGTCAGACCAGTGCAAAGCTTGGTGGAAGTCATTTGAATGGTCTAGGTGGAAATGCATTTAGATTTTTTTGTCCAAATCAAACTAAGAATAACAATACGTTGACAAGCCAACATACCATTGTAATTATAGTCTTGGATTATTTGTTTTTGGATTTTGAAGGATAGAAAAGAAGATTTAAATGTTCAGAATTGTGCTTTATTGTATCTTTTTGAGCATTTATTCCTTCAAAACAAGTAAGAAATGCATTACACTATATTGTTCGGTCTATTGTAATGACTGGTTGCTGCAGGCCCCTAAAATTTCCCTATATTGCCAACCCAAGTCGTTTTGTGCTTCGCGGAGACAAAACCATTACAAGATGGCAGATTTGTGTCCGACTGCATAATAAAAGCTCACAATTGGAACACAGCTCATAAACTGACTTCGAATGGCTTCGTTTTGTCAATAGATGTTATCTTCATCTCTGCTCACAGAGATATGACCGAACGAGGGGCGTTCACATTAGACGAGGTGGAGATTTTATCTGCGTTTGCTTCAAGCTTTTGAAACCGACAGATATTCTACCTCTTTTATCATTTACAATTACCGTTATGCATTTGGGAGTCACTTTTATCCAAAATAACTCATGGTGCATTGAAGAAACCAATTTAATCAGTTTTTAGTTTTCTTGCTTTTCGAATCTACTACTTTGCCATTCGTTTTAATACTTTAAAGAACTTGCCATGATGCTGTCATAATGTTAAAATATACAATACTGTGCAAAAAGTAGCAGGTGTGAAAAAATAGGTGCTTTGAAAAATGTATCAATGAACAAAATGCAGTGAAGGAACAAAAGAAACCTCCCCATTTCTTCACAGTTTCCTGCGGTTCCCTGTTATTATATCACTGTCCAGACTTCATCCTTTTGCTACAGATTCACATTTTTCTCATCTATACAAAGCACCTGCAGACATTTTCTACACCCAAAGTTATGTATTTGTGCATTCTTGAGGCGGTTGGCCCTCTTCATCAAGGGTTCTAGCCGGACAGTAGATGAGTGTATCTGGGTTGCAATGGTTTCTTCCAGTTCTGAGCTGGTGGCATAGCTGGGACTTTTTAATTTTTTAGTATATTAAGTTTTATGCATCTGCTGCTTCCTTGGCTGGCCATTGCAACTAGAATTCTCAGTGTTTTGTTCTTCTTCTGGTTTGAAATAGTTACCTAGAAGAGACCTTGTTGATGCAGTATGCAATACCTTGTGTCTTGTTGCTGTGCTCTGTCTTGCCTTGACAAGAAACTATCATCCTCAACCATACTTTGGTGGTCATCAGCATCTTTGTTTGAAGGAAAATGTATAGAAGCACCAAAAATTGATTTAACCGAAATTTATATTTGTTCAATTATATTTTGTAACTTTAGAAAAATAAACAATTTATATATTATTATTTTTTATCCTTCAGAAAAGCATTCTTTGTAAACAACCTACCTAAAACGTTTGCTCAGTACTGTATATCCCAAGTTAGTGGCATATGCAATAACTTAAAGGGTTTGGAGAAATCAGTAGTAACACACAAAATGGGAAGGGAGGCATGGTGGGTCGTACTGTGGGGCAGTGGATTGATCTGTGTGCGAGGACAGTCTTGGTCTTCCTGAGAGGAGTTTTCATGTTCTCACTATGCTTGTGTGGGTTTCTTCCAGTTTTTCCAGTTGCCTCCACAAGACATAAACAAGTTAATAGAATTCTCTGAACTTCCCTTAGGAGTCAATAGCTGTGTTTTCATCCAACTATTTTTTATACCCATTTTGAAATATCGCATTAAATAATATCACCATGCAAAATAAAAAAATATGTAGAGAACTGAGTAGGATAAACTTTTTATCCCGTAAGAAAAAATGTGCATAAACAATTATGGAAATGCCCATCCAATTAAATCCTAATGCAAGGAAATGGCATCACGTTGTTCTGTTGGAACTGGGGTGCGATGGGGTGGCATGATGCTATAACCAAATGGATTTCATTGCACAACATCTGAAATGTTGTTCTGGTCGTTCTTAAATTCTTTAGCCAAAGTCTGTCATCAAAGTGGTTCGGGAATATCACCTCCCAGATTCCTCCCCCAAAAGCAGGACAAAATATTGCATATTGTGTTCTAAGATGGATATTACTAAGTTCTAATTAATGATGGATATTACTAATATTCTATTCATACTAAGTTATTATGTATGAAAAAAGCCTTCTCTTAATTCAGCAACATCCAATTTTTTTTATATTTGGCACCAATTTATCAGGAAGTGACTGATTTTGTTCTCTTGGACTCATCGGTTCTGCCCATGATTTTAATTTGCAACTTTGGATGGAAACACAGCTACTGTGTGTGAACCCCCACCGTTCATTTAAAAGGATATTGGAGAACCCTGTGACCCTGAAAACTGGGTCAAGAAAATGAATGAATAAATTGGGGAATAACATGTTTGTTTCTGCGTGTAAGAGTTCATGGAACAATCAAGACAGATTTAAGAAATTTCAATTACTTCGTTAAAGCACACCCTAACCTGTGATTGACAGTTCTTTGCTTGTCTCTTTTTTATATATTTATTTATAAAACATCAGGAAAAATGGCATTTGGGCTACAGCATATCTCCAAATATCTGAAAGCCTGACCATTCGAATGGTCTGGATTCATTAAATGAGATTTTAATGATGTTCCAGCTGACTTTGGAAGTTACATGTTTATATTTTCTTCTCGTCGTTTAACAGTGGATTCATCAAGAAAACTTGACTGAATTTATTACAGTTACCTCTGTGTTCAACTGTTTCTGCTTCATCTTTCGGAAAACGTGCTCATATAAGACTGTATTGTGCTTGATCCATGTTTTCTGTAAAATCTTCTATTTCGACTATATGAACACAAGTGTGCATAATACTTTTCAATGATGTATCTTATTACAGAAATGCTGCTTTTTGGATATTTCGGATGTTTTTTATGCAACCTTGCATTTGCACCTTTTGTTTATTTACACAGCATTAACAATAAATGTGAGTGAAAAAAGGTTAAGCATGGTATGTTAAAGTCAGTCGAGAGATTCATTCATTATATTCAAATTCAAGTTTCATAAACTGTGGAATTTTTAGGGATAAACTATTGTGTTAAGGTGAACATGAAGTCCTTTCCACAAGCAACGTTTCCATGACGACTCATGAGGAGTCCTCTGTCTTCACTGTGTGTCTGTGAATCTCATATCACCCCAACCCCCATCACTATAATACCAGAGGCCTCTCCTCACATACTAGAAATGACACAAATTAATACACACTACTTAAACTAGAGCAAGATTAATGGCTGCCTTTCGCTGCAGTTTAGTCCCACTGTCAGTTGCCGGGTGTTCCGTGGACAAAATCAACACTAATCAACATTTATCCTCCACTCTGGCCCTGGGCTCTCAAGATGCAGCGATCGGAATCCCATCACGCATTTTAGCTCTCATCATTCATCAGGGTTTCTCTACATCCGCATGTCGTGTTACAGAGCTGATGGATTTCCTTTTTGATTTGCATCTGAGAGTTAACAAGGTGAATCGCTGCTTCTGACACATCCTGTGTTTTCAGGAACTGGTTTGATGTGTCTCCACATTATTGTGAGATATTGTGATCATGTATTTTTTTACTTATCTTATCAATTCATATAATTTGGATAGTTTTAAATATATAACACAAAAAAACACAAGTTTTTAAATAACACTGCAAACCTTTTTTAAAGATATTTACTCCTAAACAAACTTATTTTGTTGGATATGTGTATCTTAATTAATTGTATATTGTCATGCCTATTTCTATTTTTGTATTTTATCCCTACCCATTCTCTTTTACACACCTCTCACCATGACCAATAAAAATGGGGATTATATGTAGATATTTTACACTTATATGAAGCTGGGACATCATGAAATACAGTGCCACATGATACATGTGATGAATTCCTACAGCTGCATCAGCACCAAGAATTAAACATGAATTAATGGCAAATTAGTCTTGGTGTTCTTCGTTTGTGTAGTGTTTTAAGGATTTTTGTAACCATAGATACCTGAAGACAAGGTGGAAAATAGTTTGCAATAATTCTTTAAAAACACTGTTGTGTAAATCAGGGATCTTGCATTTGTACAAAAGTTCTATTTGTCTGATAACAACAAGAACAACAACAACAACAAAAACATGTCTGGCATCGTAAATAGTGGTGCTTGGACACAAATGCGTAATAGTGCAGGGTGATGTGGGCAAGAGGCCTGAACCCAGAATCTTTGCCATTCCTGGTCTCTCTCCACTATCATATCGCATTTTGATTCAAACAAACAAAAAGAAACTTCCATTGACTTAACATGGGGTCAAACTTTGAGAAACTTTAACTTAAACTAGTAACTTCATAGAAACTTAAAACAGACCACACTTGTTGAGATACATACCATACACTGTGCAAAATAATTTGAACTAATGGTTCTAGAAGGGGTTAAATATTTACTGTTGACTTATGAAAATACCGTATTTTTCGGCTCATAAGACGCACTTTTTCTTCCCCAAAACTGAGGGGGAAAAGTTGGTGCGTCTTATCGACCGAATGCAGAGCGCCGCGAAGTCCGGTCACGGCCGTATGAGAGGCATAAGAGCTCCGGAGCTAGGCCTAAGCCGCGGCCATATTTGTACACTCTTCTTTAATAAACTCAAACTCAAATCATCTCTCAACGGTACATCTCACACATGTACATACGAGATAATAAACGTAAGTAACGTGCTCTGCAATTGGGTAGTGTTGCTAACCAGGTAAGAGCGCATAAGGATCATATCTTAACACCATGCAACCGAATTGCCACTTAAATAAGCTATAAATAATGAGTTATTTAACATTAAGGAGTAGTTAAATTTATTTTACATTAAAATAATTATTAATTAATTATTAAATAAGTATTATTTTACATCATGGGTTGCCCAGATTCTTTTAATGGTTTAAAGAGGGGCTCGACTAAAAAAGTTTGAGAAACACTGTATTAATACTAATGTGGGGGCAATATTACTAGCTATTACTAGTAATGTAGTGACAATGTTACTAGCTATTATTAGTAATGTAGTGACAATGTTACTGGCTATTACGGTATTACTAATGTGGTGACAATGTTGGACTTTATGGAATGGTGGACTTTAGAATGATGAGTGGGGGCAAAGAAAAACATTACAGCCTTTTTTTTATTACATTTACTGTTTACTGTCTGTTCATGTTACATGTTTGGTTGTTAACTTTTACACAGTTGATATAAAATATTTTACAAAAGTATTTGGTTCAGAATCTTTTTTTTCTAGATCTTCCTCTTTTAAAATTGGGTGCGTCTTATGTGCCGGTGCGTCTTATGAGCCGAAAAATACGGTAAATGTGACGGAAATATCTTCAACATGAAACAACATACAAATCATGGGCATTATGTTTTGTTTATGGGTTGTTTATACTAATCATAGTAATAACTAGCATTTTTATTACATAATTGACAACTCCTTGGAAAGTAAACTGTTTGCCCCAGCAACCAAACTTTGGTAAAGGACAGAGATATGGCGGTTGGCTTATATAACTCACAGTGACATTAGGAACATGCTGTGTCACTGACCCCCCATAGCAACCAGGCTGTTTACCATAGTAACCAATTTAACATACATATCTCACCTCGGGAAAATCATAGGAGCGTGTCACTTGGTTTATTTCTCTCAAAGTGACACGAGGAACACTATATGATACTGACCCCTCCATAGTAAACAGTCTACCATAGCAACTGATTTTCAATATTTCTATCTCAGCTTAGGAAATACATAGAGACACGGGTGTTGGTTTAAGTTACTCAAATTAGGAATAAACTAAGAACTTTGTAAAAACAGAAACAGCCTTTTGTTTACAAAGAAATGACTCAATGCTATGCTTCACAATTTGTTTAATTAGATCCTTCATGCGTCTCTAGCTTGGGTTAATGTCAACATTTACAAATAGTAAAGTTGTACATGCACTTCTCATTGTTCATGTCTATTAAATTGTTTCTTGTGATTATAGAACTTCTTGTAACTCTGTCAAGAAAAGATATGTGATAGAATTAATTAGGCAGCTAGGAAAACAGGTATGGAAAACAGGACTGGCCTTGAATAAAATAGTATTGTGTGATTAAACAAAAACAAAGCCCCCCAAAAACTGGGGTGTATTTCTATTGATATTTTACTACGAATGTAAGCGTAAGTGGAGTTGCTAAGCTAGGCTGAGTTATGGCCAATGCAGTGTGTTGAGGCCTTTATAATGCTGCTAAGCTAAGCAGGGCGGGAAAAACAACACGATTTGAGAATGTGTGAAACGTTATCAAGATAATTGCTCACTCCTCTAAATTATAGAAACCCGCAGTTAAACGAGTGAGAATATGGCATTAAATTTATTTTCACATTTATACATAGCCAGATCATCGGTCATTTATCTCTTTTAACATATAGAGGAAACACTGCAATGGAAATCATTTTAGTTTTGAAGAATTTTATAATTAGAGTGCGCTTCAACGTGAAATAACTGCTTTGCTTCTTTATACTGTACACCAGTAATGTGTGAACCACAGACACTGAGAGCGATTAATGGGGCGGATGATTTTGAAAGAGTCTAGTCTCATGTGTCTCTTTAAGCATCCTAAAATAGTGCCCCGGACAGCGCGCTCGTGGCACGGGAATGTATTTTCGAGGAAGCACACGGAGCCTTGTGCCCCCTGAAAGGAAACAAATGTTTGGGAGAAGTTTTTGGCTGTTTTCCCGGCACAGACGCCAGGGAAGCTGAATCACTGCTCTGGAAGATTCTCCGGTTCCCAATGCTTTTAGTAGAGTGTCAAAGTTTCACCTCTGTGGTTTCTGTCATTCAGATCCATGCAGGAACCAGCTGTTTCAAAGAAAAATGTACAGCTTTTTTATAACGCAATGTTATTAAAAAAAAGTTATTTCTTTAATACACATTTTTTTGGCTCAATTTGGTGAAATTTAGCCTAAACCTAATGAACTGATCCAATATCTTCAGTATTTGATCTGAAGATGGATAAATAGAGACAGGAATCAATTACCTTATTGAATTTTTGGTTGAATTTACCTTCATAAAGAGATTTCTATGCTCAATTTATCTTCCACCATCATAGAGGGTGAATATAAAGCCAAGCAGCGTGACACAACACAGCAGTTAAATGGGCCATATAAGAAATTTAGCATAGCACACTGGGACTAAGGAATCAGTCCATTTTCTGCCGCTTATCTCTTTTCTTTTCGTTATCCATCCACAGCCCTCCCCCCTCCTCCTTTTTCATCATTCACAACCCATTTGTGTTGCCAGCCAGCCGCACAAATTAGGAATCTACAGCCTGGTGTCAAAACGAGCGCTCATAAAATATTAACAGCGGGGAGGAAATTTTACATGGCAACATTCTTTTTCATTTCCAGGTCTGACAGCATAAGCTGTGGTGCAGCTATTTGTGCGGCAGCATCTATTATAATGCTTCTTGTTTGGAGCCATTTTCTCATGCCATCTTCTTTATGTCTTTTGGTAGAGCTTTTTAGAGGTGTCCATTAATTCATCGTTTTAACACCTTGAATAAATGTGTTCTTTTTTTTTTACTTAATGACATTGTAAAAATGCAAAGTGCATTTTTTTTCTCGCATCATCCATATTACTTTTGAGAAAATTCCTTTTCTGGCAGTGAACACATCCGGCTTAAATTGTTAAAAAATAAAAAGTGCCCAATGTTATACACAATATACTTTATGAAGATGCTTGTATTAATTATTGAACAAGAGTTTTAACTTTGCAAAAAAAGAGGCTATTTTAAACTAAATATTAAAATATTATTGGTAAAATTTGGTTTGTTTAATTGTTGACTTTTGGTTTACAAGGATACATCAGTATTAACAGTAACACATTTCATTTAGTTTGAAACCATAAATAAAATCTGCCTTAATCCCATTGTGTACTGACTTTTTAACTCTACAAAATCAGCCTTTAATCCATGTGACATCAACCTACCCTTTGCAGCTACAACAGCTTCAACTGAAGTTTTTGGGGAAGCACCTTCTTTGGGAAGCACTTTTGGGAGGTGTTTTATCTGACTGTTTAGTCTGTCGTCACGCGGCTCTTCCTGGGCATGGCTCTTATCACAGCAAGCTCCTGATGGTGGCCTATCGTTTCACACATGCAAGCTTTACTTTATACTTGCTATGGCTGTGGAAGGGAACCTGGGACGGCCAAATTCAAATAATTGCATGAGGGTGTTAATCACTTTGGCAGTGTTTCTTCTTATATCCTCAATAAACTAATCCTTGGAACAATGAGAGAGAGAGTTGTGGTGAAGTTTCTATTCTGGGATGCACTGTTACTTGTACTTTTTATTTTAATATTTTATTTGAATGATTTGGCAGTTTAGGGTCAAATCTTACATGCTTTTCATCTAAACGACACTGCTAACCATCTACTTTGATTAATATCCCAGTCTTCTGCTGATGAATTCAGCACGTCTTTATTTAGTTGCGCTTCCTGACGCCTTTGTGTCAGCTGGGCGGGATGAACTCTGAACTCATCTTTTCACTGGGTGACGCTAGCAAATCAGGAGCTGTCAATCAAGCAGGATGTCCTTCAGCCCTCATAACTCATCTCAGAGACTAATCTCAGTGGAGCTCTTTGACAATTGCATAAACGTACTGGTTTCCACTCATTAAACATCTGCCTTTGTATTTCTCCTGGTGAAGATGCACAACGCTTTTTTTTGTTACTTTAATAAGTATAAACCCTTGATGTCACAATTACATCTCAATTATGTTTGTCTACTGTTATGCAGCTTTAAAATGGCTGTAACTTCAATTTTAAACATCTTTCGTTTTTGTTGACAATAGAGCAGGGAGCTGTAAGAAAGATTTTTTAATCAGCATTGTAATCAACAAATGAATTGTTCCATTGTCCACTGTCTGATTTTTAGTGTTTTTTTCTGTCTGTTACCCCACAAATGGGCATGGGCATAGTGTAGTGTGGACGATAAAAGTTACAAGTTTATCTAAGTATTCTTGCTCAAGTAAGGTGTGAATAAAATATAGTGTAGGTCCGTCAAACAAACTTAAAGCTGAAATGCTGCTTATGTTTAAATATTCTGAATATGCTAAATGTTGAGTAAACTTTCAAGTAATTTCTTTCAAGTAATTTTAATTTTTACAGAATTTTTGTGTGATTTGCAGCATAATGTTTAAAGTTTTTTGAACTAAAGAAAAGTATTTGCAACAATATTGCTCCATTAAATAAAAAAAAAATATGTAAAATTAACCCCAGGGTCTTATGCTGTAGAAAAAAATAAGAAATATTAAAAATGTAAACATATTTGTTTTGGGTAAGATTGAGGTCACTATAATATGCTGTGATTTTTATAATATGCACAAAAAATTTATATGTTAGGTATAATAAAAATAAAAACAAACAAAACCATAACCGTAGTATTGCGAGAACCACCGACAATTGACATGGCATTGGCGGCAACTTTGACATTTCCTGTCTTTTTTGTGTGAGGAAAAACATAAGTCACATAGTTTACAGGGGAGGTGCAAAGCTATAAAAGCTTGCACAGAAACTTTCTAAACTATTTCTCTTTGGTTTTCCGTCAGTGAGATTTTGTCACAGGTTTTTGTCATGGGAGAATATGTCTGAGACAGAGGATAATCTTGAGAAGGACCCTGATTATGAGACATCCTCCTCAGATGAGAATGAGACTCCTAGTGTTTACCCTCCTTTTATCTTTCCCCCCTTGAACGATAGGGTAGACTTATGGCTGCTGACTTTATCAAAATGGTTTCAGGTTTTCATAACACCTGAAAATGATATGCTTGAAAAGATATACTTAGAAGCGGAGGAGGGTCTATGGGGACAGCTGGAAAAACTTCAGAGTGTGATTTCAGAGTGTTTTTAATTACACATTAATTACACTAACCCTTTAGAAAACAAAATATGTTCTGGAGGTTTTAAATTGATTAAATTAGCGTAACAGGAGGGTTAAATGACTTTTACTCTTATCTATTTATAAACATGTGACATGAAATTATATATAAAGTGGTGGTTTGTTTACTTTAAAACTTGATAAAAACGACAAAATCGCTTGAATTTGAGGTCACAATGGTGGCCACCTGAGACCTATGTTTGAAGGTCCATCCTTCCCTAGGAAAGGAGGGGTCCCCACCCCTTTATCTTAGCCCTTCCCCCTCTTTCAAAAAAGAATTGGGACATCCCTTTACGCCAACTGAAAATGCAAAATGGAGATGAAGGTTTAATGGGTGGGGCTACTGGGCAGAAATAGAACCTCTGTGAGGTATGGAACTAGAAGGGTAGAGAGGTCATTCCAACTCTTCTCAAAATGCAACATTTAGTCATTTAGTTTCACATGGTCTGTTATGATGTAAAAAAGTACCCACTGCAATTTATCATCATATAAGTTTAATATATCGTTGAAAGGATAAACTGGGTCAGAAATAGTTTTGATGACTTTGGTAGTGGCAAGTGAGTCTGAACTCACACATACAAGTTAAACTGCAAAGAGTGTAGAGTATAATATTTCCTTAAAACTCTTGTCATTTGAGAAAATGTTTATTCTGATCTTCTCAAGGAAATGAGTTAATGAACAGAATCAAAACTCCCCAAACACACACCGGGGCTAGCAATAGCGCTAATGATGCCATCGAGCTCAGCTAGCTGTCAAGGCGCCATGATTAATTAAAGGCAAAACTAGGCCAATTTGTCACTTTCCGCGGTGTGGTCGGATAAAGAGATTTCTGCTGCTGTCCCTTCACACATTTCAAATTGATACATTGAGCAAAAATCAAACTGGCTTCTTAATTGTCTGACGTCCATCCACAGAACACACTCAGAAATACAGATATGTGAGTCTTTGACTCCATCTTTGTTATTTTAAAGCTTTCAAAAGCAACAAAAACATTCAGTCAGTGCATCCTCCCCAATTAATGCTTCACATGTACCGACATTAAACCAACAAAATTAATTTGTGATAATTTCTAGATTTTTTTACTATGCAGGCATCCTTTTGTTCTTAGTGGTGTAGCTCTACCCTATTTAACTGAGATTTTATATTCCAATTAACTTTATGTATAACTTTATTTTAACTCTGAAACATTTATTTTAAATGTCACTTACTTTAAAATACATTTTTGGTATTTTCTATCTGTGCTTTGTTTGAATTGGTTGCTTTGACAGTGCTTTGTAAAAAAAGCTAAATGTTCCATGCATCCCACATGAACCCGTACATGCCGCACGATCTGCCACTCGCATGCGCTGCACCACAGATTATCGTGGGTGCAATGAAATACTATGCAGCAGGACATTGGTCATTTTGTAGGCTAAACTGTGTATCCAGTTCGTATTATGTCTGACTTACTGTTTTTTTTTAATGTAGCTTATAACATTAAAGCTGATAATAAACTTATTTTTAAACTTGTTTTGATAACTTAATTGATAACTTGTGTAGTATTTAACATTTTCATTTTACTTTAGAACATACTAATATGTGAAGTATAATAACTATATGTATATTTTTTCAATTCTATAATGTATTAAAAATAACAGACAATGCTGTTTACCTCTAAATGACATCATGCTGTTAATATGTAATGCATAATTTTCAATTTAATAATACATAATGTCATTTACATAAAATTTATGCATTTAGCATTTTATCCAAAGAGCCTGAGCGGGAGTAAAGACTTCACTTTCCAGATTGGGACTAGAAGAGACTTTCACCACCCAGGAACTGTTGAAGAGAAAGTTCTGATGAGAGATTTTCTGCCTCTTTGAGATGGAACCACTGGAAGCTGTTTATCAAATTATAGTAAATAAAATCATCATTGGCGTGGACATAAGTGGACAACTCCCCAGGAACAAACTATACACGCACAATGTCGATGCAAGGGACTCTTTTGACTACATAGATATCCATGTATCCGGAGATCTATCTATCTATCTATTTAAAAAAGGTTGTATTGTGTGAAAGGGATTATTCAAAGCAGGCCAATTAAGCCAAAATTCAACTGATCCACTTGAGTTTGTACCTGTATGATGTTTTGCTTTAGAAATTAAGCGTATAGTGTTGATTTATTAGGGCTGAATGAGGCAGTAGGAGATACCTCTGTACAGTAAATGTCAGTCTATTCTAGCAGGGGTTTATGTGATCTCTTGTACAGTCGCTCTCTGTTAAATCTGTCAACACTCAGACCTGTCGATGGTTTGCAAACATTTGGATGAAGAATGACAGGTGTGAACTGCACACATCCATCTTAAGTTCTTTAGCATGACTGTCAGGACTGCTTTTCCAGTGTCTATGAAAGAAAATGTTTGGTGTCGATTTTTTCATATTTCTACCAAACTCTCCAGCAGTGGCTACATTTTATTTATTATAATTATTTTTCACTCGTTTACTCTCTAAAGGAATCTGCTTTTGAGGAAATCATTCGAGGCAGGGATTTATTCTAAAAGATGGTATATTACAGAATAAGCTGTTTATATTGAATTATTTTCAAAGATTCTGTGATTCAGAGCTCGACAAACTTAACATATGAGCGTTTTTTTTTACTTCCAGAGAATTTCACTAAATACATATCATTGTGTTTAGTTTTTTTTTTACATTTATTTTGTGACACTGAAATTCAATGACACTTCAACTCTGCAGGGTTAGGGTTCAGGAGAATTCTGAAGAGAAGCAAATGGTAATTCTTTGCTTCAAAAACAACTTTTCAATTGTTCGATTCACATTTATCCCCGTATGAAAGGTATACACCAGCATTTTATTTTTCAAGACTTTATCTTCAGTTAACTGGAAAAAAATTGTCATTATGTATTATTATTATTATTATTATTAATTCATCAAAAGCCTTAAGGACCAAAAATAAAAAAATGTATACTTAGGAAAAGGTGATAAAACAGAATCTGTAACAGTCTTTACCAGAGGTCTACAATATTTCATCATTGAGCTATTTTTTGACAAAAATCTAATTCATTGTCTGACGTCCATCTACAGAACACATTTGAAGATGTTGAATATGTGAGTTTTTGACTCCATCTTTGTTATTAAAAGCAATCAATCGGTGCATTCTCCCCAATTAATGCTTCACATGTACGACATTGAACAAAATTATTAAGTGATAATTTCATTGGATTTCTAGATATTTTACTAGTATCTTCACTTTCAGGCATCCATCTCAAATATATCATGGCCAATATTTTTGATAAGTGTCTTCATTGAGCTACTGGGAGGGATCCTCTGGAATACAGAAGCAGTGTTAAGCAAAAGTAAAACTGAGGATTACAATCTGCAGATACTGTGATATTAGATTTAGTGACAAAGCTCCTAGTGATCTATGAAATGTGGGCTCTGCTTTTATCAGCGGCACTCTAATGGTCAAGTAATAAATTATAATGAACTATTCACTATAAAATGAAATTATAAAAATTCTAGAAATTTTCTCAACTGACCAATCACTAAAAAATCTTGTTGCACGTGCTCTAATGTTAGAGAGCAGTTGCCATCCTGTTAACCCTTGCAGCTTATTCTGTAATAGTCATTTCTGGACAGTTCTATTTTACACTATTTTCTAAAGCAAGTGAAGACGTATAAATCTTTGGGTATTATCAGTATGTGTTCCTCTTTCATGTTAAAAGTATTCACTAATGGTAGTGCTGCCTCGTGGCAAGTGTTTGATATTGCATGGCCCAATACAAACCAAACCAGACCTTTTAAATATATAAATAAATGTCACGCTAAATAAATAAGTACAACAGGTGGTATCAAAAGTCATGAATAAAATCAATGTCTGGACATGTTTAGATTTGTATAAAATTTGATTTGTTGTTAAATATAGCTTTAAAACCCTGTCATTTAATCAAATTCACGTTCAATTATTGACAAAAGGATTCTTTGTTAAATCACATATTGACCAAGTAATATTTTCATGTTAGCTGTAAAACAAGATTAAATCACAATGCCTTGTTTATTGTTTGTGTCTATTACCAACAAAATGCACAATCACAGCATTCCGTAGAATGCCTAGGCAATGTATAGAATGGCTGAGGGTTTTGACAAACTGTTATATGTATTTCATATAACAAAACATCATACAATTTTTATAGGCCTTAAATAGAAATCCTAGGCATTCTACAGAATGACGGGAATGAGACGAGAAGCCTTTATTATTTGACGCAAAGCAAAAAAAAAAAAATTGCAAAACCATCGCCAAGAATATGTTGTCTTGCTATAATATTCGATGGGTATGGTTCTGTATGAGGGGAGGGAATTTGCCAGCAGGTGATGCCAAGGCAATCTATAAAGTATCACACTTTGTAATTTTTTTCATATTGTTTCACATTGAGTTCCTTGTATTTTTTATGCGCTGGTGCTATCAATGAAGAATGTTACAAATATGAGACTAAATTATTTGATTCTGCATTTGAAAATAATTTAAATGTACTTTTTTTATAAGCATCTATTAAATGTATGTTATTAACTGCATTAGAATTGAATTACAAGACCTGCTCCACCTACTCAACACTGTCAGTAGGTGAAATAGGTACACACTTAATAATTTCAATTGTGTTGTTGAATTATATATTTATAGTTTCTACGTGTATATAACTTTTCATTCTTCCTTGATATTTTTTTTTTGTTTCTTGAGATTTTGTATATTGGAATAAAAAAATAATAAATAAAAAGCGTATTAACCTTTCGATTAGCAGCCATTTTAAGCAGCAACTGTTACATTTTAAACAAACAAAACGTTAT
This sequence comes from Danionella cerebrum, assembly GCA_007224835.1. Classification (NCBI taxonomy): domain Eukaryota; kingdom Metazoa; phylum Chordata; class Actinopteri; order Cypriniformes; family Danionidae; genus Danionella; species Danionella cerebrum. The sequence goes on along the minus strand of SRMA01027179.1, from coordinate 29,516 downwards.
TCTCGACTTGCCTTTACTTGTAAACAAAGTTCATGTGCTGCTCCTTTTGAAGAAAATCAATAACTTGTTTGAAGAAGTGTTAGTAAAATGTTTCAATTTGGATCATACTGGTTGTAGAGAATTCTACCGAATAGGATGAAAATGCAGTTTTTTTAAAATACACCCTTTGTCATAAATGACCATGATCAGATTGTTCTGTAGTAGAGTGAAATCACGATGATGTGTGCACGGTGGGTATTAGAGGCGAGTGTGGCTCCTGTAGGCTTCTGGTGGGATCTTTCAGGGTCCTCAGGTCTTCAGACCCACTGCTCGCATCCCTTTAGCCTGAACCGTCAGTGCTGACAGAGCTCATGTTTATTTCATCCAGCGTGTGTGATTGTGAGAGTGTGTGTGTGCCGGGCTGTCGTTAGCAGAGCCTGCAGTGGCGCGGCTAATGAATTCCACTGCGGCTTCTCTCTCTCTGCTCAGCTCGTTACCCTGGCTCAGGGTGTCACATTAAAACTGCTGCTGGAGAAAAGAGTGAACCTGTGACTGAATGTGTGTGTGTGTGTGTGCGTGTGTGTGTAGGTGCTCTTAGTGTGTTTTAGCAAGATATGGTGAGTTGGGCTGGTGTAGGTGGCATAGTCGTTTTTGTAGCATCCTCACTGTGGCCAGTAATCATCAGCGTGCGGTTGCTAGGTGGGAGGTTGCGGTGGTCAGGTGCCGATTGAAGAATGAGCCAGGCTGATGTTGATTGTGACTCAGAGTTAATGAGTTGCTGAAGCTCAGACAGATTTAGCGACTCTGTGTGTGAGATTCTGAGCGTACGCTGTGCTACTGGTTTCCCTGGATTTTTATTGCTTCTTTGTCCATATAGAAAAGGAGCTTTGACAAGTTTTTCACTAATAATGTGGAGCCTTTACATTGATTAACCATTCAATGTTTCAATTATTCATCAATGATCAAATAACTGGCTTAAAACATGGCAATTTTGCCGAAAGTCACGTTGATTGCAAGACATGTTTTGATTTTGTTTCCACTTCAGTGTTTGTGTGTTTTGTGACAGAAGGCCTGTCATCATGTGGTTATGATGTGAGTGCTCTCTGGGCTCTCGAGGGCTTTTAGATATTTTACACCCGCAACCTCTCTTTCTCTCTCTCTCTCTTTCTTTGGTTTACTTTAGCCTCATCTGTTTGTCCCTCTCTCTCTCCTTGTTGTTCTCTCTTTCTTTCACCCTGCTTTAATGAGAACTGCTCTAATTATTCCTCTGGCTGTTCCAGGGACGTGACTGAGCTGCTGATGAACACAGTGATCAATAGTTTCATGACACATAAACATACACACATCCCTCTACACAAACAAACACCACAGATGTTTCGTTTTTGAGAGATTAAATGACACATTACTTTATCACAATGAATATACTGGCATATTAAAGTTTCTTTTGATAATTAAGAGACTGATCAATATGACTTTGAAAGTTTGTTACTTAAATGATATTTAATCTCTGAAGTAGCACTTTGTTATCCATTATTCTAGAATGCATTTCAGTAAAACAGTAATAATAGAGAGAACTAATTGAAATACAGCAGGAAGTGGTAGGATAAGCTGTGTCCAGCAATGACGTACGGTGAGGTTCATGGCTGGTGAGGCACTGTCAGATTTACAAACATATGAATTAGCAAATAAATAATGCAAAGAACTTAGTCTTTGATGTTTTTTTATCTGCAAACTTGTATTAATGTTAACCCTTAGAAGTCTGCACGGTGCATGTGCCTTACGTGCATACTTTAGGAATGACGCGACCCACCTATTTTTTAAGTTTGATATCAAATGTAATGTTTTGGTTTTAAAAAGGTTAATAGTTTTGATGGTTTTGGTTTTAAACGAACATTACAAGAGATATGACACATAATTTGTCATATCAAAAAAGTAATTCAAATTAAAATGTGTGGTCTGTGCCATCAGTGTCATCTAATGGTGAAAAGAAGGTAAAACCTGTGGAAGTACAAGATCTGTGATATGGCGTGTTTTTCAAGGTTTATGAGAGGTTTTGATACAATTTTTGAAGAATTATTGTAAAATGTAATGAAAAAAGTATTTGTAAAATACAATATCTGAGGTTGCGCTAAAAATGATATCAAGCATTACCGCACACACACACACACGCACACGCCCGCACACGCACACACGCATTTTGCAATTTATTTTGCAATTGCCCGGAGTTTATATTATATATTCAGATTTTGTATATTTGAATATAATAAAAACCCACAGAGTAACTTATTCACCATTTGATTTGCAACAGTTAGTTTAACATTTAATTGAACATTTTTTTTTCATTTACAAGCTGTACATTTTAGAAGCACAAAAACTTTATTCTTTACTTGCCTTTACTCATAAATGAAGTCTCCTCCTTCTGAAGAAAACAATCGATAACTTATTTGTAGAAGTGTTGCTTTTCTTTCTTCCTTTTTTAAAGTCTTTGCCAGTGAAGTAAGCTGTTAGCTACGACTTCTTCTATTATTGAGCCTTGTGTCATTACCTCTTGGATCAACAGCGACCTCTGGCTATACGACGGGCAGGTGTGTGCCTCGCCTTTTTCTCCCCAGGCATTTTTATAATTGTTCAGCACATTATATGCACATAGTTCTTGATTAAAAAAAGCTCTGTTCATCATATACATCATCTAAACTCTGCAAATTCAGTACAAGTGGTTATACATTTTAGATACAGTCAAACTGTCTTATTCCATACAATTCACAGTGATTCCCTGGCAACCCAAGGGAGGTATGTGGATATGTTTTATATTATTTCTGCATAGACTTCTGGCCAGTGGGGTGTCCAAGTGTCAGGTGTTCAAATCAGTAGACACACTGGTCACTTTTAAAACTTTGGATTATGACCGATACGGATGAACAATCATATGAGCACAAAGATCTTCAAAAATAGCATGTTTTTGCTTTAATTTGGTAGTATAAACATGATGAATATATTCCTGGTCAAACTTGCAGCTCATGATTTGTGGATTGAAACGTCTTTGTGGATAAAAATAATTCCAAACTTATTCTGCTGCAAGGTGCTTTTTGCTGCTCTGTCTGCCAGAGGGCTAATCATCTCTAAATAATAGCATCTCAGTTTGAGCTCAGTCTTGCAGTGTGCTCTCTCAACACGAGGTCTTCTCTTTTGCCTGAAAATCAACTTCTATCATAAGTATTGAATTGATATTTCAGCTCTTGGCTGTGTATGGTGTGTTATCTCCAGGTCACGGTCTCTGGTCTGGATGGTAAAAGCAGAAACGGCCCCCTGAGAAGCATCGTAATGAGGAAAAAGCTATAAATTACTCCCCACACAGCAGTAACAGGGCAGGTTTAATCGCAGGTTCCAGAATAAAAGACTTTATTGGGGTGTTTAAAGGGATGGTGTATTGTGCAGGGCTGTTTTATGAGCCTGTGGTGACATCTAAAACTTTATAGAACGAGACTCTCAAATCATGAGCAAGCCCATAAAGGCTCATAAATTGTCTTTTAGCATATTATTGAGCTGCTTATCCACATGTTGCATTTCCTGTCCTTAATTATCAGGATTATATGACTTGGTAACTCCCAGTATACAAAACCTCTGGTATATAAACCGTAAACTCTTAATCTGAAATGCATTTTATCGTCAGGTTACTCCTTGAGTGTCTGTCGAGTCTCTCCATTTCCTACTGAGTCATTAATCCAGAGGGGAAGCCATTTTTATCCCAGTGCTGCGATTCACAGAACAGGCCGCAGCAGGAATCAAATCTAGCACAGACTAGTCAAGGTCACCTCATCCCAGCTCAAAGATGCTCATCTGAGCTCCCTCGAGCATCAACACAGGATGTGATTCTGGGAATGGCATGATAACCTGAACATGCAAACTCTTTTCTAAGTTAGCTCATGGTACTTTTCCAATACATGAAACCGTACAGTAGCCACAGTTCGAAGGTAAAGATAATGCTGTAAACATTTGGCATATGCCTTAATTAAACCGCTTTTAAGTGTTTTTAAAGTGTTTTAGATGCTTGGGAAAACTGGAGCTTCTGGAGGAAAAACCCACACTAGTAATGCCAATTCACATGGGGAGCTACATGCATCCAATGAGATGTGCCCAGTGTGACTCACAAGCAATCTAGACCCCTGGAAAACTGATCGCCAGCCATCAGCTGGAAAACAGACTAAAACTACACAAAAACAGTTAGAGCAGCAGTAAAGTTAATAAAAGTACAACAGTTGATGTTAGCATTTTGCATTTAAAAGGTTAATTTATAGAATTAATATATATTGTCGTATGTATTAATATACTTGAGTTGAATGGCAAGATATCATGTCATTCACAATTGTGTGATAAGATCCAAAATGTCAGTTCTTGTTACAAAACAAACAAAAGCCAAAAACTGTTAAATTCCACAGTTTAGAGATGAGAAATCTTTGCAAGTGGCTTTTATTTTCAGAAGCTTTTGATTCACATGCCTGAACTTGATAGACTCTCAGAAAAAAAGGTACACAATGGTACAATTAAAGAACCTCAATGAACTGTTTTTGTACCTTATAAATAACTGTAGCTTTTAAATCTAAAGCTTTGGATGGTTCTGTTTTGTAAGTTAAAGTACAACTGAAAAAGGTACAGAAATGTATTGTGATGTAGCAACTGAAGGCTGTCTCATTTAAATTTCAATATGATTAATTAACAATTTGTTTTAAAGATGATATAAGTACATTGTTTAAAAAAATTGATTGTAATAAATGACAAAAAAGAGAATTGAGTTGTGGTTGGACGATGGTGCAGTGAGAAGGTTGCTTGTTTTGAGGCCAGCCAGATTTGAGACCATTGTACTTGTGTGGGTTCCTCCAAGTACAATGCATACAAACAAAAACATACGTGGGGTTAACTATATTCTCTAAGTTCTCCTTAGGAGTTAATGTATGTGTATGTAGGAGTTAATGTAATGTATATCGACAGACTGGCAGGGTGTACTTCCACCTTTTGCTGAAGTTCACTGTTTGATTAACGCTGCTTGGGTATAATGTGCTTGAATGGTGGTCGCTGGAAGTTTGGAGGTAAACTGCTACTCTGGGACCTGTAGTTTGGGAATCATGGGTAATGTAGTGCGGAATGGCTGCCAGTCGCCAGTCAATTAGAACAGCAAGAAGCTGTTCAACAACAGAGTTGGTCTGTTAACAAATCTAAGGCAGTGATTGGGATGATGTCATCGTCCATTGCAGAGTTTCATATTGGACATCACCAAACCCTACTAGAGATAGCCCTGAAAGGAAGAAGCAGATAAGGAAAATAATTTAATTAATTTAGAGTGAATATTGTTCATAGTGTTCATAGACTGTGTTACATGTCACTGTGGTGCTACTTAAGTTCTAAAAGGTAAAATAAAAAGGTAAATTATTGTATCTGAATACTTGAATATGCCAGTAAAGTACAAATATAGAGTTACAAATTTTTACCTTGGTATAAAAGTACATTTAGATACCCTAAAAATTACTGAGAGTGTATTAATAAAGATGCATAAAGAAAAGCATAGAAATTGAAAACCTTGTTTAGTAAAAGGCTTTTTAACAGTTTTCAAAAACATTTTTTAGATTATCATATTTTTGTCATACAAAAAAAAAAAATCCAAAGCCTATTTTTTTAAGTGAAAGACTGAAATAAAAAATAACAATATGTGAGTACACTCAGTTCCAGTTTTTTTTTCCAAGAAATTTACTCGAAACACAACTACCTGTTTGTCTCATTATGTGCCTTTGTAGCTTGTTTGTATTGATGTTAAATTAGATGAATACGGGAGAGCAGGGCATGGGAAGGTATTTAACAAAGACAACGAGCTGTCAAATACATGTAACACTAAATAATGTCAGACACATTTCACTAATACCAGCAAATAAAATAAAAATGGCACCAAGAGAACAAAACAAACTTACATGGTGCTTTCTTCATGCTTTCACTTTTGAAGTCATATACACCAGATTATATCTGATTGCTTTCTTTGCCCTTTCGAAGCTTTAGAAAGATGAAACATCTATAAGATTCAAATGTCTAACAACAGTTGCATTAATTAATTGTGTCAGAAAATCTAAAACAAAGGTAGGGTATATTGTGTTACATACTTTATTACAACATCTTTAGTTTTTCAAAGCTATTTGCATGTATTTTTTAAATACAGCACCCTACATGGTGACACTACAGAGCTCAAAAAGAGCATGATGGTAGGAAAATATTTAGAGTTCTCTCTAAAAACTGATGAACTTTGCTTGAGATTTAACTGCCTAATTTGGCAACAGGAGTTTGCAGATTTTTTTCCACGAAAACCTACAAATCCAACACAACCATTTACTTACTGTTTACATAATTTGATTTACTTATATTTTAATACAGGGTATAAAGGTATATATACTACATAAAGAAAATTAAATCCAGAAACATACAGCACACTGTCTTTTACATAATTATGGAATAAATATTGATTAAGTGAAAAAATTCTTAGATCAGTACAAGAAGCTTGAAGAAGTTAAGTCTTACAGGGTGGCAATTTCTTTGTGGGTGAATGTATTTTTAAATATTTTTTTTTCACAAACTACTGTAAATTCAAGGCATCAATCAATTTTTTTCTTTAATGAAACTGTTCAAAATACAATAACAAACAACATTGATATTGAATCAAGTTGCTGGTTCCAGATTCTTTAAAAAGTGTCAGAACCCACACACAGATATTGGACTCATTACTACGAACCGCAAAGTTATTTGCTCCTTTTGCCTGCCGGTGACTTTGAGATGTCTTCTCTCGACTTTGTTGACTGTGATTAGCTGGAATGAAAACCAAAAAAACAATTCAAAACTATAGCTACAGATGACAGCAAGCATTTTTCCGCCTCCTCAGCACCTCATCTTCTTTCTGCTGTTCTTTGGTTTAAAGGAGTTGTGGCAATTTGTGAAAAAACTACACTGGTGTTTATCACGTTGGATGTAAATGGACAAAAATGGACAGCATTAAACAGCAAAGTGTTGTATTTTTTGGAAAATTGAGTGGGCTTTTCAAAAGTGAACACAATACACAACTCACTTTATTTATTTATTTTTAATTTATTTATTTATTTGTTTTGGAACCAAACTCCTCATAGTTCCAGTGGTTGCCATCGAGGGCATTTAGTTTTGGAATTACATGACCAATTATTTGGTCTATGTTCCCTATGTGATGGTTTCTCTTCAGATGTCAACCTATCAGCCATGGCAGAACATAGATAATTGTAATTATTAAAAAATAAAATGAATACTTTATTTTACAATGGTTGCAGTGATTAGTGAGTTTGTGAGATGTTTCCTGAAATTTTTGTGAGAGTATACTTATACAAGAGTGTTTGAGGAAGAGAGAGATATATTTATAGAGAGAGAGAAAGAGAGAGATAACATTAGCGTCGTGTATTTATGAAAACTGATGCTATTCAGCCAGATCATTTGGGTCAGATAAGTCTGCAAAAACAAACCGTCTTTTTGGCATCCAACTATATTGGTATACATTATCCAATATCTCTTTGGTAAACTTTGCTTCTCACCTTTGCTGTGTTCACTTTTGATCAAAAGTCAAATGGTTTCTTTTAAAAAACAATTATTGTTGGTAAATGAAGAAACATATATTCTTCCAAACACTGGTTTGCTCCTTTTTACCCACTCACCCATTTACCAGAATAGATTGTAAGTACACCAGTTGTTTGGTATTTGCATGACTTGGTTAAGAGCATCTTCTTTTAATCCCTATGTGCAGTAACACATTTCGGCTCCTGTGCAGCTAGCTATGATTTTACCTTTGTTTTCTTAGTAGCATTTTTTTTTTTATCTCTTTGAGTCCTAAAATGTTGCATAGCTTTTCTGTTCCATCAGCTCTTATATGTGAAATTATCCAGCACATTTTGGAATTGAGTTTCCTAACAGTAGTGTTGAAACCCGCCATGTTTTAATTAAAACTTGACTTCAGCTTCAGATAACAAATTTAAGCACCATAAAAAAACTTGATTTATTGGTGGGGTGTTCATTAAGGTCTGATCCATCTGAATATTTATGTCATGCATTGAGCACCATGGTGCATACGTCAGAGACCTGGAGTGTGTGCTGGGGGTCCATATGTTTGGGTGCTGATAGTCTGTGGATTTGTGTGTTCGCGTGGCAGATAACAGGCTGTTTATAACCTTGGCAGAGTGTCGGGCTGTAATCTGGCGCTGGCATATTTCCCCTCACCAACCGATAAAGGGCTGCGAGTGACTTTATCACACCGGCAGATAGAACACACACGCGTGCACGCTCACACAATACCAAGTGTTGTGATGGTTTATTTTTAGAACACACATTCTACCCCCCTCTAGTTCCCTGGAAAGTGCAATCAATTTCTACATCTGTCTTTCCAGGCTTCATGGGGACAATGCTACGGAACGGACTGCATTGGTGGCGCCATTAAAGCCTTTCTTCTCTTCCTCTTTTGTTTTTATGGAAATGCCATCACCTCCAGGCAAATTAGATGTTACTTTTTTGAATGTCATTGTTGACCGTTTATAATTTGGATGTGTCAACATGTGGTGTGAAGGTTAGGAAGGTAGTATTTATTATTTATTTAATAACTACAGGGACTAAGATGAGTATTTTTCCCTTTTGATTGAAATGAGTATTTCCTCTTTTGATTGAAATATGTGTTCAGGACCCTGTCAATCACAATTTTTTCTTCCTCCCAAGTAATTTTATGAGACTAGAACCATCTCTCAAAGTATAATCTCGGAATCTGTATAACGGACACATCAAATTCCAAATTCACCTCCATGTCTACGACCAGTGATATTAATGATCGAATCAATGATGCACTCCCTTGCTCTGTGTAGACCTTCACAAGGCAAGGATGCTGCTAGGTGAGAAAGTGAAAACAGTTGGAATCTTCTTCTGTCTGTGGCTTCATGCAACTATCCATCTGGTGGAGTTTAAGTGCCATAAAAAATAGGTAAGAACAAGCCCAAAACTACAAAGTGGATCTTAAGGGAGCTAGGACTATAATCACCAAGAAAACAATTGGTGGCAGGACTGAATCTGTGCAGGACTGAAACTTGCAAGGTGCCATAATGTTCCTAGCAGGTTGTGGTCAATTTACCTTTAACTTGCTGGGTTTGCTTACTAGCTGTAAAACCCAAACAACAATGTTAAACATGGTGGTGCAGGAACTCTGCTTTGGGGGTATTTTCCCCCAAAGGTAAAATGTAAAAGTCGAGTAAAACTCGCACTTTATATTATAATTAAACACCTAACTTACCTTATTCACTGTATGTTTAACAAAATCTTATTAGAAAACTAATTATTTTTTAATCTACAGAATTTTGCCATTCTGTGAAGCTGCTTTCATACATCTACATTAAATTGTTCAAATCAACCTTAATACAAACAATGTTATTTATTCCAAAATGTTTTAAGGCGGAAAAAAAATCATGCAGCACTTATCGGCTGATCCTGTCCTCTAAAAATCAGCATCGGCTATAGAAAACCAATATCGGCAATCTCTAGTACACCCTGGACAGGTCGCCAGTCCATCGCAGGGCGCATTAAAACATGTTTTAACAGAACTAATTGCTTTATTGGAAGTAACAAACACTGAGTTACTTTTGAACGAAGTAACTAGTAACAGTAATTAGTTACTATTTTTCAATAACTAGAACAACATTACATGTACATTTCATATTTTGTTTGGCAGCATGGGTTTGATATTTAATATTTGGAAAAAGCTGTTTTTATTTATTTAACATGATAATTAGTTCACGTCAAAAAATTACAATTTTACAACTGTTAAAAAAATATATGCGTTTATATTAGCCTACATTTGTACATTTACTTAAAGTTGTTATTGTAAATGGCATTAGTGTTTTTATTTAAAGATAATAATGCAAATGTGGATCTGTATAAAATAAGGTTAGATGCGGTGGCATGTTTTACTGATTTTTCATTTGTTTTATTATACCTTTACAATGAAAAATCCTAATGTATTGCTTGCCTTACATAATCGCAGTGCATAATAAAAAATCATGGTACATGGCGAATGGCCAGTTTCGATAAAGCCCTAGTGGACTCCAATCAATTGCAGACATAATAAAACCCAATTTTGATGGAGAGGCTTAAAACAATGGGATTATCATGTCGTGTTTGCAAACTACGATGATGCTACTTCTGATGTTAGCATACTAGATCTTTCCTCTGTTTATGTATTTCTCCGTGGATGCCTTCTTTCCCAACACATCGTCAGAATTTCCTTCCTATTTTTGAACACGATCATGAGTGCTTCTAAAGTCCTCCTCCTGAATTCTTTATTTCTCCTCCATGTTTTATTCCTCTCTCAAGATGAACAAAGTTTGTCAGTTATTCGTGGAACTTTCCTCCATGCTCATACACCACACTTCTATACATTTTCCAAAACATCACAAGGTTTCGCTGAAGGAGAACAACAGGACTTGGTTCCATGATTGACTAGGACAACGAAATCCATGCATGCATAGAGGCTTCAGAGGAAGTGTGTGCATGTGTATTTTTACATCACACACGCACACACACTCGCACATCGCAAGTGCCTGCTTCATAAATTAGAATTAGGTATTCATAGAGCGCAGCAGCAGAGAGAGAGAGAGAGAGTCTCATGAGGGCGGCAACATCTAGGTCAGAGTGACTTTATCATTCAGAGCACTGGAGGAATCCTTCAGAGACCACTGGAGTCAGTTGGTTGGGATCCAGATAAAGTTCCTCACAATGAGCACAGAGCTGCCCATGATGGTTTAAGCATCTAAAGTTTGTCCCATGGAGACACGCATAATTAGCCGGCGTTGCTAACACAAGAGATTGCATCTTCAACGAGTATATCTCCCATAAGTTTCCAGTCCTCTTGTTGCAAAAGTTTTAAATGTAACTTAATTAATCCTCAGAACACTAAATAAAAACACTTCTCAAATGCCAACTAGGGCTGCCAACTCCCATTGCCAACTCCCATTGACTTACCTGAAGTTCGTGAAATACCTCTCCCAGCGCTTCAAGGGGGCTGGTGCAGACCAGTACAAAGTACCATCTCTATGAACTACAGACAACTTCTTGTTGTCCACTTTAGGGGTGTTTTTACACCTCTAGTTTGTTTAATTTTGTCCGGACCAAGAGGAAAAGCTGATATACTGTTGCATTCGTCGCAGATTTACTCCTCATTCACACCACACCAGTCGCTCTGGTCCGTACTAGTTGATTATACAGCCATGTGACATCATACGGGCCTCTTAGTGGTCACATATGTCATCTTGTGTGTTTCCCAGACTGCTTTTTAATTGGTTTGAATGACAATACACTCAAAATAAACAGACATTGCTGCTCATTTTTGACCCTTGACATCTTTTGGACGCTTAGTATCCTAAGTACTGACAAAGATTTTCTAAATTCATTAACACATTTAAATAAAGAAGGTGCTTTTTATTAGGGATGTCCCGAGCCGATCGTAAAGATCGGTATCGGGGCCGATTGAGGCATTTTTTAACTGATCGGAATCGGCTCTATGTATCGGACCGATCGAATGTTTACGTCAGCTACGTCACGCACGTGTCGCAAACTCGCATGTTAAACTCGCATGTTGTTTACTACTTGCAATACGGTGCTAAGATGTCTGCAGTGTGGAAGTATTTTAAGTTGGAAAGTGATTCTAGTCTGGTAGCTACATGCAACGTTTGCAATGCGAGCATTTCACGCGGTGGTACTAGCAAAGCAGCCTTTAATACTACCAACTTGATAAGGCATCTTAAAACGAAACACAAGACAGAATATTGCGACTTCACTGAGCGAACGCAGGAAAAGGCTAAACCAAAGCAACACACACTGGAGGAAACTTTTAAAAGGAGACAGAAATTTCCTCTTGAGAGCTGCAAGGCCAAAAAGATTACAGAAAGGGTCGTTGAATTCATCGCTTTGGACGATCAACCCCTCTCTGTGGTAGAGAATACTGGCTTCCGCCGGCTTTTTGAACTTTTAGAATACTTTAATAACCTGCATGCACTTAAAGTGTGCAATTAGCACAAGGAAAAGACAAGTATCGGATCGGGACTCGGTATGGGTCGATACTTAAAATTAAATGACTCGGATCGGATCGGGGGCTCAAAAAACCTGATCGGGACATCCCTACTTTTTATTCAATGATTAATTCTCAAATATCTTAGAAAAATGTAAAGTGTATTGTAAAACATAATTATTCAAAGTTTACAACAGAATGTATCTAGTTTTGAGCTTTTAATTATCCTTATTTATGTATTTATTTATTGTTATTTCATGTTTTTGGAAAGCATGGGAACTATTATGTTGAAAAGTAGTATTAAATGTTATTATTCTCAATTGAAGAGAAAAAAAGATCTTTTCTCCTTAACCTGTGAAAAAATGTAATTACACCTCCAGACATTGGCTCCCTGGAGTGCTGGATCAAATTAAAACCTCTAATGACTCTGACTGGATGTCTTTCATTGCCTCCTCTGTGTCAACTCGACCTTTGACATCTCTTTGCTCTTCTAATATTCATCCTATATTCATTTAATTCTCATCTCTTCTGCTCTTGAAAGCCTGTGATCTTTCACTCAAAGTCTTTTCATCATTTTCTGAGCCCCATGATTGACAACAGGAGTTTCCCTTGACCTACATTTGCATCTGCTCGATGACCCGGATCGAGTGCTTGAGTGTGTGTGTGTATGAGTGTGTGTGCATCTGTGTGTGTCCAGTCGTGTGTCCGTGTGTTTGCTGTTTTTCCCCCGGGGCTTGTGGTGTCTGGGGTCCAACCACGGTCACTTCAGGGGGCCAAGAAGAATTGCTATTCATGGCTTCGAGACGTCAGGGCTGAGAAACAGACGCTTCTGTTTGATGAGACAGATAGAGTCACAGACAAACAATCACATTCACCTGCTCATGTCCCACGCAACAATAAAGCAGAATAATACTTTGGCGTTTGCTGTGTTAGATGTTTGGTATTTAGAAGAAGAAAAAAAAGTTCACTGGAGAGGCACATCTAGAAAATACTGGATTTAGTTTGAAAGAAAAAGGACGATTAAAGGTCAAGTAGATGGATTACCGTGGAGTCTGGAGTACAATCCAACACTGCTTTAATACAAAAACGATATGTTACTCATGTGCAATTGCTTCCTCCACAACGATCATCAGCACAGCATCCTCTGACAAATTCCAGCTTCAAGCTGTGCCTTGTTTGTGAAATAATCTGCTGTAAAATGAAGATGACAGGTGCTGAACAACTACATCCACTATTTCTTCAAATCAGGATTCGATTATAGGGAGTAGAATGTTTCCAGTCTGGCAAAAGATAATCAGATACATTTTTTTTTAATTAGCTGCATCTTGTCTGAGACTTATGTGTAAACTCAAGTCAGTCAATACTACAGGCTCCAGTGAGTCAATTAGAGCGGGCTAAAATGTTTTAATATGTCACACAGTATTCACTTTTTTTTTTACGTTTCACAATTAGAAAACTGTCAAACATATATTTGTGATTATATGTTACCAGCACCGTGTGAAATCTTGGTATTCTAAATAATGCCTAGGTAAAGTATAGAGTGTCTTATTGTGAACTATATGAAATATTTGGCTTTTTACATGCTACATGCTTTTTGAATGTTTAGCTACAATTCCATTTATGGCAATTGTTAAAAGGGCACAAATTCATTTATTTATCTTCCTACCCGCTTGTTCTCAACTCACTTCCGGTGAGAAGCGGGGGTACACCCTGGACAGGTCGCCAGTCCATCACATTTAAAAGAGCAGAAGCCATTTTTTTGTTAATAAACATTCAACAGCAAATGTATTCATCGTGGAACTGTCGTCATGCATGGTTCCATTTCTGGCGCTTCTAAAATTGCAAAACAAGAACTGTGGGCAAATGACAAGAGAGCATCACAGGACCTTATTACTTTTTTGTTATATGATCAGTGGAATTGTCATACCCACAATTTTTGACAGCAATGCTTTCATTCTTCAGCGGCACAGCAAAAATGTATTTACTTTGTCAGTAGGTGATCATGCCAATCATGCAATACTTAGACAATAAAAATAATAAAATATCAATTGTTTCACACTTTGGCATTTTTTCAAATCTATAAATTGCCTATGCATTCTATAGAATGCCTGATTGTTCACTTTTTGGGGTTTTCATTCCCTGCCATTTTTAAAAAAAATAATTAAAGTTTTATTAAATGTACACTGATGAGCCAGACTTCACATTCAACTTTGTGCTTCTTATCAACTTTCCTACCAAATTCTCCAATCTGTCATATACAAATGTCATAGGATATAAAAAGTCGGGTGAGGGGATATTTTTGTCAGTTATCATTTGTTATTCGCGACAAAGTATTATAAATGTATTTAAACAGCTTCTGTTTCATGTATTTGCGTTTTGAATGAACAATTCTAAATTTTTTCAATGAAATCTTCCTCTTTTTTCTATCACACTCTCTTTTATATGGAATTAATATAAAAGGGTCATTGCATCCTCACGATTTTAGAGCATTTCTAAAATTTGCACAACGTGTAATATATTGGGAAACAGATTAACTGAAATAAGTTGCAATGAGAAAATGTAGGTAATTACCAACAAATCTTTAAGAGCACCTTGGCAAGTGCAAAGTAACACCCTGCAGCATTTCACTGGCAGCCAGAGGAAACTGGCTTTACTTGCTTTGATTCTTTAGAGTTGAGTTGTGGTTGTCAGGGTATTTCTGCTCTTCCTGAAGTTACCAGGGTTTCATGTGTTTGTATTCTGGGTCTCTGAATGGCAGGAGGAAAGTCACTCTGCCTGAATCTTGGCACAAAATAAACCAAATGCAGGACCCGTGGGACTCAAGGTGCCTTCTTCTTCCCTCTCTGTTCTCTCTGTGCAGCTGCGAATCTAATATCAGACACACGCAGACACACTTCGCTGGCAAACACAGAGAAAAGGAGATTTATGTGCCTCCAAATATGCGCATGAATCCCTCAATCCCAGTGTTGAGCGTGCAGGAATCTAAGTTGAGTTCGGCAAGCTTTTGCACTTGCTGCTATTTCTTTCAACTCTTGACATGCCAGATGCAGTTTATTTTCATAGTTTTCTATTGAAAAGTTGCTCATTTAAAGGCTTTTTTGAAACAAATGGTACAAATCTTATATAATTGGTTTATTTTTGCACTAACCCAATATTTTTTAATGGGTTTGTATGCAATAATTCAGTCTCTGAAAGTAACTAGCATAATGTGATGATCTTAAGCAGCTATGTACTTACAATTTTTGCAAAGATTTTGATGATTTTTAAAAAAAATAACTTTTCACGTCTAGGGCTGCATGGCATGTAATGTAATATTCAATATTACATTATTTGATATTAATAGCGGCATTCTTTGCCTGACAATATTTAAGTTCTGTACTTTCCACTTACCCCCGCCCTTTTAGTTCAAGCTTCCAGAAAAGATTACAAACTTTAGACACATTTAGTTCTCGACTAACTCATCTATTTAAACGTGTGTTTACTTACTGAGCACCGCTCTCCGAACAGCACTGTGCTTTAAAGTCACCTTTCCACTTTTTATATGAATGTTAATGCTTTTAAAGTCTATTTTTCTATCTGCTTTGTCTCTGATAAAGAGAGATATTTTTATTTTGTAAAGCACTTTGAATTGTCAATGTACAAAGTAGGTTGAGTAGTTCTAATAGTAGTTTTTTGGCCATTATCGGCTTTTATCAGCTGAAATGGTTCAACTGATTCCTATTCCACCTACTGTTTACCATACAATATGTGCAGTAGTCCAAATAGTAGTCCTATGTTCATTTTTAGTCATTATCAAACCATCCAAATGGTTAAATTGGTCCTTATTCAACGTACTGTTTACCCTGAAGTATGTGCACTAACAGTAGTTCTTTGTTCAATTCTAGTCATTATCAGCCTATTCAAATGCTTTCATTGGTTACTATTCCATCTACTATTTACCATACAGTAGGTGCAGTAGTTCAAATGTTCATCCACAGGAGGCACTGTTCTGTTCACTTAACGGAAAAGTAGATTTTATTTATGAAAAACATGTTTTTTTTGCTATTAAATTTGACTGAAAACTTACTTTAACCCCACATCTGTTCTATTTGGAATATTACTAACCACTTCAACAATATTTGCAATATTATTATAGATTAAATTTTGTATTTTTTTTTATGTGTATAAGAAATGATTGTACAAATTATGACAGGACGTTAAGGGGGACATATTTTGCAGTGTTTATCGTCAGCAATTGTGGGATATTATAAAGAATTCCATTGGTGAACAACCAGAATTTTTGGAAGTAGTTCTTCTTTCACATCTTTTTGCCAATTTAGTTCTTGTGTCGCTCATGCAGTTGTTTCTTTTTTGCCATTCAAGCCATTTTAAATCCTGTCGGCGAGGCTCATGTTGCTCCTCCAAGCTTGGTATGATGTTTTAATGAGAATCAGAAATTGGTATCACTGAGCTGATCTGCTGCCATCCCCTAAACTGCAGAGTAAGGGGGCCATTAATAATGCAGCTCATTAAAGTGTGTAATTAATGTAACGGGGAGTGCAGGGGCTGCTGGGGGAAATGCAGTGCCCCTGCAGAGACGAACATACACAGACTGATGCATTATTTATGTGCTACAGAAGAAGAGAATAAAATGAGAGGGAATCACTCCATCTCCAACACTGCTGGCATGTACAGGGATTATGCTGGTTGTGTATTTTAGCTTTTTTTTTTTTGTTTGTGGAAGCCTAGTTACCATCCTAGAACTTCTTCCTAGAAACCAGCCATACCCGTTTATAAAACATAATGATGAGAAGGTCATCCTTAAATAAGTTTCTTTTCTTTCAGCCTGCACCAAAAATCATGAATATAATTTCTTCTGTGGCTAAAATTTGAAATGCATCATGAACACACTTCCTTTGCTGCTATTCTGTTCATTCCTCCAGTGCTTCATATGTTCTACTGTTATTTACTGCCTTTAGGCTACTCAGATTAATTATGGCTTAATTATAGTCTATCACTTTTACAAAAATGAAGCTTTATGAATGTGGCACACATGTTCCCTCACTTCAGACAATGTTTTTTTATTATATACATTGAACATAACATCAAAAGATTGGTGCCATTAAGTCTTGTTTTAACCCTCTTTTTCCTTCAGAAAATTCATGCTAAAAAGCCACATGGTGAACATGATCATAGAAACAGGAAATTCATTTTTTTTTTTACCAAATGTGCAATTTTTTACACTTAATTCATTTAATTGCTGAATTTTTTTTAGTAAAATGATGACTCCAAGATATCATCACAAAATCATAAAATATGTAAATAAGAAGTTGAGAAAACGTACCTTCACATGGCCTTCTAAATATCCAAGCGATGTTATCCCCTGATCAAAAAACGATTTATGGAAAATCCCATTTTGGGGGCAGTAATGGAAAAAAAAGTTTGGGGTAAAGTAATTTTTTTTTATGTGAGAAAGTATAGATGTGTGTTCAAATACATGTATTTTAAACAAACATTAAAGATTTATATATCAATGCAAAATAATGATCTTGTTAGAATTGTTAGATTTTATAGTAACGTGTAGCATCAGAGACTGGGGGCAAGAAAAAAGGCTATTTTTCTGTGTTTTATGCGGATATAAAAAAGTGTAAATGTTATAGCTTCATTTTACAATAGGTATAGTATGTAGTACACTTTTCTTAGTGAATTTTCTTAGCAATTTTTAATGCTTATTTAGACAGATAAAGTCCCAAAGACTGAAAGGACACCCATTAGAGTTTAGACAAAAACTTATTTGTTATGAAGTTGTACATCGGATAGATCTTCCTTTTATATCATTTATGGAGAAGTCAAAGTGTTTGTGTCTGATCATTCTAAAACCATGAATGATATTCACTGTTCTCAGGTCAGTTTGCTCTTTCTTTGTGCCTCTTCTGGAGCGCAGTGTGTTAGCTCAGCATCTCAGGGGAATGAGTTTAATAAAGAGCTGCAGGGCAGGTTTTAATGACCATCCATTCTGGCCTTCTGGGGGTATCTGAGAAATGGATGCTTGATCCTGTCTAAGGCCGTGTATGCGCCTTCTTTCTGATCACATTGATATTTCAAGCATTTAATCATTTGAAATTGTTAACATTATTATAAGATGAACTAAATATCTACAAAGTATTGTGCCAGTGATGAATAAAATGTGAATCGTTCAGTTAATATTGAAATAAATAGGTGTCACGCGCACATCTACAAGAACAGTTTTGTTCCAACATGCTATAAATCAATACATTAAACATTGAAAAAAAGGTGTTTTCTTCTGCAAAAAAAAAACACATTTATCAAACTGTAAAATGTTCAAACATAAACAAGTCTACATTTAGAAAATAAAAAAAAAATATTAGTTTTTTTCCCACATAATGCTTTAAATCTATGACATTTTTTCCCAACAAAATGTCTCACATTCAATCCATCAAAATGCAGTATTTATTTGTGAAAAAAATAAATAAATAAAAAATGAAATAAAAAATACAACAAATAGCAAGTAAAAGTGATTTCTACATCTGACAATTCCAAAAAAGAAGGTATTTTCAGAATTGCATTCCACTCATTTGTTGATGTGCAGTTTAATATTATTCATTCATTCATTCATTTTCATTCCCGCTTATTCCCTTTCGGGGTCGCGGGGGTCTGCCGGTGCCTAAAAGTCTGTGCATGCACCGGTGCATGTGCCAATCACAGTGGCAGTTTTGAATTAAGTAAGAATGATGCAACCCACCTATTGTTTAATTAAAACTTCAAATGTAATGTGTAAGTTTAAAAAATTTGGGGGTTTTAAATTAACATCGCAAGAATTATAACACATAATTTGCAAGGTAATTCAAAATAATATGAAATCTAGTGGTGAAAATGAAGGGATATTTATATATTATTTGGTAGCAAAGCATCTCTAAATAAAGTACCGTACTCTATGCCGTATTCAACAGTTTAACTCCTTGACTAACAAGAGAATGCAGAAGCTCAAAAGTTGGGATGTGAATACAATAATAATGTCAAACTTAATGGTTAGAGATATATAAAATCTAAAAATATACATACAATGAATATAAAATATATTTATTTTTAGCCATTTAAGCTTTTGAACACATGTATTATTAGTACATATATTGATACAGTACATATATTGATATCAGACAGATATAAAAAAGATCAATCATAGTTGTTAAATTATAGTCCTTAAATTTGTGAAACAAATATAATCAATATATAAAAGAAAATGGATAAAGAATGTGAAATATAGAACATGGTTTCATTCAAATCATTTCATTTTTGTCTGCTTGAGATGTGTCTTTCTGGGTATTGTGTGCTTTTGAGAAAGAGTACAGACAGCCACACAACGGCTGCAACCCGTTCTCTCACGTGATTAACTCTTTCTGCGCACTCGCCTCACATCCACGCTGACAGCTGGGATTCAGGACGGCTCCCATCGCAGCCCAGACAACAGCCACATGCTAATTCAATGAACACCTCCTGCACTAGTACCAACTCACGCCCATGCACTGTGGGAAGAGCCGTCATGACCCCTGACACACACTCGCAATATCAATCATCTCTGAATAATTATATAGTATAATGTAATGCTTTATAATGTTGTATTAAACCAAGCACAACTGAAACAATTATTACTTATATTACTAATAACTTAACGTATAAACATTCTAGTGACAAATTTCCACGTAGGTAACAATACGTTCACTTAACATGGAACATGCCTCACAAGATGGTACAAAACTATCAATAATTTATAAAAATGCATTTTCTTTGGTTTATTTTCAAAATTGTTGTTTTGGTATTTGAAGTAATTTTCCTGCGTAATCATGAGCCTTCTGGCAGGGGATTTGTGAGCTACACTACAGGAGACCAACCATTTCATCTTGTCCTTTGTCCTCTTCTGCATGAAGAGTAGAGCCTCAGAGCGTGCGTGTGTGCGCGTGTGCGTGTGTCTTTGTCCATGTGAAGAAAAGCAGCTGCGGCATTTGTGTGGCTGAGTCTGACAGTAAAGCTGAACATCACTCGTTCACCGTCTGTACCTTTGTTCCCTGTCGGAGAATATCCACACACACATTTTCTGAACTGTTGATAGCTGTTCATTGTCCATCGCTGATGAGGAATGAGAATGGAAGATGAATAATATAGTAGTCAATGCGGATAGATTGCAGGATCATCACTTTCCTTGAACTTTTTTTGTCATTCAATTTCAGATCTCTTGTAATGGATTTGGATTGGATTGAGAGATATTACAGTTTTTTTTATATATGTGTATATTGTTTCACTTTCTTTGCTCGATTCCATATGGGCAGAATCAAGCGAAAAATCTCAGAATCTTAAAGGGACACTTTTATGCACAAAAACCTGCTGTATGTCAGTTTTCACACTTATGTTCATATTTTCTAACAGCATTTCCATCCACCTATTTTTATGCACGTATCGTATTAAAAACCTGGATGGAAATGCCAAGATGGCCAAATTTTTGGAAAATGTGCCTGAAATAATGATGTGCACAACTAATACATTTTTAGCCGATAAGGAAAAATATGCATAAACTACGATGAGAATGCATTTACCAAATAAATCCCAAGATATAATGCAATAGCAATGTTTTTTTCTGTGGGAATTTGGCTGCGATGGGGGGGATTAATGGACTTACCAATGGACCGATTTCATTGCTCATCATCTGAAATGTTGTTTTGGTCATTCTAAAATTCCTTAGCCAAAGTCTGTCATCAAAGTGGTTCAGGATTATCACCTCCCAAATCTGTCTTAACCCACTGCGCTCCCAAAGAGCAGTCATGACATGACTGCGTATATTGCGTTTCCTTAACGGCTTCTAAGTTGCAAGTAAAAAGGCTTCTCCAAAAGCAGCAAATTCCATTTTCTTTCGATTTTTGGCACCCATTTATCAGGAAGTGACAATTTCGGAAACGGTGCTTTATTCTCAAATATTTTATGCAATATTAAAGCTTTGCGCATACATTCAATTCCTATCTTTGGATGGAAACCTGGATAGTGATGAACGAAGTAGAGTCTGCCATAGATTCATTTCTGTCATCATTATTTGGCCATTGGCATTAGGAAATTATGTAATGCAGCAAGTCGATACTCAGTTAAGTCTATCGCTTTCGCACTGATCCAGGACCTGTGAATACACAGTAAAAACATCACTATAAAATGGGTAATAATATATGATTAATTTTTTCCAGCCATTCTTTTCCATGCACATTTTCATGAGGTGCCAGGTCTGGGGGTTTTACTTTAGCATAGATCTACAAATCTCCTTAGATCACAACTGTTTTGATTCAAATTGGTCAATATTTGTATTTCTTAAACTTGATATTCTATAGGTACAACATTAATTATATCCTTGACCTATATGTCTAAGACCTTTTCACTAGTTCTCACATCTAACATAAAGAAAATATGACCACACTGGACGCAATGAGCTCACACAGTGACTGACATCCACAGCTTGGTAACTTCCAAAATTGAGGAAAAAGAAAATATCAATGCTTTATATTACATATTTGTTATAGACATAACTATAGATTATTCATTCATTTTCCAGCCCGCTTATTCCCTTTTCGGGGTCACAGGGCAACACACACATTCACACCTAAGGGGAATTTAGATTATTCAATTAACGTAACCGCATGTCTTTGGGATTGTGGGAAAACTGGAGTACCCAGAGGAAACCCACACAAGCAGAACATGCAAACTCCTTCCAGGAAGGTCACTGGCGGGTCTCGAACCAGCAACCTTCTAACTGGAAGCCACAGTACTACCCCTGTGCCACCGTGTCACCCAATTAAAGATTAATCAAGTTTCAATAACTTGCGCCTAATCGAACCAGATTCAATGATCTATGCTAAAAGTCCTATTGTCAGACGTAGAGAAAAATGGAACTTTTATTGGCCAAATTAAGATAATAATTCAACCGTAGATTGTTCACCATATGAAAACCAAGTATTCAACCATTAAATGTTCATCCCCCAATTCAAATCAATCATTTAATCTTTTAAAGGTCCTCCAGCTAATTAATTAAGTATAATTTGCATGAGTTTAGAATATAGTTTATGGTTTTGCCAGATTGAAATTGACCTCTTCCTCTACCGTTACACACATGCTGTAAAGACAATGATAATCACATGTATAACATTCTCATACAGGCAGTAGTTTCAGGCTTGTAGGGGAGCCATCTGGTGTTTTAAGAGAAGCCGAATGAATATTTCAGTATTAGGGGAAGCATAGTGTGTTTGGCTGAAATGCAGATGCAAATGCAAATAAAAGAACAAAGCTCTTGTAAAAGAGGAGAATCATGAGAAATGGTGTGTAAACGAAACGTGCATTATATCTGATGCTAATGATATCTGATGATTAAACAGAAACATTGTTAAACACTGTGCTTTTTGACTTGATGAAAGGCCAAGCTCTCTGGGGCTATGCAAATGTCACAAACCCGTCAGCGTGTTTGTTTTGCTGTGTATGTTCAGATTTGCATCTTCTATAAGTGTGATATCATTGTTTGTGAATATCAATGATGTTATTTTGTCACAACAGCTGATAAAACAAGTGTAAGATGAGTAAATCTGTGGTCTGCATCAATCTGCATCAAGCAAATAGCAGAGGCTCACTAGATACACAAACTAACATCTGGTACCTTTTACAAAAGATTCATGTTCAGTATATTGAGAATTTCTGGTTTGAAGGTCTTTATTAATATTTACAAATGTTGATTGAATTTGTTTATGAATTATTCGTTTTTACACGTATAATCTATTCATTATAATGGTACTTTAACTATTTTTTTTATCTACTTGTTCTCGGTTAGGGTAATGTTGATTCTCCTATTGGGTGAAAGGCGGGGTATCATTCACTCCTATATAAGATTTTGATAATAGAAAAGGGTATACCCAGAATGCACTCCTCGGCTGACCCGTAACCTATGACCTTCTGAGCAGCAGCACTACTCACTGCACCCCCATGTTTACTTAATGTGACAATTTTTATTCTTTTTATTACAATAATTGCTAATATTTAAAATGGCGGGAAGAGTGGAGTATGAACAAACAAAGGACGGTGTCAGGGATCTCTCCCGATACGTGTGAGAAAAGATGTGAACTCAATCGCTTTATTAATAATAAACAACATAAAAGTCTCAATACCAAAACTTTCAGCACAGCTAGTCTAACTACAAAATAAACAAAGAAGCACATCAACGGAAAAGATAATAATAATTCAAGCTGCAAGCAGCTGTTCGACTGCTACCGTGGAAACAAACACAGTTGCAATTTAACATCCCACACACCTCAAGACTAGTCGGAAGGAGTTTGGAGGTGAACATACACAATCTCTAGGAGGAGGAGCCTGGAATTGTTTTAAATGTTTCAAGTAAATTCAAAATAAGTGACTTCCTGTTAGTTTGTGTAGGTCTTGGTCCTTTACATAATTGTTCCAGATTTCAAACACAGCGTGAAAATGCAGTACAGAACTGGAACATTTTGATATTTCATGTTGCGCTATAGTGGACACTGTAGGTTGCAATTGGACATTGCAAGGAGTTATTAAATTCCTGTTCAGGGCAAAATTTAGACGAGTGCTGTGCGCACATAGTTTCCCAATTTAACATTACATTTGCGATATTAAGTTTGGATTACGATGGATTAAGTTTGGAGGTGAACTCTCTAATAAGAGTTTGTTCAAGTACGATACGAGTAAATAGCCAACTTTCTGTATATCTTGAAAATGCAATCAAAATATTTATATTTAAGTCTTGGTAGCCTACACATTTGTCAAAATTCATTCTCTTACAACATACTGTTAGTGCTCCAATAAGCTGAAACTAGAGTGAGCTGAGACGGTAGGAACAGGTGAAGATAATGAGGAGCAAAAGAAGAGGCCAAAATATTAGGAATACATGAGACTAAGGGGAAAGGACAAAATAAGAGAACAGCGAGAAAACTGACAAAATGAAAGGAACAGGAGACAACGGAACAGGGGACAAAGAAAGGACAAAAACACAAACCAAAATGGGCCAAGATATGACAGAGATGTGATTAATCTGAGATTTGTTTGGTTCTAAAGTAATTGTGAAAGAGTTTGTTAAAAGGATGTGTTACAGTACTCAGTCACTGAGTCTGCCATTTTGGAATAAAGTAAAGTGGTCTTCAATTGATCGTGTAATTCAGAAACAGCATCTTGCTCCTCTCTGCTCAGTAGTGGTTCCCATTATAATCTGTGCGTAAGAATGGTTTACGAAGGAGACAAGGAAATCATAATCGGTTTCATTTTCTATGATTTTTCCAGTGAGCAGGCGAGCTGCAGCATTCTGAACTGGATGCATTGTAACAAAGGTTTGACTTTTTGTACACGATACGACTTTGTACATTTATAATTATATACTTTTATAAACATTTGTTGGAATAAAAACGCGGGTACGCAAAACACAAAATAATCATTAGAACACACTTTAATCTGCATCATCACCTTGGTGATAATATATGCAGATGACATCATGGCGACCACCCAATAAGGACATCACAATATAATATTTTAACCGTTTTAACCATTTAAAAAACACAAATATTTGGTTCTAATAAGGAACAAACATTACTTTAATCCAAAACCAATCACTCCTACAGAAAATACTTTTGTCTTGTCAATCTGTGCAAATTGACCCCAAAAGGAAATAATCTTGGTAAAGGTTGAAAAATAAAGGTTGGAAAATGAATGAATGACTGATTCTGTGCAAATGAAATATTTTAGTGATCTGAAAAATAGAGATGTTCTAGAAAATACGCTGATAAAGAGGTTTTTAGCATAATCAGGGATTAGCAATGACTTATTCTGCAAGGCATGATTGAGCGGAGATGTAATAATCACATAAAGGATTTGTCACAAAAACTTCCCAAAAAGTGGCAACACGTACAACGGGAAGAGCATGAAAAACTTTACACAAAACATTAATCATAATATGAACACAATGACAAATTACACAATGGCAGAACTATATCCTGTCCCTCATGTTGCTAAAGGTATAAATGGTGCTTTTCTCGAAATAAACACAGGTGTTGAGTAAAATCACACCCCGGAACACAAACGAAAGAACTAAGAAATACAACACAGCCAGGAAGTATCATTTAACACAAACTTTAGTCAGTCAAGAAATCAACTCCAGATATTCCACTCTCTTACACTATTTTGGCTAACTCATACTTTTGGCACACTTTAATTCATACAGACATTTATTTAAAATTTTAGCACCAATGTGTGATTTTTTTGTATTTGCTTACAGAATTTGTAATTTGCGCATGTGTTCTGTGAGTTCATCAGATGGCTCAGATTGCCTCTCCAGCTCTCCAAACACACAGCGGGAATGTGAAAGCCTCTTTTGGCAGAGCTGAAGCAAGCCGTTTCATGATCCAGGAGTTTTTATGTTCAGTTTTGCCTCAACAGTCTAGACGTTTTCTAAGCTTTGCAGGAATTTTTCTGCCTTTGCCTTTCTGTTCTGTTGCTTCAAGCACACTTCGGCTTTGCCTTTAGGAAAAGTCATACAGCGTGTGTGTTTGGGTGTTTATTCTGATTTAGTTTAGTGTGAATTTGCTGAAGATTGCAAATGTGACCATGTCCACATGGAACAACGTTTATCAACTACAAGCCTTCACTTTTTCTGTGTTTTTGTTAACATTTTTCCTTCTTCTGTGTTTCCAGTGTTGAGTATCCGGGGTGCACAGGAAGAGGAACCTCCTGACGCACAGCTGATGAGATTGGATAACATGCTGTTGGCTGAGGGGGTATCAGGACCTGAGAAAGGAGGCGGGGCTTCAGCTGCAGTGGCTGCAGCAGCGGCTGCATCTGGTGGAATCGGTGCCGATAACTCTGCCGAACATTCGGATTACAGAGCCAAACTCTCTCAGATCCGCCAGATCTACCATACAGAGCTGGAGAAATATGAACAGGTCAGCAGGCGGCTTTAAAGGGTATTTAACCCCCCAAAAAAACAAATAAAAAAGTCACTTGCTTTTTTTATTATTAAAAACTATTATTATACAGATTCGAAGGATTTATTGCCATTGAGGCAGTTTTTACAACTACCCTGCTGCAATTTGGGGCAGTTATAGTTAATCTGTGGCGCTTATCATCGATACAGACTTGATCCAGTAACTTGATCCCGTTCACACAAAACCTGGTTGTCCAGTAAGAACTAGCCACACTGTGAAAGAGGACACCAGAAGTGTGGGGTGGCAGTAGATCCATCAGTGGTGATGAAGTATCAAGACAGAGCATAGGTTATTCACTGCAATGCATTATGGGACAGGCCCAAGTGTCCTCTGTTTGTTTGCTCACGGAAAGCTATCGTAGAGAATCACACAGACCACCCAAAAGAGGAGTCTTTCATCAGGGGCGCACTCTGTGTGGTGTGCTCCACCTATGAGTGTGGGTTTATTGGATCCTACCTCTCTCTCTCTCTCTCTCTCTCTCTCTCTCTCTCTCTCTCTCTGTTTGTGGGCCTCGCTCACCCTGAGTAATGAGAATCACACACCGCTGACACCTTTAAGAATTAAGGGACGATGCTGAAAGTGCAACAGCTCGTTTTTGCGCATGATTAATGAACTGCAGAAGGATCTGCTTCAGAGGAGAGAGACAGTATTCATTATACTGGACACCAGCAACTCTTTCTACTCATGCTAATGCATTTTCCCATGATAAACCATGAATGTTGTCATTTTATTTATTTTATCACATATGATTATCAGTTACAAAATGTTTATTTTACATTTGAGGTGCCTACATTGATTTATATAATGGTACAAGGCTGCACGAAATGTTTAGTCAGGTGTGAATGCCTTAAAAAATGTTTATATTTTATAACAAAAATCAAAACAATGACTTTGAAGAACTCAAGAGCTTTGTCCCAATCCAGAAGTGTGCATCCTTCCAAGTGCACATTTTAAGGCCACTTATGTCACATCTCATTTCGACAGAACTCGAAGGGTCCTTAAAATACACCCTTGAAATGCATCCTACTTTCCCCTGAATTCCGAGGATGCTTCGTGACCATCCTTTGTGGCCTCAGATATCCCACAATGCTTTGCAGTATTTTTGCAACAAAGAAGTTTATAAAACTTAGGAAAACGGAATGAAGCTAGAACAACACACTGTTTAAATTACACACAACATAAAATAGAAAATAAATGTGGGAAATGTGACCAATGTAACCAAAACCAAAACACAGACCATGTTTTAATACAATAAATAAAAAAATAAAAAAATAAAAAAATAGAACACTTGAAAATAAACCCTAAAATAAATTAAGCAACAAAAGAACAGTGATCTTACAAATTTATTATACACAAAACATAAATATAAAAGAGTCACTTAAAAATATTAAAAATACGAGAACATTTCATTCATTCAATTCGGGATCGAAACTACTGATCCAGCTGGTGGCGCTGGATGGTGGCGCTAATGCACCATAAACAAACTGCTAAGAAACAACAGAAGAAGAATAAGAGGCTAGAGCCAGACCGCCCTGTTTACCAAAGGTTTATGTTGCCTTCAGAGTAGTGCTGGGCGATATGACGATATATATCGTGGGGACGATTGAAAAGTGTCTATCGTCCTATTTCTCGTCTATCGTTTCTATCGTTTCTAACCTAATTTTATCATTTTCTAAAGAAAATATTGCATTAAATAGGCTATTACAAATGTATGATATGTCTTGTGGCTATGCAATGCATACTCTACCCTTTATATAAGTGATAATCAAGAATAAAAATGAACTTTTTCGCAAAGAAACTCCGTATTGTGATTTTGCGACGTGACGTTTTACGTTGTTGCGACATGCTTTACGCTAGTTAACTCGTGAGTGCTTAAAGATGGAGACTCAAGAGATGAATGCCCGGAGTCGCAACAAATTGAAACTGCTACGCAGGCAGCAGCCCAAGAAGTACTTTTACCGAAACGTGGGGGTACATCAGTGATTTGGTTGCATTTTGGCTTCAAGAGCTCCGACACAGAGCAGAAGACAGTCATCTGCAAACTCTGCCAAAAAACTGTTTCCGCGCCCGACGCTAACACAACAAACCTCTTTTACCACTTGAAGAAGCTTCACGAAAAAGAATACTGGAGAATCGAAGAAATGCGACGTAAAGAAAGTTGTGAAACAGCCCGGGCAAGTGGCGAGAAAAAATATAGTCAGCCTAAAATTAAAGAGTCTTTCATAAAATGCACACCGTATGAAAAAACGTCCCAGCGCCATAAAGAAATCACATGTGCCATCTTGCATTACTGTTGTAAAGGCATGATCCCCGTGTATGCAGTTGAGAAGGGTAGCTTCCGAGACCTCGTCAAAGTGCTTGACCCGAGGTACGTTATGCCCAGTCGTAAGCACTTCAGTAATGTCGAGTTGCCTCGCTTATATAACGCATGCCGGGCCCAAGTAGAGAAGGATGTTAGCAGTGTGGTCCATTATTTTATTTTTTTTAAATAGTTTATTTTGATAATAGTATTTAAATAACTATGATGTGGTTAAAAAAATGTGAAGGCTACTGTAGCTCTACCTCCACCACATCTGTTGTCATTTGATACGTTTACATTGCTGCACTAAAATGTAGTTTTTCTCATTTGTGACAGTTCAGTTAAATGTCACTTCAAAATAAAGTTGCAAAAAAAAGTGCAATGATATTTTTTGTCAAACTTTTCAGAGAACAACTGAAAACGTACTTTATTGTATTATATCGTGATATATATCGTTATCGTGATATAAAATAATCCATATCGTGATATATAATTTTTCCATATCGCCCAGCACTACTTCAGAGGATCCTCCCAAGCCGTAGCTTTAAAGACTGAGTAGGAAGGTCCCTCCGGAGGCTTTTAGAACCTGGATTGGGACACAGCTAAGGTCTTCTACTTTCAAGGGGTTTTCCTTGTTTTCACCACTAGAAGGCACTAATGAAACCAAATTGGTCTCTGTAAAATGAAACTGAAAGACAATTGCACATTCATTCATTCATTTTCCATTCCCGCTTATTCCCTTTCGGGGTCACACATGCACACCTAAGGGGTATTTTAGATTAGTCAATTAACCTAATCGCATGTTTTTGGGATTGTGGGGGAAACCGGAGTACCCGGAGGAAACCCACGCAAGCACAGGGAGAACATGCAAACTCCTTCCAGGAAGGTCACCGGCGAGCCTTGAACCGACAACCTTCTACCTGGAAGGCCACAGTGCTACCCACTGCGCCACTGTGCTGCCCACACAATTGCACATTTTCTCTCATTTTTAGTTGAATTACCTTGCAAATTATGTCATAACTCTTGTAATTTTGTTTAAATCAAAACTAATAACCATTATGGAGCATACACATTTTATTTGAAATTAAAATGAAACAATTCTGTCATTCCTATTTAACTCAAAACAGATGCT